>JADNRV010000132.1:0-153793 GCA_015499995.1 Flammula alnicola
TGATTGAATTTATACTGGCTGGTACAAATAAAAGTAATGATATCAGAGAGTAATCTACAGCCTTCAAACCATAAATAAGTGTTGTGTAGCATGCACTACACCAGCCTCTCATTCCGCACTGTATGTTTCCACGTGCACGTGACCTACCACCCATTGTCATCTTGAAGTATTTTGGCCACAACTTTTTTGGGCTGTTGATTGAATTTATACTGGCTGGTACAAATAAAAGTAATGATATTAAAGAGTAGTCTACAGCCTTTAAACCATAAATAAGTGTTATGTAGCATGCACTACACCAGTCTCTCATTCCGCACTGTATGTTTCCGCGTGCACGTGACCTAACTTACCAGCCGAAATCCCTCCTCTGTCAGGGTGGTAACTTACCAGTAACTTACCGGTAAATAATTCCACGGTAAGTAAAAAATCAATTTTTTTTTTACCCAACCCGCAGACATGCGGTTTACTATTCAGCCTTGTTGATGCGATCACGTGACGTTTTGCGGAGATTCGACACAACTTTGTCGTCCTCCTCCTAAATTTCTCGCCGCAATTTCATGTATTCTCCCCGTGTGGCTTGCCATAATGGGCTTTGACCCAAGCTCATGTGCTGTAAGTTTATATATCCATTCTTCAGTCTGAAACTTACTGGCTAACAATCCGCGAACACCAGTGAATGGCCCCGACATTTACTTCTGCTGAAACCTCCCGAATCCACCCTAGCACGCAAGCGCATGAAAATCCTGATTGGCTCGGGGAGAATTGGGCATATAAGATGCATTTTGGGGCGGGTTTTTTGGTTGTTGAGCTTGACCCAGTACCACCACCACCTCCCAAGCAAAATCCCAGTGCGTTTTCACATTTTTTCACCCTTTTATTCTAATTTCATGCATACAGCCCTCCGAACGGTCCCATTCTATGGAACCACCCGACGATCCTAAGGATGCATCATCACCGGGATGGGTTCCTTGGCACACGCCCGAACACAAGCGCAAGAAGTGTCCGCGTCTGAAGGGATACCACCACGTTACCCCGCAAACTATGCCCACTCCGAATGCCTCCACCATGGCCCAGAGTCTGGCCCCATGGCCTCCTGTTCGCAGCAGGGCCACTCGCATTGCCCTGAACCCCGAGGAGTATGTTAAAAAAGTGAAGGCGGCATGCTCTGCAATGCGCCAGAAATTGTAAGTTCTTTTCTCTATCTACCACTCCGAGTCAGTGCTACTAATGAAACGGGCCTTTTACTTTGCAGTGATGCCAAGCGGAGGGAGGTGGGCAACCTGCCTGAGAAGGCCATTCCTCCCACCGTGAACCAGGACGAAGATACCCACATGGCCTCTGACGAGGAATCATCTGGCGGCTGCACGAGCTCGGATGAAGCCACCGATATTCGCCGCTGCAGCGTGATCGGCCCTGGACTCAGGCTCATCCCCACACCTGGATCGTCGACGGCTCCCACCCTCCTTCAAAACAGAGAGCTAACCGACCCAACGCCCTCATCCACCATCACCATCCCAAACCCGTTGTCTATGCCCACTGTTACGACCGTTTCATT
Source organism: Flammula alnicola (assembly GCA_015499995.1). NCBI lineage: Eukaryota > Fungi > Basidiomycota > Agaricomycetes > Agaricales > Strophariaceae > Flammula > Flammula alnicola. The sequence continues at coordinate 1,553 of JADNRV010000132.1, forward strand.
TCTTTTCATTTCTCTTATCTTATCTTATCTTCACCCGCGCTTAGATGTACGCCAGCTATACTGGACACTTTCTATTTTAGTAGGAGTACCTTCCCGGTTCCGGACTATTTATAGTTTCCATACTTATGCATCCTCGACGACACTATTATCGTCGAGAGGACTCTCCTCTCTCCATTCTGACTCCTCCACATTCCTGACTCCATTCTAACGACTCTAAAGGAGTCACTTTATCATGGTCTGTGCACGCTCAGAGCTAGTATAAATATCGTAGACACACAACGATGTACTTTAGCTAGTTCTTGAGAATCTTGACTATTTTGTCTTGCCTCTCTCCTCGCCACGAACGTCTAAGCTCGTCGAGCCTCTAGACATGATCACTTAAGCTCGTCTGAGCCTCTAAGTGCGAACAATCTGATCCAGGCACCTCTTGGCACGACTTTGGAATCACTGGTTGTTTGACTTCGACGTCGCAATCACGTTGTTTCTTGCTAGTCGTAACAAAAGAACTAGCTTCTACTCCTTTCCACCACTATCTAGTGGTCGACTACCCTTCGAACCTCGACACTCGTCGCAGTAGGACTCCTCAGAGTCCGAGACTGCACAACGCCTCCAAAACCCTCAGTAACTCGACCGACAGTAGCTTCGCAAGCTAGGTCACGAGTAACCAGATCGACTACCCGAGAACAAATCCTTGTCGCAGCCACTCCCGAACCTGAACCATCTACCCCCAGCGTCCCATCCCGCGAACCCACCGAAACCCTAGAAGAAGCGGCAGATCCACTATCCGCTAACTTTTTCACCTCTTCCAGATCCAGAACTCCCGTCCAACTTCCCTCCTTCTCGGATCTCGAAGACGAAGGTCTCCACGACCACCACGCGCCTTCAGAACCTCCTCCTGACCCTCCTAGTTCTTCAGAAGAACTCTCCCCACCACCAGGGCGACAGCCTTCGAGACAACCGCAAGGTCCACCTCCACCTCCACCTCCATTTCCCCCGAACCCCCCAGGTCAACAGACCGCTCCACCCATGGCTAATCCTACCCCGAAAGAAATAAACTTGAACCGACCCCAGGACTTTGATGGCGATATTGAAAAATATGCCTCTTGGAAGAAGACGGTGATGCTTTACCTAAAGATCAATTCCGCCATCTATGACACAGACGAGAAGAAGATCGTCTTCGTTCTTTCCTTCATGAGAGGAGAAGCCTCATCTAATTGGGCCGAAGAGTTCTATGACTCCCACTACACTGCCGCCGCTCCCGCGGTTGGAACGACTCCAGCAACCAATGCGGTGCTAGACCTTGGAACCTGGGATGCCTTTATTGACCAACTTGACAAAGACTACGAGATCACCGACCTGAAGGGTAACTCCCTTGAACAGTTATATGCGATCCGACAAGGGAAGGCACCCTTAGAAGAACACATCACGAACTTCAAGATCCTGGTCAAGAAGACTGGGATCTCTGACCCGTCGATTTTAATCGACCTGTTCCGAAAATCCCTTAGGACAGAGTTGTTGAAAGAAGTCATGCGTCTCGAGACCCGACCAACTACTCTCCAAGGATGGTACGACAAAGCGAAAGACCGTGAAACGAACATGAAGATCGCCGACACAATTGAGAAGAGATACGCCAGACAGAACTCTGGGTATCAGAAGCCGAGATACGAACCGAAACCCACGAGACGCCCATTCTCGTACCGACCGCGTGACCCTGATGCGATGGACGTCGACGCGATGACGACCGACGAACAAAAGGAACTCCTCAGAACAGGATCCTGCTTCTACTGCAGGGAACCCGGCCACATGGCGTGCGACTGCCCGAAAAAGAAGGGGAGACAGAACCCGACGAACCAACAAAAACGATATGACCCACCGAAGAAGAAACTCACTGGTAGGCAGACCAGTGCCCACATCCGTTCGCTCATCGAGGAATTGGATACCGAAGAGAAAGATGCCTGCCTGGATGACTTGGCTGAAGGACGCGAGGGTTTTTAATAGGGAGATGCCGCCCAACGTCAGTCTCTCCCTATCTTTCTATTCATTCTGTATTAGTAGCCGAGATCGAGAATCAAACCATGCAATTACCATGCTCTCTCTCGTGTGAAAGTCAGAACGGTAGAAAAATCGTTGGAACCACCGCCCTCTTGGACTCAGGCGCTGGCGGACAATTCATCCACCAGCAATTTGCGAACTCTCTTGGACTGAAACTACGACGGCTTTGGAGACCGATCAAGGCCAAGAATGTGGACGGAACACCTAACAAGGAAGGAATGATATCATACTATGTCATCATCGACCTCACCATCAATGGAAGAACGGACCCGACCCGACTTTTAGTCACCGGCCTCGGAAAGCAGAAGATTATTCTGGGCTTCCCTTGGCTCCGAAAACAAAACCCGAACATTGACTGGGAACAGGGAACTCTAACCTGGAGAGAGAAAATTAAGAACTCTCTTCGCAAATTTAGGGACGTATTCATTCGACTCCTTAGGACCAAACCAGCAAAGGAACCACAAAGAGGCTTCACCCCTTCATCGGACGAAACAGACCTACATCTTGACAAGCGGAGGACTGATCCAGAACCCGACAGGAGCCCCACGTACGCGGAGTTTACTCCCGTATTGAAGAGGACTGTCGAGGTAACCCCGGACGAACCCCACACGGAAACGGACACCACGAATGACCTGGTAATTTCTTTCATCGACGGCGAACTTACCGAAGAAACAAAGGAGACTTGGATCAATGCCAAAACGACCCAAGCGCAAACCTTTGCCTTTGCCCAAGAAAAACCAAAAGAAGAGAAAACCCTGGAAGAAATGATACCGGCAGAGTACCATGAATACTTGGACATCTTCGACAAGAAAGCAGCCGCTCGCTTTCCTGAATCCAGATCTTGGGACCACAAGATCGAGATGAAGGAAGGTTTCGAACCGAAATCATTCAAAACCTATGCCCTCTCCTCTACTGAGGACGTAAAACTTGGCGAATTCCTAAAAGAAAACCTGGACAAAGGCTATATACGACCATCTGAATCCCCGATGGCGTCTCCTTTTTTCTTCACTATGAAGAAAGACGGAAGCCTGAGACCCTGCCAAGATTACCGATTTCTGAATGATTGGACGATCAAGAATGCCTACCCTCTCCCGCTTATCCCTGAACTAATGGACAAACTGAAAGGGGCCAAATATTTTACCAAACTAGATGTTCGTTGGGGCTACAACAATGTCCGAATTAGAGAAGGAGACCAATGGAAAGCAGCGTTCAAAACCAACAAAGGATTGTTCGAACCGACGGTCATGTTCTTTGGCATGTGCAACTCCCCGGCGACCTTCCAGTCCATGATGGACGATATTTTCAAGGACATGACCTCCGAAACGCACATTGAATATTGGATAATCATCTATATGGACGACATCTTGCTCTTTTCATCAGACAAGGAATGACTGCGCACATACACCAGAAGGGTCCTGCAACGCCTACGAGAAAACGACTTATTCCTGAAACCTGAGAAATGCTTCTTCGAGCTCCCGACGATGGAATACCTGGGCATGATCATTGAGGAAGGACAGATCCGAATGGACTCAGCCAAACTCAAGGGAATCGCAGACTGGCCAATACCGAAAACGCTCAAACAAGTTCGATCATTCCTCGGATTCGGAAACTTCTACCGAAAATTCATCAGAGCCTATTCTGAAATAGCTCGTTCAATGAACGAATTATTGAAGAAGGACCAACCCTTTGAATGGACGGAGGCGGCACAGAAGGCCTTTGATACCTTGAAGAAACGATTCACTGAGGAACCCGTACTGTTAATGCCAGACACGACCAAACCATTCCAGATAGAATGCGACGCTTCGAAGTATGCATCTGGTGCCGTGCTATCGCAGTTGGACACAAACGGCTCCAGACACCCTTGTGCATTCATCTCAAAGACCTTTTCACCAGCCGAACGGAACTATGAAATCTACGACAGAGAACTCCTGGCGATCATCCGAGCCATGCAAGAGTGGAGACACTATATCCAAGGATCACCATTCACGACTACTATCCTATTGGACCACAAGAACCTGACCTACTTCCGTTCTGCCCAGAAACTGAACAGACGACAAGCGCGCTGGTCTCTATTCCTGTCAGAATATGACGTCAAACTGGTCCACCAAGCAGGAAGTAAAATGGTCCAATCCGACGCACTATCACGACGGCCAGACCATATCCCAGATGACGATACAGATAATGACGACATGACACTCCTGCCCGAAGGGCTCTTCGTAAACCTCATAGACCTTGAATTGCAAGAAAAGATTGCCAATTCTCCGAACCTCGACACCGAAGCAGCAGAAGCGCTCAGAATACTGCTGGAGGATGGACCACGGAGCCTACAGAAAGGACTACAGGACTGGACCACTGCCGAACACGATGGAAAATGATTGTTGTTCTATAAAGGGAAAAACTATATCCCTAATAGTCAATCGCTGCGACGCGAAATCGTGGAAAAATATCACGAACCTCTGACAGCAGGACACCCGGGCGAACTTGAAACGTTTAATGCTATTCGGGAACATTACTGGTGGCCCGGCATGAGAACCTTCGTGAAATCCTATGTGAAAGGATGCGGAATCTGTCAACAATTCAAGATCAACAGAAATCTGTCACACCCGGCGTTAATTGCACAGGAAACCGCTCACTCGAAACGACCCTTTGCTGATCCAACGATGGATTTCATCACTGGATTGCCCGAGATCGACGGGAAAGATGCTGTACTAGTCGTGGTCGACCATGGTCTTACAGGGGGGGTAATTACCATTCCTTGCTCCACTTCGGTCACACAAGAAGAAACCGGACGCCTACTCTTGGACAATCTATACAGAAGATTCGGACTACCTGACAGCCTCAGGTCTGACCGTGGCCCTCAATTTGCGGCAAAAGCCTTCCGAGAGCTTCTGAAGCTCCTTGGCATCAAATCCAAATTGACCACCGCCTATCACCCGCAGTCGGATGGTGCTACGGAACGTCTTAACCAAGAAATCGAAGCATATATCTCCATATACTGCTCATCAAATCCAGACACTTGGCTCGACTCCATCAGCACTTTGGAATTCACACACAATGATCGGCGACATGCGGACAGACAGAGAACCCCGTTTGAACTACAAATGGGGTATTCACCTATCTCCGTTCCCACTTCATTCGAAAACACGAAGTTTCCCGCCGTTGAAGACCGAATGAAGCAGTTAATCAAAGATCGAGAAGAAGCACTTGCGGCACATGAACTAGCCCGAGCAAGAATAGCTGAACGTCGACAATCGAGATTCGTCCCCTTCAAGAAAGGACAAAGAGTCTGGTTGGATTCACGAAATCTCAAGACGCGTTACAACAAAAAGATGGCACCTAAACGGGAAGGACCATTTTTGATCAAAGACGTTCTGGGACCCCTAACCTATCGACTCCAGCTCCCGAAACACTGGAGAATTCACGACGTCTTTCATGCTGTCCTCTTAATGCCTTATGTGGAAAATGAGATTCATGGGAAGAATTTCACACAACCTCCTCCGGATCTCATCGACGGAGAAGAAGAATACGAAGTCGACTCGATCCTGAACCACGAGAAACTCCGAAACGGCCGATACTGATTCCTCATCAAATGGAAAGGCTATTCGGTCGAAGAAGCCAATTGGAAAAATGAAAGCGGGCTTACAAATGCACAGGAAATCCTCACGGCTTACAAACAACGAGTCCACCTCCCGCCCTACCAGAAACGTCAAACTTAGACGCTCACAGCCTACCGCACAATCAAACACAGCCACCATTTCATACGACATGAGGATCCCGACATTCTATTTTCGAATCCCTTCTGTTCATCGAGCCCAGTCATCGCCACCACCTAGACCGTATTCAACGCGATGCCCACCCTTATTCAAAGAAGGATGGACCCCCATTCGACGAGAAACAAATGACATATTGAGAGATGCGAAGAGGGAAGAGGACAATTTACGAGAGATCGCGAGGAGGATGGAACACAGACGACAAGAGCTAGAGGAAATCCTGAACGACCAAGGAATCCCCACTAAACTACAAGTTTCACGCACACTGCCCCAACTCTCGACACTCCGAGTCATCACTGACTCACCTGAACCTTCTTCGAGGTTCTCCACAGCCTCGCCGGACCCGACCCCACTCATTTTTGGTCGCCGACCTATCAAGAAGAGTCAGTCGGAACCGACACTCCAACTGCTCCGAAAAATCAACAAATCGATCGAAGACTTAGTCAAGTCATTCCGGAAACACACCCAGTAAATCGACTCAGAACCAGTCAAAACGACACCGCCCTCCTCTCGCACAGACCAGGAGGCTTTAGTATATAAATTGTATCTTTTGTACCATAACTCCCCATCTCAACCATTCACAACATGTCTATCACCTCTAACATTATCGATCAGCTCATCGACCGCACTGAGGACCTCTCCCTTGAAGAAGCCCCTTCCAACTCCGCCCAAGACCGGGTTAACGGCAACTCTGTCACCTCTGGCACCACCAACACCCCCGAGTCTCGCCGTGCAGCAATAGACACGGTCTTCAGTAGGGTACGAAGCAACACCGATGCGGCTGATCGCCCCGAAGGGCCTGGTCCCAATGCCGTAGAAGCCGAAGCGGAAAACGACGCCATGCCGACCCTCGAGCCGAACCCCGATAACTCCGGTTGGGATACTCCTCCCGACTACTCTGGTTGGGGAACCACCGGCGCACCAGAAGCGACCAACTGGACTGATCGGACCGACGTCACGTTCACCTATGAAGAATACACCAGTCGGGTGACCACTGCGCAAGACTACGCTCAGGTCCAGCGTCTGACCCGCACTCATACCTTGTTAGCCTATGACACTGAAATCCTCCACCAAACTCAAACGAGCATTGTCGCCCTTCAGGAAGAAATAACACGGCTCCGTGCATACGCCCACACCACCTTCGACAACGCAGTCTGGCATGGCATACACAGACAGCTCAGTGCTATGTTTGCCCTCAGAAGGACCTTTGTCCCGGCGCGAGGAAACGTACCCAATGGACCCAGGACCCTTCGAAGAACACCCCACGTACAATTCGTTCCAACTATAATCGTCGAGAGGTCGGACCCTTCCGGCTCCTCTTCCACAGACAGGAGCGGACGTACTAGGTCTTCGGCATACCACACTGCTCCCCAGTCCCCTATCGTCGGCACACAACGTCGCACGCATTCACACCGACGCTGCTATTCTTGTGGTTCCACCCACCATGTCAGGAGGGACTGCCGACGATACGTATGCCGCAGTTGCCACGTCCATGCACCAGGCCATGTCACGGCCAATTGTCCCCGATGGGGATCCAGCAGTGACAACGATAGCATTGAAATCTATTTTGATGCTGCCGGACGGCCAATCGAAGTCTAGGTCGATACGGAGTCTCGACATAAGAAGGGGGTAATGTTACGACCGTTTCATTTCTTTTCATTTCTCTTATCTTATCTTATCTTCACCCGCGCTTAGATGTACGCCAGCTATACTGGACACTTTCTATTTTAGTAGGAGTACCTTCCCGGTTCCGGACTATTTATAGTTTCCATACTTATGCATCCTCGATGACACTATTATCGTCGAGAGGACTCTCCTCTCTCCATTCTGACTCCTCCACATTCCTGACTCCATTCTAACGACTCTAAAGGAGTCACTTTATCATGGTCTGTGCACGCTCAGAGCTAGTATAAATATCGTAGACACACAACGATGTACTTTAGCTAGTTCTTGAGAATCTTGACTATTTTGTCTTGCCTCTCTCCTCGCCACAAACGTCTAAGCTCGTCGAGCCTCTAGACACGATCACTTAAGCTCGTCTGAGCCTCTAAGTGTGAACAATCTGATCCAGGCACCTCTTGGCACGACTTTGGAATCACTGGTTGTTTGACTTCGACGTCGCAATCACGTTGTTTCTTGCTAGTCGTAACACCCACCATCCCTGCTGCTGCGCCGCCACCTACCTCCCAGAGCGCGATGGCGGTATCGTTCGTGGAAGCATTTGATCACATGTGGATAGGGCAACCGGGAGATCAGGGGCACTCGACGCGAGGGAGAATGATTGGCCTCGGTAAAAGAGGATGATCTTGTAGTTAAATGTATATACTGACAATCCATATGTTTGACATCACTTGACTTGTGACAGAGTAAGGATAAATAAGTTAAATAGGTACTTCATTTGACAGATTGAAATGAAATAAGTGAGCGACTAACTTATTGTCTTGGAATAAATGTGTGTACTACCCAGTTGAATTTATTCTACACTTATTCTGACAGATTCAGTGATAATAAAATATGCCTCTACTGATTCTACTGACTTTACACTAATCCTTACATATCGGAAAATGAGGTTTTTCCTGATGTATGGGAGTATGGGGCCTGGGGAACGGGTCTTGTGCTTTGCTGTCGAGAACATCCTTCAGCTGACAGTGTGTCATCCGTGGCGCTATCTGAAAGAGTTCCCAACAGTCGTCGGCGGAGATATGACGGGCTCGCATGTGGGTGATATTGTTCCATTCGATAACGACCGACTTTAGGTCAAGTCCTATGATCTTGAGTGTTGTTGGCATTGGCTTGAAATCGCCCAATTTGAACTGCCCTGCAGATTGGGACCCATAAACGTCTAGTTTAAGGGATTGTAGCTGGGAGGCCCCTTGCGAGTCTCCAACAAGATCTGACAATGAAGAGGAAGGGCCGTTGTAAGTGAGATCTCGCCACCTGCTAGAACATTGATTGATAACCGCAATCACATCGCGACTGACTGTATGGCCCCAGGAGACGCCGTGTTTAACGAAAAGGCCAATCGACAAGGGAAGTTGTCCGGATCGATCTATCCACTCCTGCGCCCAATGGGATACCGAGAGATTGTTGTGGTGATCGATTGAAAGAAAGACGGTCGTCCAGAGTCGAGGCGTTGTATGAGCAATCTGACGCCATTTTTGGCATACAGATGACAAGGCTACTGGGGCACATCTCGCCTTTCTGTTCATTTCGCGAGGAATGCAGAGCTGGAAGATTTCGGATGAAATCTCTGAAGGGAGTCGGTGAATAAAGTGGTCGTGACTGTAGTTCATCTCCGATTTCTGTCTTCGGGCCTCTTCGAGGAGGGTCTCCCTCACTTTGACGATCTGGATATTGAGTTCTGCCAACTTTCTGCAAGGATCGCAGGGGCTGAGATTCGAAATTTTGGAGCAAAGGGAGTGTCGTCGCAAAAGGGCAAAGTTGTGGCATTTTCGTTGGTTGGTATCTGTTTCAGCAAAAGCTGTTACATAACAATCGTAGCTGTTATTATGAGCAATATCGAAACACCCTGGTGTGATGTGGTCAAAGAGTTTGAGAAAAGTCTCAGGCACCTTGTTGGCGGCTTAAGTCATAATAGGATATCTCCTTTCTCCTCCTTGAGATCTTCTCCTACTTGTACTAGTCATGTTGAGCATTGCGAGGCAGATGTTACTAGCACAGAGCGCAGCTAAAGGTGACATATAAAATGTGGAGCTTAAGAAAGACGCTGCAAAACCATCAATTTGAGGCTGTTCACACGATGGAGGGCGATGGACTCGCAGTAGACGAGCGGGAAAAACAGCAGGTCGCGAGGATGGACGGCGTCATGCTCGGAAGTCGAAGTAGGTCCTAATTAATCCCGCACTTTCCTACCTCTTCCAACAGGACTCTATTCATGCCTTAAAGTCACCAACGGAATTGTGTAAAATCAAGAAAAAAGACGATGTAGGGCTAGGCCTCGGTACTATACAAAGCAGAATGGAAGGCTACTGGAAGATGGGTGTGCAATATGCATGGATATGAGGATGTGTATGTGGAAGAAAGATATCTATAGACGGAGACAGACAGAGACGAAGAGAAAACGATAAAGGATGTCGAAATCTGACGACAAGAGGACGATGAAGCATGGAGAAGAGAAGAGTAACGCGACGACAAGAAGAATTGCATGTATGTATAGAGAGAAGGGATATGAGGATAGAGATGAAGATGGAGATGGAGATAGAGATAGAGATATATGAAATATGACACGCCATGGGTCGAATGTATAACGTTCCAAGGATATATTCGATAGCGAGAAAATGGTACAAACCCATAGAGGTGGATGGGCGAGAAAAACAGATAGTGATACCGATACCTGGGCGAGCAGCTGCAGTGGGCAGCTGACGTACGTGTAATAAACGCAGCGTGCCATCAGAAAGTCAGGACGTCTGCCCTCCGAGGTCTATTGTGATTTCATGTTTGCAAGTGGTGCATTTAAGGCTTTTCGGCACCCGTGCGATGGCGAACTCGACATCGATTGTAAGGATCTGATAACAGGGGTCGAGGACGAAGAGACTTTCCGTCGCATATATGCGATAGTCTTCTGCTAGCCGCGGACAGGATTGTCGCGCGTAATATGTGATGAGGTTGGCGCAAAACCGAGATATATGCGCAGATGAAGATATCGCTTGTTGTGTATGATAGGAATGCTGGCACGTTGTTACGTGGCCACGATGGGTGGTAATGCCATCGTCCTGCATTCATGATGTGGGGTATTGACAAGCCCGACCCGGCCAATGGATAGAGGTCGAGAAGAAAATGGAGGCACATGGGAGTAGGGCGGAAGAAAAGAACAAAGGAGGAAGAAGACAGAAGAACGTTCCCTGGATATGTAGTCGTACAGTGGAGAGAGAAAGGAAAGGCATAAACATAGAGAAAAAATAACAGCGTTCATGGAGAGGAGTGGTTTTGGGAATTGGGGTTGTAAAATTGAGAGACAAAGGGATAGAAGGCAAGAAGGATCATGAATGGATGGAGAAATAAAAGGAGTAGGGGCTTGGCAATTGGATGCATTGAATTTGACGATAGAGGACGAGGAGGCTGAAGTCAAAGCCAAGCATCGAGTGCAAGGATGAGACCGATGTCGATGACAAAGTCATAAGCCAAACCGACCACTGATTGGAGTCGATCCTGTTCCTTCCCCGCAATCTCCATCCAAAAGCCACTTCGCCACCTCCACCTCGCCAGCTCCACCCTAAACCAAAGGAGAACCCAAACAAGTGAACGAACGCCCAAACCAAAAACCAAAAAGAAAATAGTGGAGGGAAAAAAACCAAGCGCAAGGAAGAACCCCAAAAATAGAACACGGCCTCTCTCCAAGGCCAAAGTCAGCAAGCTGGCAGGTCTACACCAAGCGCCCCTTCAAAACATCTCTAGTTCGGCATAGTCAGACACAAGTTATACCGCCAAGGGAGATTAATACAAACGTACCTCGCTTTCCAACTCCAACCACTCCTACTCGTCCACCCGTATATCGACAGCACAAGGCTGGGCCACGTCAGTTAACGACCAACCTCGGTCCCTCGCCTTTCCCTCTCGCCTCAATGCCCCCACCAGGAACGCCAGGCGCAAGAGCACCCACACTCGAGCCCACCGTCGGGCCCGGCGCCTGCGCAAAAAACGCCTCACAAATGCCTGAGACACTGCATCGTCCTGGCCTGACGACGACCCAAAGTCGGAGTCGAACCCAAGTTGGACGACGAGTTGGCGAGCGTCGCACTCGAGCTCAAAGGTGAATCTCCAGACGGTGCCTGCTACCGCTGCTGCTGTAGCGGCGGCGTACCCGCACTCGAACACAGCGCCGCTGAAGAACCAACATGCGAGAGCCTCAGCAGCGAGCGCACGCCCATCGCAGACGACGATGACGACGAGTGGTCTCATACCCCACAGTGACGGCGACCCGATTCAGACGTCCCAGGCAAAGTGGCCAAGAACCTCGTCGGTGACCCATGGTACGGCGGACTGGCAGTCCCATTTGGCCAGGGCGAGCCAGGTCGGAAACCCCACATCGCAGGCGAAGAAGGTCCATAGGAGGCAGCAAGCAGGAGATGGAGCGTTCGTCGGTGTGGTGTCAGGAGAAGAAGTCATCAGAGGTGGCACTGCCACACTTGATCCTGCTACTTCCATTGCCGATCCAGAATCACCTCCGCTGTCCGTCGATGACAATGAAACGACACTGCCAAGACTGAAACTTGCAGTCGCTGTCGATGGTAAGTTTCTTTATCGTTCTTCGTGATTCAAGGTGCTTATCTGTGTTTTAGTGCCTCCATGGGCCTCAACTGTGGATGTGAAAGGGTTTTACGATAAGATGCATAAGCTGAAGGCAGACATGATTTGCGAGCTCGTTGGGGTAAGACACTATCTTCGGATTTCGCATATATTAATTGACGCTTGCCGCTTAGGTATCAATCTCATGAAGTGAACTCGATGATGCCGGACGTGCTCTTGTACTAGCCCTCGTCGCAGTGCAGTATGTGCATACCTCGACGGAGCATGCGGAAAGTGTGTTAAGCACCGCCGAGCAGCTTGCTGCTGGTCTTGAAGCACAACCGAAGATGGCAAAGAACGCAGAGTTGAAGAAGGGTGCCCTCAAAGCATCCAGTGCAGGCTCCGGAGGAGATGGTGTGGGCAATATGCATCTGAGGTTGTGAATCAGTGAATGCTCTTTAGGTCGGGATACATTTCAATGCTTTCAACAATATTGTTCGTGTCTGACGCATTCATCCCATGTAGAACTGAAATGACACACTGCAGACGCGCAAGGAGCATCAAAGCAAGCTGCGACTAACGAGAAATTCAAGGAGGCGGTGATAAGCTTGCAGAAGAGGAAGTTCGTGGAGGTGGAATAAATTTCGAAAGGTTTCTTGGAATCGGATTCCCCGCTCATGGTTTGTTGCCTTCCTCAATTTTGCTAATGCTCTTGATGCTCTTGATGTTTGATTATTGATGCTCTAGATGAATAAAATGTTTTTGAATAACTAGATTATCGATAGGAGGCCAATCGACGCGACACGTTACATGCATCATTAATAATGGTTTATTGCGTTGAATGAGTGAAAACGTTCAGGCGAACACGCTTCCAGTAGGGATGAATTTCAGATGGGCATTCAAACGTTCAACGTTCAGCTCCGGTTAACTCTCAGAGTGAAATAAAATTCAGGACTCAAAATTTTGGCTCTCGAGATACAATGAAGAATTTCTATGAGGTGATAGCTTTACTCCTCACCCAACAGGTTAGAAGAAGAGTTATGTGTGGGACCCTGCTGACTCTCCCCCAAAGCTGAGTCGTGCGCGTGAAATTCTACAGACTGCTGAAGGATGTCGATGCCGCGATACTTTAGCTCGATCTTTATTTCGATTCCTTGTGCAACCAACGACAACATCCGGCTGAGAGTGTCTTTATCGATGATAACATGGTCATCTTTTTGCTGACCTTTGACTAGAGAAAGCGTAAGAGAGCGCAAAGGCCTTCGACGAAGATTGTGTACATCGGAGGCAGAGCCGAAAATGTCTGGCACCAACGTCCAATCAAGAGGCATTGCCCCTTCGAATGCCATAGATTGCAATTGAGGAAAGAAGGCTTGATTGGTTTCCGAATCAGTGCTGGTGATGATGAAAGAAGCATTGGAGAAGCGACGAAAAATGTGTTCCGTAATATTTGTGCCACATCCGTGGCACAATATTAAATGTAGGCGGCAGAGATCAGGTGTCACTCGAGATAGATCAACGAGATCTGCAACGTCGAGCCCCAGGTCTAAAAGTGCCAACGTCTGCAAGGAGCAAGAGGATCGCAAAAAAAATGATATAAGATTCTCAGTGTCCACAATCTCGGCGTCGCCAACCCTCGTATAGCTTTGTAGAGCGGGAAGAGAGATATTGTTGTGGAAAATTTCGCATATATCGTATGCTAGGCTCAGCTCAAGAACTTGGAGGGCAGGGTGTAATATGGGAGTATGGAGATTTGGGAACGGATCTTGATGGCATTGTCGAATATCCTTCAGCCGACAGTGCATCATCCATGGTGTTATCCGAAAGAGTTCCCAACAGTCGTCGATGGAGATACAACGGAGTTGCATGTGGGTAATATTGTTCCATTCGATAACGACTGACTTCAGGTCAAGTTTTGTGATCTCGAGCGTCGTCGGCGTTGGCTTGAAATCACCTAATTTGAACCGTCTTGCGGAATCGGAATCGTAGGTATAAACCTGTAGTTTAAGGGTTTGTAGCTGGGAGGCCCCTTGCGAGTCTCCAACAAGATATGACAATGAATAGAAAGGGCCTCGGTAAATGAGATCTCGCCACCTGCTAGAACATCGATTGATAACCGCAATCACGTCGCGATTGACGGTATAGTAGTTGGGTTCGGATTCAATGAAAAGGCCAATCGACAAGGGAAGTTGTCCGGATCTATCTATCCACTCCTGCGCCCAACGGGGTACCGAGAGTTGCTGTGCTGACCAACCGAAAGAAAGACAGTCGTCCAGAGTTGAGGCGTCGTATGAGCAATCTGTCGCCATTTTTGGCAGACAGATGACAGCGTTACTGGAGCACGTCTTGAATCACTGCTCATTTCATGAGGAATGCAGAGCTGGAAGATGTCGGATGAGATCTCTGGAGGGAATCGGTGAATGAGGGGTCGTGATTGTAGTTCATCTCGGATTTCAGCCATCGGGCCTCTCTCTGCATCTTGAGCAGAGTCTCCCTCGCTTTGATGATCTGGATTTCGAGTTCTGCCAGCCTTTTGCATGGGTCGCAGGGGTTGAGATTCGAAATTTTGGAGCAAAGAGAGGCATTATCGTAGACGCCCTGGTTTTCCGTTCCGCAAAAGGTGCAATCTGTGACATTTTCGTTAGTTGAGGGCGAAAATCTGTTTGAGCAAAAGCTGTTAACAATTGCACTGTTATTATGAGCAATATTGAAACGCACTGATGTGATGTGGTCAAAGAGTCTGAAAAAAGGGCTTGCTGGCGGCTTGCGAATGTATATTCAGCGAACACAACATGAGTCATTAGGAACTAGCATTCCACACTCGAGCCCACCATCGGGCCTTCGGGCCCGAAGCCTGCGCAAAACACTGCTTAGTACCTCACAAACACATAATACACCGCATCATCCTGGCCCGAGCTCGAGCTCGAAGGCGTACCTGCAGACGGTGCCTGCTGCTGTTACGGGCCAGCGGCGCACCCGCACTCAAACCCAATGTCGCCGAAGAACCAACAGGCGAGAGCCTCAGCGGCGAGCACGCGCCCACCGCAGATGACGAAGGGGTAGTACTGTGGTAGTCTCATACCCGACAACGGCGACCCCGATTCACATGTTGCAGGCAAAGTAGCGAAAAACCGCTTCGGCGACCCAGGGTACGGCGAACTGGCAGTCCCATTTGGCCGGGGCGAGCCAGGTCGCCAACCCCACATCGCAGGTGAAGAATGCCCATATGAGACAGCAGCATTAACAGCAAAAGTAGGAGACGGAGTGCTCATCGGTATGGTGTTGGCCCCGGGGAAGCAGTCGTTGGAGGCGTACCACTGCCGATACCTCCTATGCGCTTGGTCCTGCTACTTCCATTGGGCGTTGCTGATCCAGAATCACTTCCGCTGCCCATCGACGATGATGAAACGCCACTACCAAGACTTGACCAAGACCAAAGCTCGGAGTCGCCATCGGTGGTCTAGCTACTTCAGCGCTCAAACCTCCTCGCGATGTTGCTGCTGATGGTGATAGTGATGATGCGCGCCCTTCCTCTGCTGCAGTGACATGAGCTAACCAAACCGGAGCCAGGACCAGAACCCGAGCTGGTCATGCTCTTATGATACCCGTCAACAACGACGCCACAAGCGAAGGTAACGGCGGCATCTCTATCCCTCCAACTTCTTCTGCTCCTGACCATCCTTGGGCTTCTCGTCTATCGACTTTCATAGGGCAGCTATTGACAATGATGTTCACAGTTTCTAGCATGAGATGGAATATCAAGTCGCTTCGATCACGTGGAATTGTTTATTCCTCGAATTACCTTCTTGTGACAGGATCTGGAGAACGCATATCATGATGTAGTATTTATCTATGTCGAATGAATAAAGATCTCAGTTACGAGTTCGAATGTATGAGCAGCAAACTAATTAGAGAAGAACTTCAGTTGGATGCTTGGGTCGAAATAAAATCTAGGACTCAAATTTTCGTCTAATGTGATATGATGGTAAATAGTTAGAGGGTGAAATCCTTCACAACTCCTTGCTCAATGCTTCAGGTGAAGAATTAGATGTGGGACCCAGCCTCCCCTCCAAAGCTGAGCTGTGCGTGTGAAATTCTATGGATTGCTGAAGGATGTCGACGCGGGGATATATTTCTTCGATCTTTAATTCGAGTCCTTCTTCAATCAGCAATAGCATCCGACTAAGGGAATCTTTATCAATTATAATAGGGTCGGCTTTTGGGGGACGTTGGATTTGACGAAGAGTAAGAGAGCGCAAAGGCCGTCTGCGAAGATTGTGTACATCGGAGGGAGAGCCGAAAATGTCCGGTACCAACTTCCAATCAAGGGGCATTGTTCCTTCGATTTTCATAGATTGTAGTTGAGGAAAGATGACCTGTTCGGTTTCCGTGTCAATATCAGTGACGATGGAAGCAGTGGAGTCTGTGGAGAAGCCACGGAAAATGCGTTCCATGGCAGCTGCGTGACCTGTCGATGACAACGCTAATTCCAGATGGTGGAGCCCAGGCATCACTCGAGATAGATCGACAAGATCTGCGATGTCGAGCTTCATGCATAAAAGTGCCAACATCTGCAAGGAACAAGAGGATCGCACGAAAAGCGATATGGCGGTCTCAATTTCCAAATAATCATCGCGGACGTCGCGCCTATTGCTCGTATAGCTGAAGCTTTGTAGAGAGGGAAGGGAGACATTGTCGCGGAAGCAGTGGAATGCATTGCTTGCTATGCTCAGCTCAAGAACTTGGAGAGTAGGGTGTAATATGGGAGTATGGGGCCTCGAGAACGAGTCTTGTAAATGGAGAACATCCTGCAGCTGGCAGTGCGTCATCCGTGGCGTTATCCGAAAGAGTTCCCAACAGTCATCGAGGGAGATACAACAGCCTTGCACGTGGGTGATATTGTTCCATTCGATAACGACTGACTTCAGGTCAATATATGTGATCTTGAGCGTCGTTGGCGTTGGCTTGAAATCACCTAATTTAAATTGCCCTTTATATTGCCAGGTCACATAAACGTCTAGTTTAAGGGTTTGTAGCTGGGAGGCCCCTTGTGAGTCTCCAACGAGATATGACAATGAAGAGGAAGGACCTTCATATGTCAGATCTTGCCACCTGCTAGAACATCGATTGATAACCGCAATCACATCGAGATTGACGGTATAGTCCCAGGAGTTGGCAACGCTGGATTTAATGACAAGGCCAATCGACAAGGGAAGTTGTGCGGATCGATCTATCCACACCTGCGCCCAATGGGATTCCGAGAGGTTGCTGTGGTGACCGAGCGAAAAAAAGATAGTCGTCCAGAGTTGTGGCGTCGTATGAGCAATCTGTTGCCATTTTTGGCATACACATGACAGGGCGAATGGGGCACGTCTTGAATTACTGCTCATTTCGTGAGGAATGCAGAGCTGGAAGATGTTGGATAAGATCTTTGGAGGAAGTTGGTGAATAAGAAGATGGTGACGACTGTAGTTCATCTCCGATTTCAGCCTTCGCGCCTCTCTCTGCATCTCGAGCAGAGACTCCCTCGCTTTGATGATTTGGATTTCGAGTTCTGCTAGCCTTTTGCATGGATCGCAGAGGTTGAGATTTGAAAATTTGGAGCAAAGAGAGTCGTTATCGTAGACGCCCTGGTTTTCCATGCTTCCGCAAAAGGGGCAGTGGTGTGACATTGTCGTCGGTTGAGGGCGGGTAGTGTTTTGAAGTCCGGTCCAGTCCGGTCTTTTGGCCCCCAGGGACATGGACCGAGACCGAGACCGGTCCATATACATCCCAAGATGTCAAAAAACCGGACTGGACCGATTCAGACCGGTCTACGTCGGTCTTTTGCAGTCTTGGACCGGTCTAAACCAGATTCCGGTCTTAACCAGTCTTAACCAGTCTAAGACCAGTCTTTCGATGCAAACCACTAGTAATTTGATATATATGTATCAATAATATTTGTAGACATAATATATACCTTTAAATTGAGCCCTGCAACGTTAAATTTCGTTGAGAATTGACTGTTCTACACTAATATTCCGCATTTTCTACTCTTTTGGAAACATTTTGACTGTTTTATTTATTTCTCAGCCAAAACTTTACCAATCTGGATGCCCTTGGGGCCAATTTGAAGGGATAAATCAGGGCTACAAAGTAGCCGGTTTAGACCGGTCCTAACCGCAAAGACCGGTCCATCGAGACCGGTCTTTTTGCGGTCTTTGATTCTCAAAAATCAAAAGACCGGACTGCTGGTCCGGTCTTTTTGCGGTCCAGTCCGGTCTGGTTGCGGTCTTTTTCCAGTCTTGGGACTGGACCTTTAAGCACTAAGGGCGGGTATCTGTTTCAGTAAAAGCTGTTAACAATCGTAGCTGTTATTATGAGCAATATCGAAACGCACTGATGTGATGTGGTCAAAGAGTTTGAAAAAGGGCTTGTTGGCGGCTTGCGAATGTATAGAATGCAACACGTAATCTGCCTTGAGTCACTAGTCACTGGGAACCAGCGTCCACAGTGCACACTCGAGCCCACCATCGTCAAACCCGGAGCCGGCGCAAAACACCACTGCCTCACAAATGCCCGATACACCGCACCGTCCTGGCGCGACCTCGATCATGTAGATATCGAACCCCACGAACCCAACAACCTTTTCCAACCCATGAGTTGCTTCGATCATGCGGAATTTCTTATTCCTTCTCGTGGAGGGATCTGCAGGCAGCAGAATGCATATCATGATGTAGTAGTTCTCTATTTTCTGGCTGTACTCAGGGCGGAATATTGTTCATGACAAAAAACCGTGGCTACCACGATATGATAGAAATTAGTTATACTTTACGGCTCCTCGCTCAACGCTGCAGGTGAAGAATTAGACGTAGGACCCTGACTCTCCTCCAATGTCAAGTCGCGCGCGTAAAATTCGATGGATCGCTGAAGGACGTCCTTGTCGGTAGACATATCCTCGATCCTTAATTCGGTTCCCTGCTCAACCAGCAATAACATTCTTCTAAGGGCATCTTCGTCGATTATCATAGGGTCGCAGTATGGCTGAGGTAGGGTCGAAGAAAGAGTAAGGGCGACAGAGCGCAAAGGCCGTCGATGTGGATTATGTATGTCGGAGGGCGAGCCAAAAATGTCGGGCACCGCTTTCCAATCAGGAGGCATTGTTCCTTGGAATGCCATGGATTGTAGTTGAGGAAAGAAGGTTTGTTGAATTTCTGCGTCGTGGCCGGAGACGTTGAAAGTTTCGGAGAAGCGGCGAAACATGCGTTTCGTAAAATCTGCGCCACATTCGTACAACTCTAACTTCAGATGGCGGAGCTCAGGCGTCACTCGAGATAGATCAACAAGATCTGTATCATCGAGCTTCACGTCTAACAGAGACAACTTCTGTAAGGAGCAAGAGGACCGAAAGAAAAGCGATACGAGACTGGGGGTGTCTAGAGGACGACCGTCCCCGTTGCTCGTATAGCTTTGTAGAGAGGGAAGGATAACATTATCGAGGAAGAGCTTATCTAACCGATAGGTGATAGCGGGAACCAGCTCAAGAACTTGAAGGGTAGGGTGTAATATTGGAGTACGGGGCATTGGAAACTGATCATGCAGTTGGCTTTCGCGAATGTCCTCCAGCAGACAGTGCGTCATCCGTGGCGCTCTCCGAAAAAGTTCCCAGCATTCATCGATGTGGAGATGGATGGTTTTCACGTGGGTCAGGTTGTTCCATTCGATAACAACCGATTTCAGGCGAAGTCGTGAGATCTCGAGCATGGCTGGCGTTGGTTTGAAATTAGTCAATTTGAACCGCCCTTCAGGTCTAGATGTAGAAGGGCACAATTCAAGGGTTTTTAGCTGGGAGGCGCCTCGCGAGTTCCCAACAAGATCCGATAATAAAGAGGAAGGACCTTCGTAAGCCAGGTGTCTCCACCTAGTAGAATGTTAATTGATAATCGCAATCAAAGGGCGAATGACGGTATGGGAGAGAAAGTCATCGGGATGAACGAAAAGTCTGATTGACAACAGAAGTTGGCCGGATCGACCTATCCATTCCTTTGCCAGTTGGGGTAGGGAGGAATGGTTTTTCGGACCTAGGCGAAGAGGGACAGAGGTCCAAAGTTTAGGCGTCGTATGAGCAATCTGTCGCCACTTTTGGCATACAGATGACAAGACTAATGGAGCGGATATGGCGTTGTTCGCGGATTCGTATTGAAGGTCTACATCGATAACGTTTTCAGGAATGCAGAGATGGAAGATTTCGGACGAAATTTCTGGAGGAAGTTGATGAATAAATCGATCGTGACTGTGGTTTATCTTCGATTTTAGATTTTGACGCTCTCTCTGCATCTTGGCAAGGGCCTTCTTCACTTTGGAGATTTGGACATCGAGTTCGGCCAGTTTTGTGCATGGATTGCAAGGGTTCATATTCGCTATCTCGCAGCGGAAAGAGTCGTTGTCGTCGACGCCCTGGCTTTGCATACTTCCGCAGAGAGCGCACTCGCGTGATACATTTGTTTGCCGTTGTACAGTCGTTGCTCGGGGACGAGTATCTGTTCCGCTGTTGAACGTCAAAAAATGTGGCTGTTATTATATGGACTTGATACCCACCGATTTGACGCTTGCATCATCATGAGCCTGAGTCGAGGTGTCGGAACAGATAAATATTTTTGACTTTGAGGTTGAGAACAAAGTGCGCGAGAAAATTGGTATGATTGAAAGTAAAAGTCTCAGATGGCGTGAAAGTTCCGGGATATGTACGGTTCTAGAATTTGCAACAACAACGAGGTCGAAACGTTGAAAGTTGGTTGAAGAAAGCGAGAACGCGACATGTCAATGTCATACAGGTAACTGGCGTGACTTCAAGTTCACGCCTTGATGTCACCTCCTCCTGCGCCAACTCTCCTTCGAACTTTCTTGAGTACACAACCCCGAATTATGGAAGATATCACTAGGCCCTTTAAAAGGCAGAATTTAGAACACCCTGAATTCCGAACTTTTACCGTCTGATGTTCTGTTGCTTTCTCTGCCGCCTTTCCTGATGCACCCGCCGACACACCGGAACCATACGCGTTCGCTGTTCTTGACGTTGTTCGCACTGCGGAAATTTCTCTCTTTACCAAACCTCGATGCGACTGTGGAATGTCGGCATGGACAGAACTGGCCGAGATTGGGCTCAGGATTGGGCTGAACGAGCCTGGGATCGAAAGCGAGGTCGGGAGGGCAATCACGAAAGCAGTGAGTCTCGCAGAGCCCTAGTTGACGCGTCAAATCATAACTGATATCCTCTGTAGCTCATGATAGCGCAGAAAGTACATTTGATCAACCAATTCTTGCCCAAGGAAGCGACTAATCATCGCATAGCACCCATCTCTTAGGATCTACAAACCCCTAATCACCAGGCTCTCTGCTCGCCTTGCGTTGCATCAACAGAACCCCAAGCTGGCGCAAAATACGCTCAGGAAGGTTCTCACCAACTTTATTGTCCCGTCTGATCCTCCACATATCACATACTCCGCCCACCTGGCCTATATCACCAGTCTCTCAGGCATCTCGCAGGACGACGATTCGGGGCCTTACTCGCCCTCCTGGGCTAATTTAAAGGCCTTGGGGGCCATAAAAGATCTTCATGCACTAGCGATACGGAATAAACACCGCGAAGTTGCCCAGCTTGCCATGGTGCTCCAACTACGCGATCTCGTACAAAATGGCTTTTGGACAAGAGTGGGAGAAACGCTGGAGCATAACGAAGAGGGTCTCGCCATCTCCTCGGAACTCGAAGCCTCGAAGAATACCGCTAATCACCAACCTCTCGTTATCGGCAAGACGAACCTCGAAAAGGTCCTCATCATCCATGTCCTAATCATCGGCGTACTCTACTACACATACGTGGGCGACAGCGCGAAGTCCCAGTGGCGGATAAAGAAATTGCATGACATGCTCGACAGTGGAGCGATGGATGCATTCGGCCCCAGTGGGATTGTTGTAGTGAAACTACCCGACTCGCTACCCCTACGTGTCCATGTGACGCATCCGCACGTCATCTTCGCTCTTGGATTCCTCGTCAGTAGCGTCTCGAAGCGCGACCCGGTAGGACGGAAACCAAAACGCAAGTTATTCGCAAATGAAGGTATATTAGTGGTTGATAAGGAGTTGAGGAAAGAGGTGCCACGTAAGTTTCTTTCTCGTTCTTCTTCGTGATTCAAGGTCCTTATCTGTGTTTTAGTGCCTCTATGGGCCTCAACCGTGGATGTGAAAGGGTTTTACGATAGGATGCATAAGCTGAAGGCCGACATGATTTGCGAGCTCGTTGGGGTAAGCCCCTACCTTCGGATTTTGCGTATACTAATTGACGCTTGCCGCATAGGTATCAATCTCATGAAGTGAATTCGACGATGCTGAACGTGTAAGTGGACGCGTTTCATGACCTTATGCTCCATAACCTACCCTTATTCCCTCTTCAGCACTTAGCCCAACTAGTTGCGCACACGCACACACGGCCTCTTGTCCATCTGCAGTGGACGAATAACACTTCATCAAGCACATCTCGCTCATGCCCTCGGCCGCACGGAGAGCACTAAAATGCTACCAAGTCGCAGCCCTTCTTTCTCGGAGACGGACGACGAAGAAGGAAAGCGAAAGTGACGAACAGGACAGTTGCGAAAACCAATGGTTTAATGTTTCTGCCCCTGCCGAAGAGGTGTGGCTCCGCGTTGGCCTTGCCAGCGAATTCAGGGACGAAGTTGAATGGGAGAGGGAGGATGAAGCTGCTCAGAAAGACGGGCGCGGAAGTGATCAAGGAGTGTGAGGGCTTAGGAGGAACTTTACAAGCCCTCGGAGCGGTGCTGGCGGCGTGTCTTTCGAAAGAGTTCTTGGTGGCCAAGTACGTCCGCTTCTGTAATTTTCTTTTTGTGTTTCCCTGCGACTGACGTTGTGTCTTTAGAGGACATTTACACACTCCTCTCAACTTATCCACTAGCGCTCAAGACAATCACCTCCGCGCTATCATACCAGCCCTCGTCGCGACGCAGTATATGCATATCTCGACGGAGTTTCCGCATGTTGAGCACCGCCTAGAAGCTAGCTGCTGGTCTTGGAGCACAACCGAAGATGGCGAAGAACGCAGAGTTGAAGAAGGGTGCCGCCAAAGGATCCATTGCAGGCTCCGGAGGAGATGGTGTGGGCAACGCGCATCTGATTCAGAGGTTGTGGATTGGTGAACGCTCTTTAGGTCAGGATAAGTTTCAACGCTTTCAACAATCTCGTTCGTGTCTGATGCATTCATCCCGTGTAGAACTGAAATGACGCGCTGCAGACGAGCAAGGAGCATTCAATCAAGCTGCGACTAACGAGTAATTTAAGGAGGCGGTGGTAAGAGTGCAGAAAAGGAAGTTCGTGGAGGTGGAATAAACGTCGAAAGGTTTCCTGGAATCGGATTCCCCGTTCGCGGTTTGTTGCCTTGCTCAAATCTTTTTTTTGCTAGTGTTCTCGATGCTCTCGATGTATGATAATTGATGCTCTACTTTATAGACAAATAAAATGCTTTCGAATAGCTAGATAATCGGTAGGATTCCCATAACGCTTTTTAGGGCGCTCACTTCCTCTGAGGCGTCCTGGCCAATCGATGAGGCGCGTTACGTGCATCATTAATGGTCTACTACATTGAATGAGTAAAAAGGTTCAGGCGAACACGATTCGAGTTGGGAAGGATTTCAAGTGGGTGTTCAACAAACGTTCAACGTTCAGCTCCGGGTTAACTAGTAACTCTTTGGTGAAATAAAGTTGAGAACTCAAATTTTTGGTTGCCGAGATACAATGGAGCATAGTAACAAGTTACAAGGCGATATATCTTTACTACTCCTCGCCCAACCGGTTGGGATCCCGTAGACTGTCCCCCAAAGCTGAGTCGTGCGCATGAAATTCTATAGATCGCTGAAGGGCGTCGATACTGGGATATTCCTGCTCGATCTTTAATTCGATTCCTTGTGCGACCAACAACAGCATCCGGCGAAGGGTATCTTTATCGATAATAAAGTCATCTATTGGCTGAGCTTTGACTGAAGAAAGCGTAAAAGAGCGCAAAGGCCGTCGACGAAGATTGCACACGTCGGAGGGAGAACCGAAAATGTCTGACACCAACTTCCAATCAATAGGCATTGCACCTTTGAATGTCATAGATTGCAGTTGAGGAAATAAGGCCTGATTGGTTTCCGAGTCGGTGCTGGTGATGGTGAAAGCATTGGAGAAGCAACGAAAAATGCGTTCCGTGACATCTGCGCCAGATCTGTAGTACGACTTTAAATCTAGGTGGCGGAGATCAGGCGTCGCTCGAGATAGATCGACAAGATCTGCAACGCTGATCCTCACGCTTGAAAGTGTCAACGTCTGCAAAGAACAAGAAGATCGCAAGAAAAGCGATATAAGGCTCTCAGTTTCCAAATAACCACCGCCGACGTCGCTCATATAGCTTTTTAGAGAGGGAAGGGAGACATTGTTGAGGACGAGTCCAAATGAATAATGTGTTAAGCTCATCTCAAGAACTTGGAGGGTGGGGTGTAATATGGGAGTATGGGGCCTGGGGAATGGGTCTTGTGCGTTGATATCGAGAACATTCTTCAGCTGACAGTGCGTCATCCGTGGCGCTATCCGAAAGAGTTCCCAACAGTTGTCGGCGGAGACATGACCGGCTTGCATGTGGGTGATATTGTTCCATTCGATAACGACCGACTTCAGGTCAAGTCCTGTGATCCTGAGTGTTGTTGGCGTTGGCTTGAAATAGCCCAATTTGAACTGCCTTGTAGATCGGGACCCATAAACGTCTAGTTTAAGGGTTTGTAGCTGGGAGGCCCCTTGCGAGTCTCCAACAAGATATGACAATGAAGAAGTAGGGCCTTGGTAAGTGAGATCTCGCCACCTGCTAGAACATTGACTGATAACCGCAATCACATCGCGATTGACGCTGTAGTAGTTGGGTTCGGATTTAATGAAAAGGCCAATCGACAAGGGAAGTTGTCCGGATCGATCTATCCACTCCTGCGCCCAACGGGGTACCGAGAGAGCGTTGTGCTGACTGGATGGAAGAAAGACAGTCGTCCAGACTTGAGGCGTCGTATGAGCTATCTGTCGCCATTTTTGGCAAACAGAAGACAGGGCTACCTGGGTATAACGTGCATCTGCGCTCGGTTTGCGAGAAATGCACAGCTGGAAGATGTAGGATGAGATCTCTGGAGGGAGGCGGTGAATAAGATGGTCGTGACTGCAGTTCATCTCCGATTTCAGCCTTTGGGCCTCTCTCTGCATCTCGCGCACAATCTCCCTCGCTTTGATAATCTGGATATCGAGTTCTGCCAGCCTTTTGCACGGATCGCAGGGGTTGAGATTCGAACTTTTGGAGCAAAGAGTGTCGTTATCGTAGACGCCCTGGTTTTCTGTGCTTCCGCAAAAGGGGCAATGTTGTGACATTTTCGTTGGTTGAGGCGAGTACCTGTTTCAGCAAAAGCTGTTAATAATCGTAGCTGTTATTACGAGCTATCGAAACGCACCGACTTGAACTGCCGCGCTGAAGTAAAAGTCTCAAGCAGCGTTCCAGATTAGGGTTGCGGAAAAAACTCCGAATAAGTTCCCAAGTGTAAGTTACAATGTAATTTACATGTAAATTACCTATTTTATGCAAGTCCAGAAATCGGCCTTGCATTTTATGCATAAAATTCTCCCACGTGATTTATCTTGTGCAGAAAGCTGTCAAAGGAGGAGGTACTGGTTATTATACAGGATGAGGCTGAGTACCCGGGAGATACTTTCGAGCTCGGCGAGTGGGTCTAGAGATGTCGGGAGGTGGTTCGAGCACGGTTCGAGCACGGTAACCTTATCAGATTACAATTTCTGTAGACAACAGGCGGAGTCACGTGTTTTGGCGTGGGAAAATCTAAGCTTGTAAATTAGGGTTGGGTAAAAAACCTCCAGGGGGGGTAATTTACCAGTAATTTACCTCGAAAATTTTTTCTGGGAGAGGGATAGGTAATTTACCAGTATTTTACCGGTAATTTACCATCACGTGATTTGATTTTTCGTAAGGCTTTTCAAAAAAAATTCACCACCTGCGCGGCTCATATATATCACGTGGCCATGCAGTAAAAAACCTCACAGACCTGCCGCCAAGGGGGGTAATTTACCTGGTAATTTACCGGTATTTTACCGGTAAAAAACGTTTTGGTAAAAAACCTAGGGTTTTTTACCCAACCCTATTGTAAATTACCATGTAAATTACATACATGCCGTCCAAAATTGCGGACTTTGTAAATTACTTAGTTACATGTAGGTCGAGGAATAAGTTCCGCAACCCTATTCCAGATACAAGAAGGCTCATGAGTTGGAACATGTGACAACGTCGCGACTCCGACTCGTGCCTGTCGTACCATTTCAGACATCATACACATGTGCACAAGGTAAAATAGCATGAAATTGCAATAAACTAAGTACGGCTAAGATGACCTCCATGGTATAGATTAAAGTCTCCCAGTTACAATAAATATAGTCCATAAATTATGTGAGATTATGCATCCGCTTTGCCAGAGATCATGATTCGATCTCAAAGCCTAGCGCCTTCCAATCTTCCGCACGGTCGGGAAACACCGCACAATACGCCTTGACCCTCTCCATCGTGAGAGCCCAAAACTCATCATTGAACAGCTCCTCGTCAACCCATGGTATCGTGTCCTTTAGGATCTGAACTTGGTGCCGCAAACCCATCAAGCGCTTCACGTCCGCCGCGTCTTGGTGCTGCTTCTGCTTCTTGTGCTGCTCCTCCGCCTTGCAATGGTCGTCCCATCCCTGGAGCTTATGGAGGAGGAGGAGCGCAAAAGGCACGACGGGTATATCCTCAATGAGGAGCACGCGCTCGGGACGGAGATGAGGGAGGTGCATGATGCCCGGCACAAGGATATCGACTTTACACTCCGGCCCGCGGTATTGCTGTCGGTACCACATTATGCGGTATTCGGCAGACGGGTCGCGCGGCATCTTGAGGTAGAAGTTGCGTGGGTTCGAGCGGAGGATGAGGTCTTTGAGCTCCTGGGGGGTCAGCAGTTGCCTCTGATTTCCAGAGCTGGATCCGGAGGACGAGGAGTCGGGTGAGTCGCCGAGTTCCTGACTGACGAGCAGGTCTACGTCCTGTATCGAGCACAGTAGATGTTCAGCCATTCTACTGTTTTTCATGGATGACTCGATGCAGGCAAACATACCTTCGGACATCGTGAACTCCCATAAAGTTTCGAAGCCAAACTGCCGAAAACTGCACAAGAGATTCCGTATGTTTTGAAAATCTCGGTAACCATTTGAGCAGCTTCGAAGACGAGCGCATAATGAACGTTCTGGGATTCGACTTTATGCGCCCGAGGGCGCTTTGGTTTCTTGTTCGACGCTGTTGTAGCCGCCGAGGGTTGCGGTACGTCGAGTGCAATGATATTTGATTCCAGTTGTGTCTCCATGGACTCTAGACGCGATGGTTGGGTAAAAGAAAGAGAAGAAACGTTAACCGTTGTTCAACAACGTTGCCACTTCAAGACCGATGTTCTATGGGTATTGACAATGACGGTCACGGAAAGAGAGAGCTAGTATGGCGATGCTGGATCCATCATCTAAGGTACCCATCACGGGTCCGACAAAGAGTCAGACATGGACAACCACGATAACCAACACACAGGCAACCACAATAATTAACACAGACAACCACAATAATCTAGTCGCCGAAAAATTAAGTTAGATTGCACGAAGCGGGCTGAAGCGAGCCCATGTCTCCCAGTTGTTTCCGTATGGGACCGCTTGCTGGTAGTTACATCGCATCACATCTCAGAGCGAAGATGACATTGATCAAACAACTTGCAGGTAAGATTCAAGACAGCAGTCTGGCGGAGTTCTGCAGATGCCAGGTAAGATTAGATAGGCCGGAGTTCACATGAACCCATCACAATCCGCACAAATTTCGAAGGTCCAACTGCCACCATATGTACTGCCCAGCATCACAAATTCCACATAACAATGGGCAGGGATGATCAAATGAAATGAATTTGCCATACTACACGCCAGACATACGACCTCAGCATGCGACTCGACATCTCCTGCAATGCACCAGACCAAAAGTGCCCGAACGAGTAGACTACTTGAGCTTCTTCTTTCTGAAAATCGGGGACGCCATTGTTAATATCGACGATACCAAGATAAAATATCGGGAACTCACGGGCGGAGTTGTGATGAGTGTCCGCACGACCTCTTCCTGCAGTTGGTAGCACGAGGAGGGAGACGGGCGTAGCACTTGCGGCAAATTTGCTTGTCGCAGTTGTATTTGGAAGCCAAGACTTTGAGAGAGGGCTCGATGATTCCGCCACGGAGACTGAAAAACAAGACAGTCAGAGTTCGGCTACATTGCGCATTGCCAGTTAAACACACCGGAGGACCAGGTGAAGTGTCGATTCCTTCTGGATGTTGTAGTCAGAAAGAGTGCGGCCGTCCTCGAGCTGCTTTCCAGCGAAGATGAGACGTTGCTGGTCAGGAGGGATACTATAACAGTGGCACAGATTTAGCAACATCGCGAAGACTATCCAGTTCACACTCACCCTTCCTTGTCCTGAATTTTGGCCTTGACATTGTCGATGGTGTCGGAAGACTCCACCTCTAGGGTGATCGTCTTGCCCGTGAGGGTCTTGACGAAGATTTGCATCTTTCAAAGAAAGCTTGAGAACGGGAATGGCGATGAAGAAATAAGCCCGCTCACCGTGAATTATGATATTGGGTGTCGTCTACTGACCTTGGGAGGGTGGGAACCTCGGCATTGGGTCCTATACAGTCATTTTCTGGGTGGCTGACTTTAGGGCAGGATGACACGTGACGTTGATATTCCATATTTCCATCGATTTCTGCTTGCAGTTTTGCTCGTTGTCCGCCACGTCGTCAAGCCCATGTCCTTTGAACCAGTGAGGTATGTTTCTTGTCTTCCTTATCCTTCTCTAGTCTATTTGGCCACCCTTGTTTGATGAGAATCTTTTCGTACAACTCAGCTCACTTCGAAGCCCACGGGTCATGAGAAGAACACGTATATCTAATCCTGACATTACATCCTTTCCCTTTGACTACCATTTCAAAAGTCATAAACCGTGTGCTCACATCAGTCTTCAAGTCTAGATATCTGTTTTCATACCAACATTATTGTCCAGATTCGACCTGAAGCCGAGCATATTTCGTAGAGGTGAGCATCGACCTTCCAATTGCGCAATCCAAAAGATGTAATGCATTATCTGCAAACTTAATCCACGACGTGCTTGCACGATGGGTTTTATTCCTTCGGGAACCATTCAAGTCTCTGAACCTTCTTTCTTACCTCTTCGTCACATTCTAGACTTTATTTTATACAGTACTGATTCTCCTTTCAGTCAGATTTATCATTGTTGTATCCCCAATGCATGTCCCTTCTGTCAATCATATCCCTCGTCTCATTCTTGTCACATACGTCCTGTACTCTTGCAACGAAAGTAATCATACCCAAATACCACCCCTCAAGATACAACCCTGACTGTACTGCCGTCGCCTGAATACAAAGCGTGATCTAAGCTGGTCCAGCCCCCTTATCACTCTTTCTCAGTTTGTTTCATCTGAAGATCCCATCTCCGTTCTCTGCGACAACCTCCGCACCATGCATATGTTCCATTCAACCTGTGGAATCATAACCAGAAGACGCCGGGCCTGCCTTCCGAATCTTTGACTATACCTGCCGCGGATTCCACGTCGTGATTGTCAAGACTGTCGGGGGCGGTCCAGGCATGTACCACCGCCGGTAGGTACGTACGGGAGTAATGTGTATCTGCAGTCATTTTCATATGTGATGGGGCATCGCCAGCGTGTCAGCGGGCGTATTATTTCTTGTGACTTCGAAGTTCGTGTTCTGGTCATTCTTGTCCTGATTCGATTATCTGATACCCAATCAACAATTTCACAGTCATCGAAGTCTCCCAGCCTTTGTCTGCAAACCGAAGACAAAAATGTATCGCCTTAGTCGTTTCGAGCGTTCACGGAGATAAATAACAACGATCGTCTTCTTATTTCCTACGTATGACCTCTTCTCCCTTGTTTAAAACTCAGTCAATTGATCGTCGACTATACAGGTGGTTATAACATAGACTATAGGGTCCTTGACGCCTCGGAGTCCCTGCGGACAGTGCGGACTCAATTGCGCGTTGTTCTACATTCCGGCTCTATCCGATGCGAGGTAAATGGCTGGCATCACCTGAATTCACCTGAATCAATGGCTTAGAACTTGAAGTTAAGAGAATATGACACGACATCTTTCACCTGACCCTCCAGACTTCGGTTATGTATCTTGCAATTTGAAATCAAGGTTGTATCCCTGCTCTTGAATTTGAGCAATAGCTGAATTAAAATAGTTCAGAACTGAATTGATATCTTATAATTACAGACTCTTTGTATATATATCGTGTTGAGTGAGCGAGCGCGTCGGTGAGTGGTTGACCACAGTCTTGTGACCCGCAGGATGACAGTCTTTTTTGCCTCATCCAGTCGTCGAGCCATCCAGTGTACTAAGTCGCACGATCCCTCGCGTTCTCGACGCCGCAATTATGGTATCAATCGTGCGACATGTTACAAGGGCATACCGTCTTGCGTCGGGTGACCTGCCTCGAGGTAACAATGTCCTGATTTGCATGCTCTACCCCGTCGTGATTTTGCAACCCTGCAACCGACTCCTGCTCAGCGCGGCTGGATCGGAGAACGTCTTACGGTGTTTAATAGGCATCTGCGAGATGTGCTAGTGGTTCTTTCGCGTTTTGAAGAGGGGATACATGCTCTTTTAACAAATCAACGGCGCGCGTTCATGCGGCCAGTCGGATCAATCTTGCGCCACACAAATCCCATCGTGTTATGTTCGTGACTAATGAGTTTGTAAGGAAGCAAATCCGGGAGAGAGCCATTGCCTCTTTACCCCGGACGCGGTTGGCGGGCACCATAGTCGCCTGTGGAGGTAAGTGTGGTTTATGTCCCCCGATACTGTGCTCGTCTTCCCAAACGTCCATTCATTGCATCTTGAAGGTTTGTGGTTATTTCTGGAGATCTAGAGCGATCTAATATGTACTGTTATCAATAGCCCCAACGAACTTTCTTACTCCCCAACCGTTTGAAAATAGGAGAGCTATGAGTCAAAAGTTTCTCGGTTGAGAAGCCGGAGCGCTCAGCTTTTGTTCCAGGTACAGTCCATACCACGTTCCGCTTCTCTCTTCTACATATATGTTGGAACTTAGCGTCATGGGTAATTTCTTGACATTCACTCTAGACGACAGCCGTCGTTAATGAATAGAGATGCCATGATTAGGGGTTGAGAAGACGTTGATTTTGTACACGCACGCCACCGGTCGGCATCTCGCGAAACTGCTCTCAGATTCACAAAATCTCTCACCTCTCGATAACCCTAGTGCTTCTGGAGCAAAGCCAGGGTTCGAAACAGAAGAAAGACGTTCTTCCATCTTTGCTGCGTACCCACAGCGCCAGCCACTTCTTTGTAACAAACGCGGCTGTGTATACGACGAGCCCGAGGTTTTCTTTGCCTGCTATAATCCGATGCTGCCATCAGATGGATGTAGTTCGCAGAGGGTGGTCCCTGTTTCTGACATACTCCCATTAGTGATAAGTATGTATAGTCGCGGTGCTCTCCTGACCAGCTGTGATCCAATGGAATTTGGGGTCATCATGTTGGTCCATCCCTTATGTTTTGCGCGGCCAAGTAAGCTCGCCATGGGACCGAATCATATGGCCGGTTTCATTCGGATATGTCGTAAACCTACCTTGTGCCTACTTTAGGTGATGATTTTTACGAGGAAGATTATCAGCATGACCTGACATCACTATCTAAATCTCTCCATTGTCAACCGCATCGGGCAGAGTGGCGAATATATCTCGCTCTGTATTCGAAGGTCAAACGTTTGCATCAACTGCAATCTAATGGCTTCTTGTTCATTCAACAGGTTTCTGTCGAGGCAATGTGGCGCACGGCAGATAATTAATTGACATTAAACGCGTTACATACGAAGGATTACATACGAAGATCACTTCATCGGCCTTCCATTCGTTGCCTTGCGACAATATCTTCGGCAACGACGCGCGTAGTGTCATTCATCGGATGCTGCCCGATGTCGCTGTCCTTTGCAATTACTTCGTGACTTGATTTAATACAAACGAATGCACCCTCGATCTCTATCAACTGCCAACAACTGACCACGGTGAAAGGTAGCGGTGAAAACAATCTATAGACAAAGTGACTGATCGTCACGGGACAGAAAATTGTTGGAGTTTTTTCGGTATCTCGAGATTTAAGGAGCACATGGAGAGCAAGAAGCGTAGAACGCATATCGCAGATGCTATCAAGCCGGTGATTAGAATGCAATAGACTTTCACCCCCGCTTGATTTGTACCTCGGAATTGTGCAACATTTCTGTTCCTTGGTGATTTTTTTTTTGAAAACCGACTACGTTTATTGAAGTAGTCCAGGCCAAGCCTTAGCGCAAAGAGTTTAATCTTACTATCGTGGGAACTCAACTTGAATTGAAAGCGCCAACTGTTTGTTCAGCATCACCATCGAGTTTTGACTTGAGAGTCCTCTAATTATAAAGTGAGTGTTCGGTTGTTCAAATCCATTTATTGGAAAAAAAACCCACAATCGAAATGTCGCAGCCTTTCTGTACATACTCTGTACAAAATAGAGATGCTCCGAGTTCAGACCCACGATCCTATTATCCAGTGGATTCCCCCCGAAATCGCCTCTCAAATCTTTACCTTCTGTGTTCCTAATTCACCATATACGACTTCGAAGGAGAAGCTTGCACCCCTTATCCTTGGCGCTGTCTGCAAATCGTGGCGCGCAGTAGCTTGGTCGACACCCCAGCTTTGGATAATACTTTCAATCAACATAAATCATCCTGACATCGCAGTGAAGACAGAACTTACGAAGCAGTGCATTGCACGCTCGGGACAGCTCCCGTTGACTACCTTTCTCTTCTGATGGCTGAAAGACGTGGGATATATAATGGAATCGACATTGTATCCCCTCATCGACCTTTTGAACGAGCATTCCAACCATTGGCGTCATCTGGACCTTACTCCCTATTGACTACATCCTCGATTTGCTGGCCATCCCACCGGTGCCTCAATTGTGGAATTACTTCGACTTTCTCCTCTTGGTATTGGCGACGGGGAGTTCCAAATCAGATTCAGTGCAAAGTTCGACTTGGTAAATGCCATGCCTCAACCCACGTCTGTTAGATTGGCATTTTGTCGTTTAAAGGCAATCAATATCCATTGGAAAAACATTGCGACGTGGACGTCGTCGTGCTATACATTGATGGATGCCTTGAGATTTTGCGGCGGGCCAGTCAGATAACGCGTTACAGGATCGATACTTTCGCCATCGGTCACGGAGGATTCCCTCTACCTGAAACCCCAATTGTTCTCCACCATCTTCGCACTCTGGCATTTAACGACCTTGAAGAAGAATCCTATACTTTCTTCGATAGCGTATCCCTACCGCTACTCGAAAAGTTGACCTGTAACTTTCAGGGCAGCAACTTTCTCGGGGATTCCTTGATATCGCTCTTTATAATTACCCGGTCTTCGTGTCCCTTGACAAAACTAGTGCTTGAAGAAGTTTTAATGGAGGAAGACGACCTTGTTGAATTTCTGCGTGCTCTACCTGCCTCATTGCAACATCTCAATATCTCCCTTCAAGTCTCTCTTTTCGAATTTTTACAATTCATCCATGACAGACTGCGTACAGTTGGGAGCATTTTGGATCAAAAACGACGAAATAGTTGCTCGGGAAATGAACCAGATTTTCCTTCCTCGCCTCCACACTCTCGAATGCGAAGGGACCCGGACATTCTCATGGTCGGCCTTGCTCAGTATTCTGGCGCCGACGCGACTTCCTTCCAGCCTTGTAAGCCTCGACCAAAGATATCCACCGGATGATGAACGTCGACCGTTGATCGAATCTTATCATAAAGTTGGACTTGGTCGGCGACAAACAAGAAATTATCGACTAAGAATCCCTCCTCACCATCCTTCGTCTGCGCGACGACGGATATGCAATCGACATACATGGCCAGTACATATACGATGACATTGATCATGATGATGAAGACAATGATATCATCAAATCATTAGAATATCATGGCATAGCGGCAGGAAACCAAGGTATGTAATCTGTATCTCCAAGTTGCATGGCTCGAGTTGTAGGGTAACCCGGTAACAAGTAGAAGAAAGTTGATGTACTACGTTCTACTGACTGGACTGCTCACTGGAATATTGTTCGCTACCCAAAGGTCATAAATAAATGTCAACAAACAATAGGGTCGCAAACAAGTTGGAACGTCCGATGTTCAACGTTGCAACCTTGACTCAACCAACATTGAACGAAGTTCAACGCGTGGGGCATTCGGAAAGCTTTTACTCGAAACCTTCTTCGCAGGAAGAAACCATCTGAAAACTAGTTTCGTACGTGTTTGTATTCTTCAATTAGCTACAGTATTCACTCACCGCCATATTTATGACCGTAAAGATTTGATATGGCAATCTTATGCAGCCACTGCAGCGCGAATCTCGTGAAGGAACAGAAGGCCGCGACATCGGAGCCTCGCTGCAAGCATGTTGAAGGTGGCCCTTGCAACCCATGCACAAAGCTTGTAGATCTCGACGCGCAAATTCTCGAGGTAGAGGCGCTCCTCAATGACCTCAAGCAAAGTCGAACCTCCTTACGAGGCAGGGCGAACGAAATCCATAATCCACTCGCTCATCGGGTTCCAGTCGAGGTCGCATCACACATCTTCGCGTTTTGCATTCCAGTCCATGATAGATATTCCCATTGTGGCGTCCAGAAGAATGCTCCCTTAATTCTGGGCGCTGTTTGTAAAACCTGGCGTGCTGTCGCCTGGTCAACTCCCCAACTTTGGACCTCCATCTGCATCGCAGTCTATCCTCGAGACTTCGCCGTGCTCGCTGATCTTGCTGAAGAATGGCTCGCCCGCTCTGGGAAGCTCCCGTTGTCCATACATCTTTACCTCAAAGAGGATGAAACCATATCTAACTTCGCCGTTAATCCACTTATCGAAGTCCTCTATGCCCATTCCAGCCGTTGGCGCAGTTTAGACCTCGACATCCCATCTGCATTATTTGAAGTCTTCGATGGCGACAACGAAGGAATCTCGATATTAGACGACCTCCGCATTATACCGTCGGATGCCGTAGAAACGCAGCAATCCAGGGCTTATTTTGAACTGAGCAACGTGCTGCCTAAACCTAAAACAGTTCATTTATCCTCCGTTTATCCCGAAAGAATCCATATACTCTGGGACAACGTCACATATCTGGTTGCCAACCTTCTCCACGTCGACCAATGCCTGGAAATACTACGGTATACTAACAGGATGGAGCGTTGCGATTTTCGGATGATCATGGAAGGACGCGAGAACTACCCATTACCCAAATCCCCAATCATCCTTCCCCATCTCCGAATCTTGCACTTTGATTGCTGGTTCGAGTGTTTGCTATCGTCTTTTATCAATAATATCACCCTGCCGGTCCTGGAACAATTCGAAATCGACTGTGGACGACGATATCTCCAGATCGACGACATGCTATCTTTTTTCGCCCGTTCAGCCTCTCCTTTAACTCAATTTGTCTTTGAAAATTGTGAAGTCGGTGAAGAAGATTTGACCAGACTTCTGTATGGTTTGCCATCTCTTCGAGAGCTCCACCTGAATTTCGAATTCGTGGGCGACTCATCGTTGACGGATGAAT
This sequence comes from Flammula alnicola, assembly GCA_015499995.1. Taxonomy (NCBI): domain Eukaryota; kingdom Fungi; phylum Basidiomycota; class Agaricomycetes; order Agaricales; family Strophariaceae; genus Flammula; species Flammula alnicola. Next base: position 37,432 of record JADNRV010000132.1, read on the forward strand.
TTTGGGGTCATCTCACGACGGAGTCAAGGTCGGCGAAGGGAAACGCCAACTCAATATTCCTTCCTAACCTCGAATCTCTAATATATGAAGGGTACCAGAGATTTGAATGGGAGACTATCTCCGATGTTCTTACGACTCATTGCGACACTTCTCGATCCACTAGTTCAAAGGAAGGATATAGGCCTTTGAAAGTTCGACCAAGACCATTGAACCACCTCGAAATCCTCCTAACCGATCCACTGGAGATGCAGGACGGCAATATCATTGATGAAGATATCCTCTGTCGCTTCCTTTCTTCCTCTAGCTATGGTTTTGCTTTGCAGATATGCATCGAGGGATGCGACCTGCTTTCCATATCCAAGGAACACCACGGTATGGCTTCTGACTATGGCTCAGACATGGGTAGCTCTTAGTAACTTGAAATTGACGTCCCCATTGACAAGAAGGCGGCGCTTGCGTACAATTTTTGTAAGCGTAGTTACTTGCCTCAGCCAATCTAGGATGGTTTAGTTACCGGCTACTGAATAGATCGGTCAAGTACCACATACTGTGCCTGGTCAGGTAGTTAGCCGAACTAGGTAGTTAGCCATTTGAGCTGCCTAGGCAGGAATTAAGCTGTCCCTCCCATTTTTTCACCTAGCCTAGCATATATGTACATTCTTGATGGCCTCATAAAAAAAATACACACTATTTCCTATTTTCTGCGCTGTAAGACCGCCAAATCTGCTTGATTTTTTGGTGAGAGGTCATTTTGGCTATATATAAAAACATACCTAAAACGGAAAGCCACTATCCACGCTGCGAAATCCTTTCGTCTTCAAGTTTTTCGGTGCACATAGTTAAAGGAGAGTCATTGTATGGCAAATGAGTGGAATACTACATGGCATGCATCCAAAATATCACCGGAATTGGGCACTTTTGCAAGTCTATCCAGCAAATATTCTATATTCGACACCATAAACTGTAAGACACTTTGTGAGAAAAGGAATCGGACGGTTGTAGTGGGGATTTTTTTCCAGAAATAAAGAATGATTAGAGCAATATAAACCATGAGCAAAACAATTTTATCTTTTTTTTTGGCATCACTGTGCTCCCAAAACCAAAAAAGAGGGAAATCAGCAATGGCAAAGGACGTGAAAGAAATATAGCTTGAATCAAATTGAAAAATCATCAAAATACAACCAATCGGACGACTAAGATGTTCTTAAACTTCTGATCAAATTTTTGGAATATTAGCTTCATTTTTTGCTGTTCCAGAGCGACTTGACGAACACCGGTTTTGGACTATAAGAAACGGTGAGCGTTATGGTGCGCTTAGATAAGTTAGATTGCCGCTTGACAACTGATGTGATGGCCGTTTGACAGCGTGGCTAACTACTTGGTTTAGACGGTTTCTTGACCTCCGTTTGAAAAATATTCATAGAGATGTTCTGTATTATTGTAAAAATCTAAAAACTATATACACCAACTCCCAATACATTTATCTGTAGGATGCCATAAAAGAATTTGGTGAAAAAATGTCTTTCTGTCTATTAACTCGAAGGACAAGTTAGAATGGCTAACTACGTGACCAGGCACAGTAGCCGAAGCGGCAATCTCCGTATCAGATTTAATTGCTGAGGTGTGCCGCGCAGCGTTGCAGCGCGCCCTTCCTTAATGCCCTGCAATCCCAGTGCTTAGCGCTGAAAAGACTTGTCGGTACCATTTCCTACTTTCAACAGCTATTGAATAAGTGGCTAGACGCCAGGAAAAAGCTGATCACCGCATGGACTATAACTTAGTCAGATGAGCCCCAGTTTCGACTTCTCAAAAAAATGTGTAGGGAAATTTGGCAAGCCGTCCAGATTCTGAATTGACTATTTCCCGAACTTTGAACTATGCAATGGTTTTGGCCTCTGCTTGCGAATCTGGTCCATTTACTCTTTCGAACGTGAGCACATTACAATTTTCTGTGTACATGTGCCTCTGCGACATGTATTTCGAAAAACCTTCTTTCTTAGCTGCGGTGGCGTGGAGCCGCTGAAGAGTTTGCCATGCAAGGCTGGTGCGGCCTACTGAATCCCGTTCCCATCCCACTCCACGCTCTATTCATGGTGGTTCATTTCCGCATCACTTCCGAATCTTTGACAAGTGGAGCGCATCAATTCCTAACGACACAGTTACACGTTAGCTGTTCTGATTCGGTAGAATGTAAAGTCTTGCAATCTGTAAGGCCGGCTACCTGGAAAGAAATAACGATGAATGCCCCGACGTATACGTAGTCTCCCATGTAAATGAAATATGATGAAAGGCTGGCGAGACGACGTCAGTTTTCCATCAACTTATGCATATGTAGCGCTCTCTGTGTAACGCATATAAGGTGGGTCATACAGATCAGTATGGGAGTCACATCAGTGCGTATCGTTGTTTCTAGAATTCATGGGTTTTTGGGATAGGTTGAGATGTCAATTATCTCGTTTGTCGAAATGTCTCTTCGATCCTCCACAGAACTGGTTTGTGGTGCAGGAGTGCCGCGGGGAATTTGAAAAGCGTACTCCTTTCGATCAGGATGGCCGTCCGTGCGCTCTTTGATCGCAACCCTCCACATCCTGTGGCGACAATTTCCAAGTATGGATAGTATGGTTCTACGCACGAAACGTAATGGTTATTGGAAGCCAGGTAAGTATCTCACCTTCATTTCACAATCCTGAAGTCCTGAACTGCGCTTATCAATAGTGATGCAAATTCCACTGCCTATGTCGCACAGTACATATCATTTAAGCTCTTCATCCAGAACAGTGATCACGACCAATTATAGACATTCTTATCGAGCTTTCCACAATCCCACTGCGCCTCTCAAGATAAGGGTGGGAATCTCTTGATCGGACCCGTCGGCCTTCATCCTCGTCGATTCTGCTCCGAAAATCTTACCTGGCGTCTATGTACAAGTGGAGAGCCATCCTTTTGCAGCTATCGAATACAGGCTTTGGGAACGTGGACGTAGAGTGGAAGTATTTCGGGTCCAGTACTAACTTTGTGCTAGATGATGCGTCGTTCACCTTCCTTGATACCTCTCTAACCACGGTCTGTGTTCGACGAATAACGAGCCGTTGTCCGGAGTCTCTGGCCATTTGCATTCTATCCTTGTCATACTGTTTGCTGCCATGTCTTCCAGTCAATTGGAATCCTAGGTATTGCATGGGCCTAGTGGCCGACCCTTACTTCGACTATTAATATGCACTCCACGTCAAAGCATGCCTCATCTCCAACGTATTCGGAATAGCGCGCCGCACCAGCATATGTAAAGATAAGAGACGTAGGTGCGCATTGGTAAGGACGACGTCAACATCTGCATCTTTTCTTCTCTGGAGAAGGAGGTTATTGTACCCAACTTGAATGAGGGTTTCCTTGAGTTACGGAAACTGCCGTAATGCTCATTTCCGAGGCAGCGTCGAGTTTCTAAGTGCATCGTGCATTCGTACCGCTGTCAGACATTTATCACTCGTCAAGCAAGCGACCCTTTTCATGACATCCCGCCGCCGGCATCTTCGCCCCAACCGTGTGCGTTTCTATCTATTTCGATGCAACTGGACGCTTTGTGTGATATTTTGGGTTACACATCATGAATCATGATATGCAACATATCTCTTCCGTTCTTTTCCATGCGTTGAAGAACTTGGTTCCGGCGATTTCGTCCCGCGCTTCCATATTTTATTAAAACCATTCTCGCGGATCGTTTCTTCAAACCTGAAAGTGGGAGTGCCAGAGGAGTGAGGCTGCATAGAAGCCTAAACGGTATCTCTCTTATAATCATCGATATCTCTACCCCTGTTAGGAATCGAGAACAAGATTTTTCTGATCTTCTTGTAGACTGTGGCTGCGGTTCTGGGCGGCATTGACCCATCTTTTCTTGTTACTGGCGACGCACAGTCGATATTCTGGAACTCAATAATTTAATTCTATTTTCCACGAATTCATACGTATGTTATAAAACGACTCTAGGAGGCCTGAATCAAACCTTGAGACTCACTTACCAACGCGTCATCGAATGTCGAGTTGATATTGACAGATAGATTCGCAGGAATTCCCATCCTGTCACAGAATAAGTGCAACAAGGGGTATACTTTGAACACGGAGATCTCCTTGTTTCCGTTAACGCTCGGATTAATGAACACACTGATAAGAGGTAATAGATGTCACAATGCGCCACACAAAAATGTTCGCACTGTGCCATAGGCACTCCCTAGATTAATCCATGAAGTCATGCCGGTAGATCATCGTATGGTCTGGCAGAGTCGATAATCAACGCGTCCAACGTGGGCTTTGTATATCTCAATGAAGGCTTTCGGGTAGGCGTAGAGCTGATACACTCTAGTTGCAATGATCCTGGGCCCACGATTTCGACTTTAGCTTCAAACAACCCTCTTCGCCATGGATTCGGGATATCGGAGACTGACCCATCTTTTTCTTCTCGTTCTTGATTTTTCGCTGAATATTTTTACCCTTCGGACGTTATCGTCAGCAGCACTTAATTATACCTCTTCAAGTGAGAGATTTTCTTTCGAAATAACAATAGCTTCAGCCTCCTATCTGTCTGGTTATCCGTCCTTCTATCAATGACGATCTGGAGCTTCTCGGTTAGTTTTATCGCTATAACAATATGATCGCCCAGCGAGGGCAACTCACTACCCACTGCGTGGTACTATATACCTGTGGATGTCGTAATGCTCCTCTATTGAGAAGTAAGGTTCGCTCCCTCGAGGCTTCATGAAATACTGAAGTTAATGACACAGTAACGAAATACCAAGAGCGCGTCTTATCGCCGTTGAGTTTGACGTGAACCTAGAGTCATTCTCAATTCATTTCTGAGTTCCTTGACTTGTGCTTGCGGAGCGTCAGCTAACAGTTGACGGTAGGATATATCAGGCGTCACTGATGCTACGTGCCAAAATAAACTCTACTCAGGAAGTACCATTCCATTGGTATCTTTTGACGAGTCTATTTTTGTGCGGTCAGGAGGTATTATCCATGTCGAAGTCACTTACTACTGTGACTCAGAAAGTCAAAGGCTATGGTATACATGGTAGAGACCGCAAACAGTGTGTTTATCCCACGAATGGATCCATGATATCAGCCCAAAACAGTGGGATAAATGTATACTGCATCCTTCATTGTACTCTTTCACTTTGAGCGCCTTGGACCAGGGGTTGAGAGAATGAAAGAGATTTGCAGCCCTTCTGATGGGCTTGAGTTTGTCTAGATAGGAGGGTACGAGCTTCAAATGTGAAACAGGATGTAGCACGAGCATGTATAACCAGGAACGCTGAGGAGTGCTAAGCACCCTGACCTTGCGATTACCTTTCGATTGTCAAGAAAATTTGTTCCCAATTGGCACGCTTTAGTCGCTGGAAATCTCAGGCTCATGGAACTCGTTCTATGTATCGCCTTTTGGTTATGAATTAGTAGGTGTACACCCATTTGGGACCTGAACTGGTCTATATGTAGTAACAGTCGGCTCCGCCATCGATAAGCAACTTATCACCCTTCATTTCCGGGGTAGATTGTAGTTAGATGGAGAGCCGTAAACAGTAATGTTATTATCCAATTCCATATTTCGCGATCGCGGTGATGTGCACCGTCATCGCCGCACTCGCCACACTCGCTTGGAATTTGAAATATTGAAGGTTGACTAGGACCTACTAGGACCTTGAACAAGGCCTCTAGCGAGACGACGAAGAGCGACGATCATCATCACGCCCGTCCTTGCCCCGCTCCCCACGGCACTCGCCGCACTCGATTGAAATTTGAAATATTGAAGGTCGACTCGACTCAGTCACTCGAGTCTCGGACTTTGAACAAGGCTTCAAGCTTCAAGCGGGGCGACGATCATCATCATACCCGCCCTCTCCCCGCTCTCAGCTCAGCTCCCGCTTCCCCAGTCGCTGCCCCGCACGCGTGTGGAGTATACATAACCCACGTCGTCGTTCTTCTCCCTTGTGGTGTTATCAGGTGTGGGGTGTGTCCCCGGATGGAATTTGCGAGCTGGGGTCACGATGCGGGGAATTGCAATTGAAGATTGCCAAGCTTGAAATTGAAGAGTCCTTATATATACTAATATAGATTATCTTCTATCATTTGGTCGATAAAGGAGACCAAGCAGTGACTAGTGGATGGATTGGGCGTTCGATGAAAACGAACGTGGGTCCCCGCATACGAGTATTGTACGAGTATATCCCCATAGAATCGCGCTGACCGCTGCCGCCTCATGGGTCGGTGTGGCGTCCGTGCTCGGCTATGGTTACCTTGATCTCATCGATTAAGAGATCGCCCCATAGGAGTCGGTATGGAAGGGCGCGAAGCGTGGAGCTGGATCCTCTTTTTTTCGAATTCGAATTCGAAGATAAATGCTAACAGACAGGTTGATCAATTCGTATGTAGGAAAAATAGGAGGTACTGTACATTCTGTCAAAGTACATACTCTCAGAGAGATGGCACAACGCCACCCGGTTATCCATCCGCAGAATCAAATCCGAAGGCGACATATAGAATGATCTGTAGTCAGGTTTTTCTAGAACTCTTATGTGGATGTAAGATACTGCGCCGCAGACTCACAGGTGACTGCGACAGACAGGCAGCCGTGGTCTGGTCAGGATAAGTTGAGGTGGTGTGGGATTAAATAAATCGATTTAACTTGGTTGGTTGCAAAATTATCCAGAGGGACATATGGACGCAGCCCAACGTGATCTCGGAGGCTGCTGATGAGCGCCCACAACCTTCGGTCGCCAATCGATTGGCCCTGGCCCCATTGACTGGGAATGAATTCGAAGAGATATACTTAGTCCCATTTACAGGGTCCAAATCATTTGGACCCATGCCGATCTACATATGCATCGCACGCGTACGCGTCCTAAGTATAAAAATATTCGAAGGACATCTGACAAGCGCGTACATATACTTACTCACGTCGCCGAGGTCGTTATGTGATGATGGTGGTTATTTTTGTTATATTGTATTGAAAATCCAGACCAGACGCTCGGTGTACTACGAGAAGTAAGTACGATATGCCGATGTGCTACTTATAATTTACTATGTCACTACATATGCGCAGTCCAGTCCATCACTTGCATCACATAGCCGCGAGGGTTCCTTGACGATGTCAGATCTAAATCAAGGCGAGCGCCTCGACCTCTCGTCGACTTGCACATGCTACCACTAGGACTAAGGCACTGCTACTCATTGGCTATGATCATCGATCATCGTTGCTTGTGTACTCGTAGTATCCGTGCGCCAATTTCGCGCAGTATGGTGAGGACTAGTAGGGAGGATTGTGGTTATCTCAATAAATTCGGCGATGCACGCAATTGGCTGAATTATCAACTCGGATATTTATCCGATCTATCCATGTAAAACATCTTCTACTTATCACGTCGCGGTGATTGGCGCCCGAGAGATGCAGTGACTCATGCATGTCCGTCATTTGTTGAATGCCAATGTGCTATGTAAGGCAGTACCGATGGGTATCCGATACGATTCGTGCGGGGTTCGACAAACAGTAGTAGCAGGAACCAAGGGCCTAAGAAGAAGAAGCGATGGAGTGAGTGGGCGTGGGGTAGTGGGCGTATGTGGCTTGGGAGTCTGAATCATTGAGCATTATGTAGGACGGCGCCGAGACACTGAATCATGGAGACAAGGCGCATACACAGACCTTCCGACCGAGCCTGAGGTTAGGATAGAACGTTCAACGGACCCTCAGTTCCATTCACAGAATACAGCCCGAGCTCGAGGCCGTATGGATAGCGGATACACGTGTGCTCGAGCTCGAGCTCCACGGAAAGACGAGACGAGAAGAGACGAGAAGTAGAACATAGACATGAAGTGGATGTTGGAATGTGGGGTAGACCACTTACATAGGCGAGCACGCGCTGGGATCCGGATGATGACCGTCCACGGATGACGCGGGGGGTTAGAGCGGCTGGGCTACGCGGCATATGTTTTCTTCTTTTTGTCCGCGCTGATTGTATGGATTCGAACTCGAACTCGAACTTGGAAGAAAGAAGGGAGACTCGAGAAGTGATGCGCGTTGCACGCGAGAGCCAACACAGGCGTGTGTCTATGTACAGTCTCGCTGCAAACCTTCGAGGCCTTCGAAGATGCCGATGCTGGGCAATCCGCCGGGTATGTAATAGGTAACAGTACAACACACAGTGCCGGGCTTACATAGGCGAGACAGAAACGAAAACAAATGAATTGACAGAAGGCAGGGACAACGACAGGGAAGAACACGGAAGGCTTCCGAGCTCGAGATCGTGCATCCATGCTCCGGCTAACACTGCTCCGGCTAACCTGGCCAACCGCGTACATACTCGAGTATGTAATGTTGGCCGACAGATAATAGATATCTCGATAAAGACGCATATGGCCCTGCGGGTCCGTAGAGATCCCCGTCCGTGTGTAGTAGGCCTGGAAGTAAGTACTTACGCTTGCTTGTATGCTTGTAGATCGTGGGCCGTGAGAGACTCAGATACCAGAGACTCGAGAATATTAGGTGTGGCCGCGAGTGGGACGAGGCGTGGGTGGGGTTAACGGCATAGGCTTAAGTGCGATGTTGATTCTTGAGTTTGGAGGAGGGCAGAGAGAGAGCGCGTATATCCAGTTTTATGTGCGCTTCGGACGTCCACGCGTTGCGCTAGTAATAGTAATAGTATCATGTGTGATTGTCGGCGAATTGCCTCGCTCGAAGTGCGTGCGTGTCCAGCCTCAGCCTGTGCATAGGTTTTCTTCTTTTTGTTTTTGTCCGCGCTGATTGCATACATGGAACGCGATCGCTGACACAGGCGTGTGCCTATGTACAGTCTCGCTGCAAACTTCAAACCTTCGAAGCTTCGAAGATGCTGGGCAATCGGCATGGTGCGTACAACACACAAAACATAAAACACAAAACACACCGCGCGTACATAGGCGAGACGGAAAACAAATGACAGGACAAGGACAAAGACAAGGAAGCCTTCCGAGCTCGAGATCACGCTCAGACTTCAGAGATCTAGGGAGGAGACCTCAGACTCGAGAGTCTCAGTCTGTTGGTCGGCGGGGCAAGCGATCCAGAATGCAGGCGGCTAGCCCCGCCAAACGCGTAATAATCTTGGACGACAGATAAAGACGCATATGCATATGCATATGGTCATGCGGGTCCGTAGAGGGCGCGGGCGTTGACTCTCCGGCCGCCGTATGTGGGCCTGTAAGTAAGTAAGTAAGTCTACAAGCACAAGTCCATGAGAGACGAGACTCGAGCATATAGGTGCGGCCGCGAGTGGGTCGTTCGGGTGGGAGCGGCATAGGCTGGAGTGCGATGTTGATTCTTGCGTTTGAACTTTTGAAGAGGGCAGATGCGCTTCGGCCGTCGGCGTGTGTGAACGCGCACGCGCTGCGCTATGTAGTAAGTATCATGTATGTACGATTGTCGGTAAATTGCCCTGAATTGGCGTGTCCAGTGTCCGGTGTCGACCGTGTAGCCCGTGTAGTCCGTGCCAGCCGTGTCCAACCAATTATGGTGGTGATGTAGGTTAACGTTAATTGGCTAGCGGTTTCGGTCCGAGTAGACTGTAGATACTAGACGTACCGGGGTAGATAGGGAGATTTAGTAGGTACTAGGCTGTGCGGGTGGGTGAGGGCGAGGGTATGAGTGGTGCGGGTTGGCCAGAACGGACGTCGAGTCCGAGTCGATGACGATTAGAAGACTTGCCTCGCGCCCCGACTCGGAGTACGGGTTCTTGGTCCGTTAGCGTTAACGCGTAATGGGATCCAAGTAGATTGCGAACGTTCGAGCTTGGAGGTACTTAGGCCCTGGTAGGGGAAAGTCTGGGAACGTTCGTTCGTTCGTCCGAACATAATGGATTCAAGTTATCGAGTTGGAATGGACATGAAAAGAAAAGTCTAAGCGCCTGACTCACCCAACTGCTTGCGCACGCCTGGTCGCGCAACAACGTCCACGGTGTCACGTATCGCGAGAACGAGAAGAGAGACGATCGCAACCCGCCACATCGACACGTATGTACGCACGCATGGACGTCGATATCTGCATCCGAATCGGCAATCCCTCTCCTTCCCAAAAGGCGATTCCGAATCCCATCTATGTAATCACATCTGCAACGCGCAATTTTTTTTTTTTGATTTCATTTCATTTCCAGGGGTGTGTCACGCTTTGGCGTGACGGCAACCCCTTATCTTGCCTTCGCGCCTTCGCGAATTGAATTCGGGTTCTTGGCGAAGCACTCGAAGCCAGGCCCGAAGTGCGAGATGAGATCGGGGATCGGATGGTGAGATTTATCATGTTGAGATGGATGAGATGATCGTGGAAGGATTGAATTGTCCGGCTATTCGTGGATGTTTTGAATTGGTAGAGATGCATGAGAAGAACGTGCAGGAAAGGTTATGCAGTTGTTGGATTAGATAGTAGATAGCGCGACTGTGTGGGTATTGGAGCATTATTGGTGCACCAGGGGAGTGTTCGAGTAGAAATGGACGTGACGAGAATCGAATTCTCTTGGGAACATGGGAAATGGCGACGAAGCAGGGACCCTGGGATGACAAACAAAGTGCACAGCTTCGAACAACATCTTTTCGTCCATCTATCGGTGACAAATGGGTGGCCAATACAGTTGACCTCTGGGCACTGGAAAACGCCATCCATTGTCCAGTGGGGCGTTCGAGATCTTTCACTTTGTTTTCTTTCTTTCTTTACATACTCGTTATCTTTCCTACCCCTCTCTCTTCCCTTTCCTTTATCAATCTTCCCTCCTCCCGTCCATACATCCCCTCCTTCTTCCCTTCCTGAAGGAACCCATACCACGACTCTCCACAACACGATGCCCGTCGCCATCTGATTGGTGATAACTGCATGACTCCAAATTGACGTCACCCATTGTCTCACTTTTCACCAACGGCAGCATTTTTTACCTCCAGACTCACTCTGGACAGCGTCCATTCTAGCCCATGTATGTTATCCTTTTCTCTCTGTCAGCACTCTCACTGACCAGTTCTCCGACCACAGCGTTGGGCATATCTATCGACTATCTATCTTCTACTTGTACGACACGACCAACCACACGAATTAGCCCCACGAATTGATACCAAAAAGAACAAGATGCCCTACTCGACCCCTGCAGATTCTTCGCCCGTCGTTTTTCCCTCCCAGGGCAGGACAGGTCATCGCCGCTCGTACTTGCACACATCCCATCCAGACTCGTATTCATCCACCTCTACGCCCTTACTCAGCCTCCCGCGACGCAAGTCCGCACCCAGCGCGTTTACCGTCACTGGCGCGGTCAAACCCCCCTCTCCGACAACCACCACGAATGGAAACGGGAACCCAGACAGCCCGCACAGGAAGCCGACGTTCCAGCTCGGCAGGGACGATGACGACGAAGACTCGTCACCCGATGACGCGAACCCGAAGACACCCCCCACGGTGACGACGACCCTCCATCACGACGACGAGCGTACCCTGCCGCCTCTGCGTCTCAAAATTAAACCGCACTCGTCGTTCGAGGAAGCAGTGAGGAGAGGCTCGCCGCCACCGCACATCATCCTGCACCCAGCTCCTACTTCGGTCCCGTTCCCGCGGTCTTCGCCTCCGCCGCCTGCAGCAGCCACCGGGTCCCAGTCCCAGTCATCGCTTCCTTTCCCTCAATCTCAACCCAATGGACATGGCCGCAGCACCTCAGACAATGGCGCCACTCCAGCGACCCCGCGCACCGTGCGGCCCTCCGTCGCGCGCACCTCCTCCACACCTATACTGCTGTCTAACGGCAAACCCCTCAAGTCGTCCCTCAAGAGCTCGTCGTCGTCGCCTAACATCCCCTTCCCGCCGCAGTCCCTCGTTCCGAGCATCATGTTTCCAGACTTGCACCAGCCCCAGCAGGGACACGCACACGGACACCAAGGGCACCAGCACCTCCAAGCCCACCAAGCCCACCACGCACACCAGCGCGCAGCGTCCGCGCCGTCCACGCCGAACATCGGCCCCCCGTCGATCTCGCCTTCGCCCTCGCCCTCGCCCACCCCGGCGTCGTCCTCTGCCTCGCAGGTGTCGCCACCATCCTCCGCGCCCCCCTCGCCCACCTTCTCGCAGCCGCAGAAGAACGTGCACTTTCCCTCGCAAGAAGAAGGCGGGCTCGCCACCGTGCGCGTGTTCAACCGCTCCGCCAAGCCCGCGTCGCTCTCGCGGCTCGGCGAGGATACCGAGACCGAGACGGAGGGCGAGAGTTCGGCGAGTGGGTGGGGCGGTGTGGGTGGTGGGGGTCGGCGTGGAGCGGACGGGCTATTGGCGGCGCGTATGTCAGGGGCTCGGCGTACCCTTTCCCCTCGCATTTGGGTGGGGGTCAAGGGGGGAGGTCGCATAGCCCGCTTGCGAGGGGGGGTGGTGAGGATTTGGAGAGGAGGGTGGTGTTGTTTGAGGTTGATATGGAGAATTCGTCGCCTGTGCCGGCGAGAGGCGCGGAGAGGGGCGATGGGAATGTGTATTTTGAGAGTATGGGGTTCGTACGTGATGGTGTGTTGTGCTTTTTTTTTACTGTTATATGCCGCATGTACTCACCTTTTCTCTCTCTCTTCTTTACTTTCGAATTGCCAGCTTCGCAAACCTCTATGATGCCGAAACGTCCGCTCAGTTTGACAGGCACGCTTCTCGTGCGGAACGTGACGTATCAGAAGACGGTCGCGGTCCGGTTTACGATGGACGACTGGCATACGACGAACGACGTCCTCGCGCGGCACGAAAAGTCGCTTGGGGCCCTGCCGGGGCGGTTCGTCCGCGGGGCGTCGGGTGCTCTCATCATCTCTGACGGCCAATCCAATGTCCAGGACCAGGACAAGCAGGCGAAGAAGGAAAGAGTGTGTTCGCCGTACGCTGTTGACTCTCTCGGCGACGCGGCGGTAGCGTTTGGAGACCCCCCGGCGTGGGATCGTTTCCGGTTCGAGATCAGCCTCGAGGATTATGCGAGCACGTTGGAGACTCGCACCATGTGGCTCGTTGGGCGGTACTCGGCGGGTGCGACGCCAGGTGGTTCTGGGGTGGGGTCGGCGTATGGGGGTGGGTTCGGTGGTGGTGTGGGTGGGGTTACTGGGAGGCCCAGCTCGGAGCCGTATGCGGAGTGGTGGGATAATAATGGAGGTGGGAATTATAGGGTTGGGTTTAGGAGGGTTGAGAGGGAGGTCAAGGTCGTTCAACCACAGCAGCAGACTCAGCAGCAGGCACAAGCACAAGCACAAGCGCAGAGTGGGATGTATAGGAGGGGTGTTATCGTTAGTGCGCCTTGTAAGTCTTTTTTCCTTCTCTTCTCATTGTCAGGTGGATGTGTGCGCATTTGTTCACACCTTTCGTCCTCACTCCTCTCGTGAAACCTAATACTGACCTTTTCTCTTCCAGCTGCGTATTCGCCATCGCCATCTGCCCCCGGACGGCCCAGCGCCACGTCTCCGCCGCCGAAATCATACCCCGCCCCACCGCAGATATCCACCTCGCTCTCCTTCCCATCGACGTTCAACCAGCAACAGCAGCACCAGCAGTACCTCGACCACCATCAGCACCAGGCGGCGATGGCGCAGACCACGCTGGCGAGGCTGAAAAAGCTGAATTTGCGGAACTACGCTGCGCCGGCTGGGTACGCTGGGTTGGGCCCTGGCGCTGCTGCGAATCAGAACCCGAATCAGAATCAGAATCAAAATCAGATGAATCCCAATACCAATACCAATACCAACGGCACCTCGGGCGTCAGCCGCGCGTTGTCGACCTCCTCGATGTCTTCTCTCGACTCCAGCTCGAGCTCGACGACGACGAGCACGGAGTCGACGCCGCTGCAGACGCCGACGCAGGAGGATGAGGACGACGCCGGGCATGCGGTGTATGTGCATAAGGGCGCAAGGCACGATGTGGAGGTGAACGTGCTGCGCGAGGCGGAGTTCGAGGAGGAGGAGGATAATGCGCTGACGCCTACGTTTAGAGGCGCGCAGGGGCGGCCGACGTGGGGCGCGATGGGGATGGGTGGTGGAGACATGATGATGGGTGGTGGAGACGTGATGATGAAGGATAGCGATTTGGGCATGGAGATGGGTGTGGGGATGGCGATGCAGAATGGGTTCCCTGCTACGCTGTCGCCGCCTGCGCCGTCGCCTTCCTCGACGACGTCTGCTGTGGGCCCGGAGATGGGCACGAGCCCGCCGTTCTCTGCGATGGCGGATATGGATATCGGGCTTGGGCGGTCGCTGCGCCCTGTGGGTCTGGGTGTGGCGGCTGCTGCTGTGCCAGCCCAAGCACATGGTAGAAATGGCGGCCGAAGCTCTGGCTTGTATTGGCCGTGGGGCTCGTTTGGAGACGTGGAGGACAAGATTGAGGAGGAAGAGGCGATGCGGAAGCCCAAGGATGGTCAGGAGCAGAAGAAGTTGGAGGAGATACAGACGCCGCCGTTGTCTTCGCCTGTGTCGTCGTTGTTGACGGGCATCAAGGAGAAGAGCATGGCTGGCGCGGGTTCTGGTACTGGCTCTGGTTTTGGCCAGCTCATGCCGCCGCAGCGCAGGAAGGGCACGCATCATCATCATCATCACCCCCACCATCAGCAGCAGCAGCACCAGCAGCATCGCCGAGGAAGTTCGAGCGCTGAAGTAGCCAGATCACCGACAGCGACTGCAAGCTTCAGTCTTGGTAGTGGCGCTTCATCGTCGTCGACCGCGGGCAGCGGAAGTGATTCTGGATCGGCAACGCCCAATGGAAGCAGCAGGATCAAGCGCGGCAGTGCACCTCTGATGACCTCTTCCCCTGACACCACACCGACGAGCCCTCAGTCTCCTACTTTTGCTGCTAACGCTGCTGCCTCCTATGGGCCTTCTTCGTCGCCTGCGATGTGGGGTTTAAGACCTGGCTCGCCCCTGCCAAATGGGACTGCCAGTCCGCTGTACCCTGGGTCGCCGAAGAGGTTCTTGGCCACGTTGCCTGGGACGTCTGAATCGGGGTCGCCGGCGTTGTCGGGTATGAGACCACCACCGTCGTCGGGCGTGCGCTCGCCGCTGAGGCTCTCGCCTGTTGGTTCTTCGGCGGCGTTGGGTTCGAGTATGGGTGCGCTGCAACAGCAGCAGCAGGCACCGTCTGGAGGAGGTTCGCCCTCGGGCTCGAGTGCGACGCTCAACAATTCATCGGCCAACTCGGGTTCGACGCCGACGTCGGGCCAGGACGATGCGGTGTATCAGGCGTTTGTGAGGCAGTGGTGTTTTGCGCAGGCGCCGGGCCCGACGGTGGGGTCGAGCGTGGGCGCTGGTGCCCCTGGCGTTCCGGGTGGGGGCATTGAGGCGAGAGGGAAAGGCGAGGGGCCGAGGTTGGTCGTTAACTGAGGTGGCTGGCCTTGCGAGACTCGAGTGGGTTAGGCGTGGTTGGGTGGTTGGAAAACGAGGTACGTTTTTGTTAATCTCGCTTGGCGGGATATTTTATGTCTGACTATGCCGAACTAGAGGTGTTTTGACAGGGTGCTTGGTGTAAACCTGCCAGCTCGCTAACTTTGGCCTTGGGGAAGGGAGGGGCCGTGTTCTATTTTTGGGGTTCCTCCTTGCGCTTAGTTTTTTTTCCCTCCCCTTTTTTCTTTTATTTTCTTGTTGGTTTTCAGGTTTGGGCGTTCGTTCGCTTGTTTGAGTTCTCCTTTGGTTTGGGGTGGAGGTGGCGAAGTGGTTTTTGGATGGAGATTGCGGGGAAGGAACAGGACCGACCCTAATCAGTGTCGCTCTGGCTTTTAACTTCATCATCGACATCGGTCTCTTCCTTGCACTTGATGGTTGGCTTTGACTCCAGCCTCCTCGTCCTCTATCGTCAAAATCGACGCACCCAATCGCCAATCGCCCTACTCCTTCTATCGGACTTTTTCTCCGTCCATCCTTGATCCTTCTTGCCTTCTTTCCCTTTGTCGCTCATTTTTACAACCCCAATTCCCAAAACCACTTCTCTCTCCATGAACGATGTTATATTTTCTCTATATTTATGCCTTTCCTTTCTCTCTCCAATGTACAACTACATATCCAAGGAACGTTCTGTTCTTCCATCTTCTTCCTCCTTTGTTCTTTTCTTCCACCCTACTCCCATTTTCTTCTCGAGCTCTATCCGTTGGCGTCTCGGCGGGTCGGGCTTGTCAATACCCCACACCATGAATGCAGGACCTCGATTTCAGCAGCTGCGACGGCATTACCACCCATCGTGAACACGTAACAACGTGCCAGCATTCCTATCGTACACAACCATCGATATCTTCATCTGCGCCTATATCTCGGTTTTGCGCCAACATCATCACATTCTACGCGCGACAATCCTGTCCGCGGCTAGCAGAAGACTATCGCATATATGCGACTTCTATGCGACGGAAAATCTCATCGTCGTCGACACCTGTTATCACATCACAACCTTACAATCTATCTCGAGTTCGCCATCGCACGGGCGCAGAAAAGCCCTAAACGCACCACTCGCAAACATAAAATCAAAATAGACCTCGGAGGACAGACCTCCTGACCTTCTGATGGCACGCCGCTCTCAGATGCGTTTATTACGCACATGTCAGCTGCCCACTGCAGCTGCTCGCCCAAGTATCGTTATCGCTATCTGTTTTTCCTCCCCATCCACCTCTACGGGTTTGTACCATTTTCTCGCTATCGAATATATCCTTGGGACGTTATACATTCGACCCATGGCGTGTCATATTTCATATATCTCTATCACCATCTTCATTTCTATCTTCATATCCCTTCTCTCTCTATACATGCAATTCCTCTTGTCGTCGCGTTACTCTTCTCTTCTCCATGCTCCATCTTCATTTTGTCGTCAGATTTCAACATCCTGCAACACCTTTTTTCTTATCATTTTCTCGTCGTCTCTTTGTCTGTCTCCGTCTATAGATATCTTTCTCCCATATACACATCCTCATATCCATGCATATTGCACACCCATCTTCCCAGCAGCCTTCCATGATTCGGTTCTGCTTTGTATAGTACCTCTAGCCCAACATCGTCTTTTTTCTTGATTTTACACAATTCCGTTGATGACTTTGAGGCATGAATAGCGAGTCCTGTTAGAACTTGAGGTAGGAAAGTTTTTCAACGAAATGGTATGATAGTCGCGACTCTGGTGTACGGTACAGTCACTCGGCGTGATGGATACCTTGGATCCGGCATCGCCACACTACCTCTCTCTCTTTCTGTGACCGTCATTGTCAATAGCCGTAGAACATCCGTCTTGAAGTGGCAACGTTGCTGAACGACGGTCAGCGTTTCTTCTCTTTCTTTTACCCAACCATCGCGTCTAGAGTCCATGGAGACACTACTAGAATCAAATATCATTGTACTCGACGTACCACAACCCCCGGCGGCTACAGCAGCGTCGAACAAGAAACCAAAGCGTCCTCGGGCGCATAAAGTCGAGTCCCAGAACGTTCATTATGCCCTCGTCTTCGAAGCTGCTCAAATGGTTACCGAGATTTTCAAAACATACGGCATCTCTTGTGCAGTTTTCGGCAGTTTGGCTTCGAAACTTTATGGGAGTTCTCGATGTCCGAAGGTATGTTTGCCTGCATCGCTTCATCCGTGAAAAACAGTGGAATGGCTGAACATCTACTGTGCTCGATACAGGACGTAGACCTGCTCGTCAGTCAGGAACTCGGCGACTCACCCGACTTCTCGTCTTCCGGATCCAACTCTGGAAATCAGAGGCAACCGCTGACCCCCAGGAGCTCAAAGACCTCATCCTCCGCTCGAATCCACGCAACTTCTACCTCAAGATGCCGCGCGACCCGTCCGCTGAATACCGCATAATGTGGTACCGACAGCAATACCGCGGGCCGGAGTGTAAAGTCGATGTCCTTGTGCCGGGCATAATGCACCTCCCTCATCTCCGTCCCGAGCGCGTGCTCCTCATTGAGGATATACCCGTCGTGCCTTTTGCGCTCCTCCTCCTCCATAAGCTCCAGGGGTGGGACGACCATTGCAAGGCGGAGGAGCAGCACAAGAAGCAGAAGCAGCACCAAGACGCGGCGGACGTCAAGCGCTTGATGGGTTTGCGGCACCAGGTTCAGATCCTCAAGGACACGATACCATGGGTTGACGAGGAGCTGTTCAACGATGAGTTTTGGGCCCTCACGATGGAGAGGGTCAAGGCGTATTGTGCGGTGTTTCCCGACCGTGCGGAAGATTGGAAGGCGCTAGGCTTTGAGATCGATTCATGATCTCTGGCAAAGCGGATGCATAATCTCACATAATGTATGGACTATATTTATTGTAACTGGGAGACTTTAATCTATATCATGGAGGTCTTCCTAGCCATACTTAGTTTATTAAAATTTCATTCTATTTTACCTTGTGCACAGGATGTCTGAAATGGTACGACAGGCGCGACTCTGGTACTGCCACTGTCAGTGTACGCAACTGTACGCGAGTTTGACATGTTGTCACATGTTCCAACTCTTGTATCTACGCTGCTTGACTCTTGAGACTTTTACTTCAACGCAGCAGTTCAAGTCGGTGAGTTTCGATAGCGCAAAATAACAGCTATGACTTTAACAGCTTTTGCTGAAACAGATTTTCGCCCTCAACCAACGAAAATGTCACACCATTGCCCCTTTTGCGGAAGCACAGAAAACCAGGGCGTCTATGATAACGACTCTCTTTGCTCCAAAATTTCGAATCTCAATCCCTGCGATCCATGCAAAAGGCTAGCAGAACTTGATGTCCAGATCATCAAAGCGAAGGAGACTCTGCTCGAGATGCAGAAAGAGGCCCGAAGGCTGAAATCGGAGATAAACTACAGTCATGACCATCTTATTCACCGATTCCCTCCAGAGATCTCATCCGACATCTTCCGGCTCTGCATTCCTCGCGAAGTGAACAAAAAGGCAAGATGTGCCCCAGTAACCCTGTCATCTGTATGCCAAAAATGGCGTCAGATTGCTCATACGACGCCTCAACTCTGGACGACTGTCTTTCTTTCGATCGGCCGCCACAACCTCTCGGTATCCCATTGGGCGCAGGAATGGATAGATCGATCCAAACAACTTCCTTTGTCAATTGGCCTTTTCGTTGAACCCAAAGGCTATACCGTCAATCCCGATGTGATTGCGGTTATCAATCAATGTTCTAGCAGGTGGCGAGATCTCATTTACGAAGGTTATTTCTCTTCATTGTCAGATCTTGTTGGAGACTCGCAAGGGGCCCCACAGCTACAAACCCTTAAACTGGATGTTTATGGGTTCCATTCTGCAGAGCAATTCAAATTGGGTGATTTCAAGCCAATGCCAACAACGCTCAAGATCTCAGGACTTGACCTGAAGTCGGTCGTTATCGAGTGGAACAATATCACCCACATGCAAGCCCGTCATATCTCCGCCGACGACTGTTGGGAACTCTTTCGAATAGCGCCACGGATGACGCACTGTCAGCTGGAGGATGTTCTCAATAGCAAAGGACTCGACCCGTTCCCCAGGCCCCAGATTCCCATATTACACCCTACCCTCCAAGTTCTTGAGATGAGCCTAACAAGTTATTCATTCGGACTCTTTCTCAACAATGTCTCCCTTCCCTCTCTAAAAAGCTATACGAGCGACGTCGGCGGTAATTATTTGGAAACTGCGAACCTAATATCGCTTTTCTTGCGATCCTCTTGTTCCTTGCAGACGTTGAGACTTTTAGACGCGAAGCTCAGCATTGCACATCTCGTCGATCTATCTCGAGCGACGCCTGATCTCCGCCACCTAGATTTAGCGTTGTACTACGGAACTGGCGCAGATGTCACGGAACACATCTTTCGTTGCTTCTCCAATGCTTTCATCAGCACCAGCACCGACTCGGAAACCAATCAGGCCCTCTTTCCTCAACTACAATCTATGGTATTCGAAGGGGCAATGCCTCTTGATTGGACGTTGGTGCCAGACATTTTCAGCTCTCCCTACGTAGACACTCTTCGTCGAAGGCCTTTGCGCTCTCTTACGCTTTCTCTAGTCAAAGGTCGGCCAAAAGTTATCATCGATAAAGATACCCTTAGCCGGATGCTGTTGTTGGTTGCACAAGGAATCGAATTAAAGATCGAGCAGAAATATCCCAGTATCGACATCCTTCAGCAATCTATAGAATTTCACGCGCACGAATCAGCTTTGGGGGAGAGTCCGCGGGGTCCCACATATAACTCTTCTCCTAACTGGTTGGGCGAGGAGTAGTAAACATATATCGCCTTGTAACTAGATACTATATTCCATTGTATCTAGGCAGCCAAAATTTTGAGTCCTGAACTTTATTTCACACGAAGAGTTAACCCGGCGCTGAACGTTGAACACCTACATGAATTTCTTCCCTACTCGAATGGTGTTCGCCTAAGCCTGTAGAGTGTTGTCTTGAAAACCTCGCCGGTACTGATTCGAGCTTTGGAGTTTGATTTCTCGCCGGATGAGTGGCAAAAGCTGAAGAAGCACTTCTAGATCCAAATGGTCGTCCTGCTTTTCTTTAACACGCGTTCAACACGGAGTCTGTGTAGAGGTGCTGATATGGAGTTGCCGGGACGCGGTGTCACTGGCGCTGAATGTTGGGTGGGGTATCGCCTCCTTGCTCGTCTACAGCACGTCGTTTCAGTTCTGCACGGAATGAATGCGTCAGACACGAACGATATCGCTGAAAGTGTTAAAATTTATCCTGACCTAAAGAGCGTTCACCAATCCACAACCTCAGATGCGCATTGCCCACACCATCTCCTCCGGAGCCTGCAATGGATGCTTTGGCGATACCCTTCTTCAACTCTGCGTTCTTCGCCGTCTTCGGTTCTGCTCCAAGACCAGCAGCTAGCTGCTCGGCGGTGCTCAACATACTTTCCGCATGCTCCGTCGAGGTATGCAGATACTGCGCCGCGACGAGGGCTAGTACGAGAGCGCGAAGGTGGTTGTCTTGAGCACTAGTGGATAGTTGAGAGCAGAGCGTAAATGTCCTCTAAAGACTCAAGGTCAGGTGAAACACAAAAGGAAATTACAGAAGCGGACGCACTTGGCAAGCAAGAACTCTTTCAAAAGACACCCCTCTGATTGCTTGTAAAGTTCCTCCTAGGCCCTCACACCCTTGACCACTTCCGCGCCCGTCTTTCTGAGCAGCTTCATCTCCCTCTCCCACTCGACTTCGTCCGTGAATTCGCGAAATCACTGGCGAGGCCGACGCGCAGCCACACTGTAGATGGAGAAGAGGCCGTGTGTGCGTGTGTGCACAATCAGTTGGGTTAAGTGCTGAAGGGGGAATAAGAGTAGGTTAATATTATGGGGCGTAAGGTCGACTTACACATTCAGCATCGTCGAATTCACTTCGTGACATTGATACCTAGGCGGCAAGCGTCAATTAATATATGCGAAATCCGAAGGTAGGATCTTACCCCAACGAGCTCGCAAATCATGTCGGCCTTCAGCTTATGCCACATCCTATCGTAAAACCCTTTCACATCCACGGTTGAGGCCCATGGAGGCACTAAAACACAGATAAGCACCTTGAATCACGAAGAACGAGAAAGAAACTTACCATCGACAGCGACTGCAAGTTTCAGTCTTAGCCGCAGTGTCGTTTCATTGTCATCGACGGACAGCGGAGGTGAATCGGCAATGGCAACGCCCAATGGAAGTATCAGTGGCAGTGCACCTCTGATGACTTCTTCTCCTGACACCACACCGACGAGCCCTCAGTCTCCTACTTTTGCTGCTAATGCTGCTGCCTCCTATGGGCCTTCTTCGCCTGCGATGTGGGGTTTCCGACCTGGCTCGCCCCGGCCAAATGGGACTGCCAGTCCGCTGTACCCTGAGTAGCCGAAGAGGTTCTTGGTCACTTTACCTGGAACGTCTGAATCGGGGTTGCCATCGTTGTCAGGTATGAGACCACCATCGTCGTCTGCGGTGGGCGCGCCCCCGCCGCTGAGGCTCTCGCCTGTTGGTTCTTCTGCGGCCTTGGGTTTGAGTGCGGGTGCACCGCAACAGCAGCCACCATCTGGAGGTTCGCCTTCGAGCTCGAGTGCGACGCTCAACAATTCATTGTCCAACTCGGGTTCGACTTCGACGTCGGGCCAGGACGATGCAGTGTATCAGGCGTTTGTGAGGCAGTGGTGTTTTGCGCAGGCTCCGTGTCTGACGGTGGGCTCGAGTGTGGGCGCTGGTGCGCCTGGTGTTCCGGGTGGGGGCATTGAGGCGAGAGGGAAAGGCGAGGAGCCGAGATTGGTCGTTAACTGAGGTGGCCAGCCTTGCGAGTGGGTAGGAGTGGTTGGGTGGTTGGAAAGCGAGGTACGTTTTTATTAATCTCCCTTGGCGGGATAATTTATGTCTGACTATGCCGAGCTAGCTGCCAGCTTGCCAACTTTGGCGTAGGGGAGGGGAGAGGCCGTGTTTTATTTTTGGGGGTTCCTCCTTACCCTTGGTTTTGTTTTCCCTCCTCTTTTTTCTTGTATTTTCTTTTTGGGTTTGGGCGTTCGTTCGTTCGTTCGTTCGTTCGTTCGTTCGCTTGTTTGGGTTCTCCCTTGCTTTCGGGTGGAGGTGGCGAAGTGGCTTTTGGATGGAGATTGCGGGAAGGAACAAGACCGACCCCAATCAGTCTCTCGGTTTGGCTTTTAACTTGGTCATCGACATCGGCCTCTTCCTTGCGCTCGATGCTTGGCTTTGACTTCAGCCTCCTCGTTCTCTATCGTCAAACTCGACGCATCCAATCATCAAGCGCCCTACCCCTTCTATCGAACTTTTTCTCCGTCCAGTCTTGATCCTTCTCGCCTTCCTTTCATTTGTCGCTCATTTTTGCAATCCCAATTCCCAAAACCACTCCTCTCTCTATGAACACTGTTATGTTTTCTCTATGTTATGCCTTTCCTTTCTCTCTCCAATGTACGTACATATCCAAGGAACATTCTTCTATCTTCTTCCTCCTTTATTCTTTCTTCCACCCTACTCCCATGTTCCTCCATTTCCTTCTCGACCTCTATCCATTGGCGGATCGGCGGATCGGGCTTGTCAATACCCCACATGAATGCAGGACCTCGATTTCGGCAGCTGCGACAGCATTATCACCCATCGTGGCCACGTAACAACGTGCCAACATTCCTATCGTACACAACCATCGATATCTTCATCTGCGCCTATCTCTCGGTTTTGCCCCAACCTCATCATTCTGCTTTGTATAGTACCTCTAGCCCAACATCGTCTTTTTTCACAATTCCGTTGGTGACTTTGAGGCATGAATAGAGAGAGAGTCCTGTTGGAACTTGATGTAGGAAAGTGCGGGTTTAATGCGACCTACTTCGAGGTCCGACCATGACACCGTCCATCCTTCACGACCTGCTGTGTTTCCGCTCGTCTCCTACGAGTCCATCCCATCATGTGAACAGCCTGAAATTGATGGTTTTGCAGCGTCTTTTTCAGCTCCACATTTTATACGTCGCCTTTGACTGCACTGTATGCCATAATTCCAGTAACATCCGCCTCGCGATGGCTTTGAGATCGGAAGTTCATGGTCTCAGGGCGAAGTGGATGCATACTCTCACATAATTTATGGACTATATATTTAAAGTTGTAGTAACTGCGAGACTTTAATCTATATCATGGAGCTCTTCTTAGCCATATTTAGTTTAGTAGAATTTCTATGTTACCTTCTGGACAGGATGTTGTGTATGATGTCTGAAATGCCAGTACGACTCTGGTGCACGGTACCACCGTACGCGACTGTACGTGAGTTTGACAAATTAAAATTGGCATGTCACATGTCACATGCTCCAATCTGATGAGGCTTTTACTTCCAAGTTCCGTGCAGCAGTTCATGTAGGTGCGTTTCGATAGCTCATAATAATAGCTACGATTGTTAACAGCGTTTACTGAAACAGATACTCGCCCTCAACCAACGAAAATGTCACACCATTGCCCCTTTTGCAGAAGCGCAGAAAACCAGGGCGTCTGCGATAACGACTCTCTTTGCTCCAAAATTTCGAATCTCAATCCCTGCGATCCATGCAGAAGGCTGGCAGAACTCGATATCCAGATCATCAAAGCGAGGGAGACTGTGCGCGAGATGCAGAGAGAGGCCCAAAGGCTGAAATCGGACATGAACTGCAGCCACGACCATCTTATTCACCGACTCCCTCCAGAGATCTCATCCAACATCTTCCAGCTCTGCGTTTCTCGCGAACCGAGCGTAGATGCACGTTATACCCAAGTAGCCCTGTCTTCTGTTTGCCAAAAATGGCGACAGATAGCTCATACGACGCCACAACTCTGGACGACTGTCTTTCTTCTACTCACTCAACGCAACGCCCTCTCGGTACCCAGTTGGGCGCAGGAGTGGATAGATCGATCCGGACAACTTCCTTTGTCGATTGGCCTTTTCGTTAAACGTGAGGGCAACCGAGACTATTACATCAATCGTGATGTGATTGCGGTTATCAATAAATGTTCTAGCAGGTGGCGAGATCTCACTTACCAAGGGCCTCCCTCTTCATTGACATATCTTGTTGGAGACTCACAAGGGGCCTCCCAGCTACAAACCCTTAAACTACACATTTCTCGCTACGAACGCGCAAGCCAGTTCAAATTGGGTGATTTCAGGCCAACGCCAACGACGCTCGAGATCTCAGAAGTTGACCTGAAGTCAGTCATTATCGAATGGAACAATATCACCCACGTGCAAGCCGGAGGTTTCACCATCGACGAATGTTGGGAACTCTTTCGAATAGCGCCGCAGATGACGCACTGCGTGCTGTTGGCGGTTCGCAAACCCCATGATCAGGTCCCGATGCCCCATACTCCCATACTACACCCTACCCTCCAAGTTTCTCACTTACCAAGGGCCTCCCTCTTCATTGACATATCTTGTTGGAGACTCACAAGGGGCCTCCCAGCTACAAACCCTTAAACTACACATTTCTCGCTACGAACGCGCAAGCCAGTTCAAATTGGGTGATTTCAGGCCAACGCCAACGACGCTCGAGATCTCAGAAGTTGACCTGAAGTCAGTCATTATCGAATGGAACAATATCACCCACGTGCAAGCCGGAGGTTTCACCATCGACGAATGTTGGGAACTCTTTCGAATAGCGCCGCAGATGACGCACTGCGTGCTGTTGGCGGTTCGCAAACCCCATGATCAGGTCCCGATGCCCCATACTCCCATACTACACCCTACCCTCCAAGTTCTTGAGCTAGACAGGGTGTGTCACCTCTTTTCCGATCATGTCTCCCTTCCCTCTCTACAAAGCTATACGTGTCACGTTGACGGTGGTCATTTTGAAACTGAGAGCCTTATATCGCTTTCCTTGCGATCCTCTTGTTCCTTGCAGACGTTGGTACTTTCAGGCGTGAAGTTCGACGTCGCAGATCTTGTCAAGCTATCTCGAGTGACGCCTGATCTCCGTCACCTAGATTTAGCGTTATACTACGAATATGGCGCAGATGTCAATGTCATGGAACGCATTTTTCATCGCTTCTCCAATGCTTTCAGCATCACCAGCACCGACTCGGAAACCAATCACGCCTTCTTTCCTCAACTGCAATCCATGGCATTCACAGGGGTGATGCCTCTTGACTACAAGTTGGTGCTAGACATTTTCGGCTCTCCCTCCGACCTACAGAATCTTCATCGACGGCCTTTGCGCGCTCTCACGCTTTCTTCAACCAAATCTCAGCAAAAAAACCCCATCGATAAAGATACCCTTAGCCGGATGTTATTGTTGATTGCACAAGGAATCGAATTAAAGATCCAGCAGGAATATTACGGAATCGACATCCTCCAGCAATCCATAGAATTTCACGCGCGCCGCGAGTGAGGGAGGGTCTGGGTCCCACATCTAATTCTTCGTCTGAAGCATTGGGCAAGGAGTTGTAAAGGATTTCACCCTCTAACTATCTACCATCATATTATATTAGACGAAATTTTGTGTCCTGGACTTTATTTTGGCCCAAGCATCCAACTGAAAATCTTCTTTAATTAGTTTTCCGCTCGTACATTCGGACTCATAGCTGAGCTCTTTATTCATTCAAAATAGAGAACTACTACATCATGATATGCATTCTCCAGATCCGGCCACGAGAAGGGAACTCAAGGAATAGCGAATTCTGCGTGATCGAAGCGGCTTGATATCGATTTCCATCTCACGCTAGAAATCTGCGAATATCATCGTCAATAGCTGCCCCATGAAAGTCGATAGACGACGGTAGAATAAGTCGATAGACGACGGTAGAATATCGTCGCAATCCCATCGAGAACCTCGCCGGCATTTGGAGCTTGATTCCTCGTCGCACGAGTGGCACCAATTGAAGAACGTCCAGATCGGCTCATCCGGCTTCTTCTCAATTTCAATATGGATGTTGCATAGAGGCCGCCAATAATGAGTTGCCTGAGGCCGTGTCATTGCTACAAAAAGTTGGGTGGGGGATCGCCGTCTTGGGACCCAAATATGCGGGATACATACTCCCAACAAAACACTTGCGGCCCAATGATCAAGTCTTTAAGGCGAGGACCTCTCCGCCAGAGAAAAGCAGAAATAGGAATCCGGCGATGGCATGGATGAGAGAAGGTTGTTGAGTTCGTGGGGTTCGACTTCGATATGATTCTGGATTAACGCAAACCATTTCAATCGGCAAACCGAGCGTGCGGAGTGGGATACCATGATGTCCATCAGCAAGTTATTGGCAGAAGTATGTGTTCAATGTTTCGTGGCTGGGAACGACGTTCATTCAAAGAATATGCTTGTGTCGCCCGCAGAGAGGCTATGGTCAAATAGGAGTTCACGAAGGAAAGGGTGTTGCTATTGAGATTTGTGAAGCCGGGGTTCGCTT
Organism: Flammula alnicola; assembly: GCA_015499995.1. NCBI lineage: Eukaryota > Fungi > Basidiomycota > Agaricomycetes > Agaricales > Strophariaceae > Flammula > Flammula alnicola. The sequence goes on from JADNRV010000132.1 coordinate 64,248, forward strand.
AGCGGTACGCGGGCGGAAGCCTTATCTTAACATTCATCGCAGTTCCTCGATCACCATCAGCACCAGACAGCGATGGCGCACTGGCAGACCTGGGGAGGTTGAAGAAGCTGAATTTAAGGAACTATGCCGCGCCGGCTGGGTACGCTGGTTCGGGCGCTGGTGCTGCGACTCAGACTCAGACGAACACCAATAGCGCCTCGGGTGTTAGCCATGCCTTGTCGACCTCCTCGATGTCTTCTGTCGACTCCAATTCGAGCTCGATGACGACGAGCACAAAGTCGACGCCGTTACAGACGCCTACGCAGGAGGATGACGATGACGACGGCCATGCGGTGTATGTGCACAAGGGCGCGAGGCACGATGTGGAAGTGAACGTGCTGCGCGAGGAGTTCGAGGAGGCGGAGGAGACTGCGCTGACGCCTACGTTTAGAGGCAGGCCTGGGGGGCCGACGTGGGGCGCGATGGTTCCTTGCTACACTGTCGCCGTCTGCGCCGTCGCCTTCCTCATTGTCGTTGTCGTCAATGACGTCTACTGTGGGCCCGGAGATGGGCATGAGCCCGGCGTTCTCTGCGATGTCGGATATGGATATCGGTCTTGGGCGGCCGCTGCACCCTGTGGGTCTGGGTGTGGCGTCTGCTGCTGCACCAGCCCAAGCGCGTGGTAGAAATGGTGGGGGAAGCCCTGGATTGTATTGGCCGTGGGGCTCGTTTGGGGACGTGGAGGACAAGATGAAGGGGAGGATGGGGGGGAGGAGGCGATGCGGAAGCCCAAGGATGGTCATGAGCAGAAGAAGTCGGAGGAGATGAAGACGCCGCCGTTGTCTTCACCTGTGGTGTCTTTGTTGATGGGTATCAAGGAGAAGAGCATGGCTGGCTCGGGTTAATGGGTTCTGGTCCTGGCTCTGGTTTTTGGCTAGCTTATGCCGCCGCAGCGCAGGAAGGGCGCCATCATCATCACCACCATCAGCAGCAGCAGCATCGCCGAGGAGGTTCGAGCTCTGAAGTAGCCAGAGCACCGACGGCGACTGCAAGCTTCAGTCTTGGTAGTGTTGTTTCATTGTCATCGACGGACAGCGGAGGTGATTCTGGATCGGCAATGCCAATGGAAGTAGCGGGATCAATCGATCAAGCGTGGCAGTGCACCTCTGATAACTTCTTCCCCTGACACCACACTGACGAAGTCTTGTATCTACTACTAGAACGCTGCTTGATCGTGACACTCAGACTTTTAATTCAGTGCAGCAGTTCAAGTTGGTGCATTTCGATCGCTCATAATAATGGCTATGATTGTTAACAGCTTTTGCTGAAACAGATTAGACAGATTCTCGCCCTCAACTAACGAAAATGTCATACCATTGCCCCTTCTGCCGAAGCACGGAAACCCATGGCGTCTACGATAACGCCTCTCTTTGCTCCAAAAATTTGAATCTAAACCCCTGCGATCCATGCAAAAGGCTAGCAGAACTCGAAATCCAGATCATCAAAGCGAGGGAGACGCTGCTCGAGATGCAAAGAGAGGCCCAAAGGCTGAAATCCGAGATGAACTACAATCACGACCACCTTATTCACCGACTCCCTCCAGAAATCTCATCCGACATCTTCCAGCTCTGCATTCCTCGTGAAATGGCAGGATTTGCCCCAGTAACCCTGTCATCTGTATGCCAAAAATGGCGACAGATTGCCCATGCGACACCTCAACTCTGGACGACTATTGTTTTTTCAGATGGTCTCCAGTACCACGACGAACTCTCGGTATCCCGTTTGGTGCAGGAGTGGATAGATCGATCCGGACAACTTCCTTTGTCGATTGTTCTTTTCGTTAAACTCAAGGACGGGTCCTGTTACGTCAATCAGGATGTGATAGCGGTTATCAATCAATGTTCCAGCAGGTGGCGAGATCTCATTTACGAAGGCTCTCCTTATTCATTGCGATATCTTGTTGGAGACTCGCAAGGGGCCTCACAGCTACAAAACCTTAAACTACATGTTGGTGTGGCCCATTGGCCATTCAAATTGGGTGATTTCAAGCCAGCGCCAACGACGCTCGAGATCGCAGGATTTGACCTGAAGTCGGTCGTTATCGAATGGAACAATATCACCCACATGCAAGCCAGTCCTATCTACGTCGACGACTGTTGGGAGCTCTTTCGGATAGCGCCACGGATGACGCACTGTGTGCTGCGGGGTGTTCTCGAAAGCAAGGCACGAAACCCGTTCCCCAGGCCCAATACTCCCATATTACACCCTACGCTCCAAGCTCTTGAGCTGAGCATCAGAAGCGATGTGTTCGACCTCTTCCACAAGAATGTCTCCCTTCCCTCCCTACAAAGCTATACTTGCGATGTCCACGGTGATCGTTTGGAAACTGAGAGCCTTATATCGCTTTTCTTGCGATCCTCTTGTTCCTTGCAGACGTTGGCACTTTCAGACGTGAAGCTCGATGTTGCAGATCTTGTCAAGCTTTCTCGAGTGACGCCTGACCTCCGCCACCTAGGTTTAGCATCGTACTACAGATATCCAGGTATCACGGAAAGCATTTTCCATCGCTTCTCCAATGCTTCCATCATCACCAGCACCGACTCTGAAACCAATCATGCCCTCTTTCCTCAACTGCAATCCATAACATACAATGGGGCGTTGCCTCGTCCTCGTGATTGGAAGTTGGTGCCAGACATTTTCGGCTCTCCCTCTGATGTGCACAATACCCATCGACGGCCTTTGCGCTCTCTTACGCTTTCTTCACCCCTAGTATCTCGGCAAAAAAACGACCTTATCATCGATAAAGATACCCTTAGCCGGATGTTGTCGTTGGTTGCACGCGGAATCAAATTAAAGATCGAGCAGGAAAATCCCAGAGTCGACGTCCTGCAGCAGTCTATAGAATTTCACGCGGACGACTCGGTTTTGGGGGAGAGTCGGCGTGGATCCCACACATAACTCTTCTTCTAACCTGTTTGGCGAGGAATAGTAAAGATATCACCTTGTAGAAATTCCTCATTGTATCTCGGCACCCAAAAATTTGAGTCCTGAATTTTATTTCGCCCTGAGTTAACCCAGAGCTGAACGTTGAACGTTGAACAGTCACCTGAAATTCATCCCTACTGGAATCATGTTCGGCTGAGCCTTTTTACTCATTCAATGTAATAAATCATTATATAATAATGCATGTAACGTGTCGGGTCGATTGGCCAGGACGCCTCAGAGGAAGTGAGCTCCCTAACAAAGCAGTATGGGAACCCTATCGATTATTGAGTTATTCGAAAAGATTTTATTCATCTACAAAGTAGAGCATCGAGAGCACTAGCAAAAAAAAAGGTTTGAGCAAGGCAACAAACCGTGAGCAGAGAATCCGATTCCAAGAAACCTTTCGACGTTTATTCCACCTCCACGAACTTCCTCTTCTGCACTCTTACCACCGCCTCCTTAAATTTCTCGTTAGTCGCAGCTTGCTTTGATGCTCCTTGCTCGTCTGCAGCGCGTCGTTTCAGTTCTACACGAAATGAATGCGTCAGACACGAATGATATCGCTGAAAGTGTTAAAATTTATCCTGACCTAAAGAGCGTTCACCAATCCACAACCTCAGATGCGCATTGCCCACACCATCTCCGGAGCCTGCAACGGATGCTTGGGCGGCACCCTTCCTCAACTCTGCATTCTTCGCCGTCTTCGGTTGTGCTCCAAGACCAGCCGCTAGCTGCTCGGCAGTGCTCAACATACTTTCCGCATGCTCCGTCGAGGTATGCACATACTGCGCGGCGACGAGGGCTAGTACAAGAGCACGGAGGTGGTTGTCCTGAGCACTAGTGGATAGGTTGAGAGCAGTGCGTAAATGTCCTCTAAAGACAGCGTCAGTCGCAGGGAAACATAAAAAGAAAATAATAGAAGCAGACGTACTTGGCCACCAAGAACTCTTTCGAAAGACACGCCGCCAGCACCGCTCCAATGGCTTGTAAAGTTCCTCCTAGACCCTCACACTCCTTGATAACTTCCGCGCTCGTCTTTCTGAGCGGCTTCATCTCCCTCTCCCACTCGACTTCGTCCGTGAATTCGCTGGCAAGGCCAACGCGGAGCCACACCTCTCCGGCACGGGCAGAAACATTGACCAGTGGTCTTCGCAGCCGTCTTCTTCATCACTTTCGCTTTCCTTCTTCGTCGTCCGTCTCCGAGAAAGAATGGCTGCGACTTGGTAGCATTTCAGTGCTCTCTCCGTGCGGCCAAGGGCATGAGCGAGATGTGCTTGATGAAGTGTTATTCGCCCACTGTAGATGGAGAAGAGGCTGTGCGTGCGTGTGTGCGCAATTAGTTGGGCTAAGTGCTGAAGAGAGAATAAGTAGGTTATGGGGCTTAAGGTCATGAAATGCGTCCACTACACATTCAGCATCGTCGAATTCACTTCGTGAGATTGATACCTAGGCGGCAAGCGTCAATTAATATACGCGAAATCCGAAGGTAGGGACTTACCCAACGAGCTCGCAAATCATGTCGGCCTTCAGTTTATGCATCCTATCGTAAAACCCTTTCACATCCACGGTTGACGCCCATGGAGGACTAAAACACAGATAAGCACCTTGCATCACGAAGAACGAGAAAGAAACTTACGTGGCACCTCTTCCTCAACTCCTTATCAACCACTAATATACCTTCATTTGCGAATAACTTGCGTTTTGGTTTCCGTCCTACCGGTCGCGCTTCGAGACGCTACTGACGAGGAATCCAAGAGCGAAGATGACGCGCGGATGCGTCACTTGGACACGTAGGGGTGGGTCGGGTAGTTCCACTTCGACAATCCCACTGGCGCCGAATGCATCCATCGCTCCACCGTCGAGCATATCATGTAATTTCTTTATCCGCGACTGGGCTTCGCGCTGTCGCCCACGTATGTGTAGTAGAGTACGCCGATGATAGACATGGATGATGAGACCTTTCAAGGTTCGTCTTGCCGATAACGAGAGGTTGCTGATTAGCGGTATTCTTCGATGGTTCGAGTTCCGAGGAGATGGCGAGACCTTTTCGTTGTGCCCCAGCGTTTCTCCCACTCTCGTCCAAAAGCCATTTTGAACGAGGTCGCGTAGTTCGAGCACCATGGTAAGCTGGGCAACTTCGCGGTGTTTATTCCGTATGGCTAGTGCATGAAGATCTTTTATGGCCCCTAAGGCCTTTAAATTGGCCCAGGAGGGCGAGTAAGGCCCCGAATCGTCGTCCTGCGAGATGCCTGAGAGACTGGTGATATAGGCCAGGTGGGCGGAGTATGTGATGTGTGGAGGATCAGACGGGAGAATAAAGTTGGTGAGAACCTTCCTGAGCGTATTTTGCGCCAGCTTGGGATTCTGTTGATGCAATGCAAGGCGAGCAGAGAGCCTGGTGATTAGGGGTTTGTAGATCCTAAGAGATGGGTGCTATGCAATGATTAGTCGCTTCCTTGGGCAAGAATTGGTTGATAAAACATACTTTCTGCGCTATCATAAGCTATAGAGGATATCAGTTATGATTTGACGCGTCAACTAGGGCTCTGCGAGACGCACTGCTTTCGTGATTGCCCTCCCGACCTCGCTTTCGATCCCAGGCTCGTCCAGTCCAATCCTGAGCCCAATCTCGGCCAGTCCTGTCCATGCCCGACATTCCACAGTCGCATCGAGGTTTGGTAAAGAGAGACATTTCCGCAGTGCGAACAACGTCAAGAACAGCGAACGCGTATGGTTCCGGTGTGTCGGCGGGTGCACCAGGAAATGGGGCAGAGAAAGCAGGAGAACATCAGACGGTAAAGTTCGGAATTCGGGGTGTTCTAGTTTCTGTCTTTTAAACGGCCTAGTGATATCTTCCATGATTCGAGTTGTGTACTCAAGAAAGTTCGAAGGAGAGTTGGCGCAAGAGGAGGTGACATCAAGGCGTGAAGTCACGCCAGTCACCTCTGTGACATGTCGCGTTCTCGTCAACACTTTCTTCAACCACTGAGTACTGACTTTCAACGTTTCGACCTCGTTGTTGTTGCAAATTCTAGAACCGTACGTATCCCGGAACTTTCACGCCACCTGAGACTTTTTACCTTCAATTATAGGAATTTTCTCGCGTAATTTGTTCTCAAACTCAAAGTCTAAAATATTTATCTCAGGTTCCGACACCTCGACTCATGATGATGCAAGCGTCAAATCGGTCCGTATCAAGTCCACATAATAAAAGCCACATTTTTTGACGTTTAACAGCGGAACAGATACTCGTCCTCGAACAACGGCTGTACAACGGCAAACAAATGTATCACACGAGTGCGCTCTCTGCGGAAGTATGCAAAACCAGGACATCGACGACAACGACTCTTTTCGTTGCGAGATAGCGAATATGAACCCTTGCGATCCATGCACAAAACTGGCCGAACTCGATGTCCAGATCTCCAAAGTGAAGAAGGCCCTTGCCAAGATGCAGAGAGAGCGCCGAAATCTAAAATCGAAGATAAACTACAGTCACGACCGATTTATTCATCAACTTCCTCCAGAGATTTCGTCCGAAATCTTCCATCTCTGCATTCCTGAACACATTATCGATATAGACCTTCAATACGAACCCAGGGAAAATGCCATATCCGCTCCATTAATCTTGTCATCTGTATGCCAAAAGTGGCGACAGATTGCTCAAACGACGCCTAAACTTTGGACCTCTGTCCCTCTTCGCCTGAGTCCGAAAAACCACTCCTCCCTACCCCAACTGGCAAAGGAATGGATAGGTCGATCTGGCCAACTTCTGTTGTCAATTAGACTTTTCGTTCATCCTGGCTTTCTCACCCATACCGCCTTTCGCCCTTTGATTGCGATTATCAATCAACATTCTACCAGGTGGAGACACCTGAATTACGAAGGCCCTTCCTCTTTATTGTCGGATCTTGTTGGGAACTCGCGAGGAGCCTCCCAGCTACAAACCCTCAAATTACGCCCTTCTGCCTCTAGATCTGAAGGGCGCTTCAAATTGACTAATTTCAAACCAGCGCCAGCCATGCTCGAGATCTCACAACTTCGCCTGAAGTCGGTTGTTATCGAATGGAACAACGTCACCCACGTGAAAACCATCCATCTCCACATCGACGAATGCTGGGAACTTTTTCGGAGAGCGCCACGGATGACGCACTGTCTGCTGGAGGACATCCGCAAAAATCAACTGCATGATCAGTTTCCGATGCCCCGTACTCCAATACTACACCCTACCCTTCAAGTTCTTGAGCTGGTTCCCTCTATCTACTATAATGATCTCTTCCTCGATAATGTTATCCTTCCCTCTCTACAAAGCTACACGAGCCACGGGGACGGTCGACCTCTAAACACTCCCAGTCTCGTATCGCTTTTCTTTCGGTCCTCTTGCTCCTTGCAGAAGTTGTCTCTGTTAGACGTGAAGCTCGATGATACAGATCTTGTTTATCTATCTCGAGTGACGCCTGAGCTCCGCCATCTGAAGTTAAAGTTGTACGCATGTGGCGCATATTTTACGGAACGTATTTTTCGCCGCTTCTCCGAAGCTTTCAACGTTGTCGGCGACGACACAGAAATTCAACAAACCTTCTTTCCTCAACTACAATCCATGACATTCCAAGGAACAATGCCTTCTGATTGGAAGACGGTGCCCGACATTTTTGGCTCGCCCTCTGACATACACAATCCACGTCGACGGCCTTTGCGCTCGGTCGCCCTTACTCTTTCTCCGACCCTAACTGAGCCATACTGCGACCTTATGATAATCGACGAAGATACCCTTAGAAGAATGCTATTGCTGGTTGAGCAGGGAACCGAATTGAGGATCGAGGATATGTCTACCGACAAGGACGTCCTTCAGCAATCCATCGAATTTTACGCGCGCGACTTCACATTGGAGGAGAGTCAGGGTCCTACGTCTAATTCTTCATCTGCAGCGTTGAGCGAGGAGCAGTAAAGTATAACTAATTTCTATGATATCGTGGCAGCCACGGTTTTTTGTCATGAACAATATTTCGCCCTGAGTACGGCCAGAGCTGAACAACCTACTTACTGTTCCCTACTTAGTTTTCCACCCGGATCTTGTGCTCTTCCTTCTTTCTATCTAAGAAATTGCTAGTGATATGTTACCCTCAAAATCCATATTCCGATTCCGACGGGCTTTGGCCATTTCCCTGTCGGATTCTCATTTTTCGTCAAATGGACCCCCTGCTAATCGTCAAATTTCCCTCAATTCCATCGAAATTGAGTGGAACAATGTCCCCTACGTAGAAACAGAAAGTTTTCACATCGATGAATGCTTCGAGCTCCTGTGACGATCTCCGCGGATCGTGAATTGTGCACTCCTGGGGGTTCAAGGAATAGCCACAATATCTGAAACCATCGTCGTTCATCCCACCCTGCAATCATTGTCTTTTTTTAATCAACATAATACTTAGTGCCAACATCTTCCTTGACGGCGTATCATGTCCTTCCATGACCAGCTTCAGCTACGCCGCCGATTCATATGCAGTAGAAAGAGACACCATTATATCCTTCTTAATTCGCTCGGGTTGTTCTCTGCGCCATATCACCATTGAGCGCTATTTGTCTGACACAGAAGCTTTCCTCCGGGTCCTCAGAACAATAACGGCACTACAAAACCCATCATTGAAGGATCCAAAATCATCTGTACTGTACATGATGCAGTCATTCTACTTAGTCTTTAACTTGAAGTCGTTAGTACTAGTAGGCGCGGCGCGGAGGGGTATACATCCCATTCTCGTAGTCGAGAATTAACCGGATATAAATCTCCAGAACGGGGCGTTGCGATGCCGCAAGGCGCGGGAAGAGCCTTCTGGCGTACACAGACGCATCTTTCTTGAAACCGCGTGTGTCGATATCTTCGGTGGGCGCAGGATATATTGTGACTTCGAAGAGGAAGCTGACTTTCTCGAGTGAAGGTGGGAGAGAGCTTGATAGTATGAAGTCATCAAGGATAGAAAAGTCGCGATAGGCGTCGAATACATCACTGGGGGTCCGAGCATCGAAATCTGAGCCTCGGAGGGAAAGAGTAATATGGAGATGGCGAATGGGAGGGAGGTTCGGCTGCAAGACGTGAGGAACTTTCTCCAAATTCTGTCGATAGCTGGGGTCCTCATGGAAGATATTCGCGTTATAGATAATCGACAACTTCTCCAATTGCGGGAGCTGGTCGTAGAACTCGATACTTCCGAGGTGTACGTCGAATACTAAACAGAGAAAAATTCGTGGTTACAAATTAAGAAATCAGACTGGGAAAGGGCAAGCTCACTTTTCATCCTAAAAGTGAGCTTCTTCAACGCGACTACATTTTTCACGATATTGTGCGTCCTTTCAAAATCTTCAACGCCATGTATTTCGGATGAAAGGGCGTTTAGACCAGGTAAGGCTGGTTCCGGGCCTAACGCATTGTAAGTTGGCGTGCCAATGATTCTCCTCAGAGAGCAGGAGTGGTCCGTATTGAGAGTTTCAAGATGTGCAAGGGGGCTATATACGGGTCCACCGTCCTCTGAAGATGCAGGTAGCGAAACGTCCGAAGAGTCCAGGAAGCTGACGTGGTCCAAGTGCAAGTGTTTCAAAGTTGATCCGTGCAGCAGGTCGGTAGGAATATCATCCAAGTAGTTCAGCTTCAGCGTGACCAGGTAGGAGTTTGTGCAAATATCCTTGAGCGCGGACTTGAAATCCTCGTTTAGAGATGCATAACCCAATGCCGCTAAATCGCCTTTTCGGGATGGTACAGGGAGTGAAAGTGATAGCATGAAAATCCCATTTGGAGCCTGAGGTTGTCCTGTTCCACGAAATATACGGCGTAGAATAGATGCCAGAGATCCGTCATCCAATGTGTTATGGACGGTCCTTGCGCTCCGCTGTAGCTTTATCGTGAGGTTTCTGACGTGACGAGCGATGCCTGCTTCCTGCGACCATACGTCCGAATTGATGAGGTCAAGGAGGGTTCGAATATGGGACACCGTCGCCGTTTTCCCAGAAAAAGATATGGTCGAGAATCGATGTTTGTTGGCGCGATCGCGACACGCGTGCGAGAGGAGGGCGATCGAGGACAAGGTGCGATTGCGTGATGCCTTCCTGCTTATTTGTGCTGCTTCATCGATTACACGGTCACTCAATTCTTGTGGAATGAAATGCACAGAGGACGACATTGAGAGAATAGATCAAGGAGTCAGCATGTTGAGCACAAGCCACGAGGCCGACACCTTTTGACTTTCGCACGCCACGCATTCATCTGCCATTATCATCTCGCCGTTCTTCATCCTCATTAACGGCGACCAAGATCTCCTAAAATTTCTTCCCAGTTATCATTGGAGCGGGTTCGTATCTCCAGCTCCTCGACCTTTCGCGTGTCCAGTTGAAGACAACTGGAATTGATCTTTCGGCTGAAATGACGAAGGGGATTTGGAGGAAGAGCAGGAAGAAAACGTAGATACTCAGTAAACTTGGCTTGACATATCCTCCACCTATCCGCGCTCGTTTATATCCCTCAACTAGCGAATGTTGCAATAAATTCTGAGCCCAAGTACATATAATAGCAGCAACTCAGGGCATTCATACAAAAACTTGCAAGGGACAACCGCCAAAGTAGAAAAAAACCTACATGCCCCTTCCTATATAACTGTGCCAAGGAATTTAAGAAGAAAAAAGAATGCATTAAGAGAGAATCGAACTCCCGGCGGGTCGAATCTTTTCATTATTCGATGGCAACGACCCAGGTTACCACTACCCCATTAATGCTGTCTTCCAAGTAATTCACCGTGCCCACCTGATGACGAGAAAGAGGAAAGCGCACTAAAATCCAGAGGTAAATCCCAACTTCTAGAGAACAAAAACGAGCCCACCTACTCGAACATATCCCCGACTCCAATCCACCTATCGCACACGGACTAAGCCCCGCTTCATCCAGGACGACACCTTAGCATTGCCCATGCGGCCTGCTCCTATCCGCGACACGCGACATGTAGAGGTAAATCCCGCCGTCCTTCTCTGTGAACATCGAATAAAATCTACTGACCTTGCTCAGCTGGGCTGTAAACTCTTGCGTCTCGAATTTATCCGTGACCTATGTCTGCGCAAATTTGGGTAATGGCTCATTTGTACACCGTACGTATTCGACTGACCATAGGTAGTGCCACCTGTCAAGACGCCGATAATGCGATGTGAGGCGCAAAACCGAGGTAATCGTAGATGGTAGCGGCGAGCGAATGAACACAGGGCAGGTGGGTCATGTCTTCTGGGCCCTCACAGGTGTTTTCACCTTACAGTTCATAAGCATCGATGACAGTATCTTGTATTTCTGCCAGAGGATGTTGTTGAGGGGCGCTGCAAGGATGGCATATTTAGCTATAACTTGAATGATCCTTTTTAGACTCGCTATATTTCTGACACATACCGATGCGCAACCTATTTGTTCCATCCCTCAACTCCTCTCAACACATGCAGGCTGTGTGAACAAGGGCTTCACTTTCTCCTAGCCGAGTTCGCTGTTGGAGGAAACTGCGGGGATACTGCAAGCAAATATGGTATTGATCTTACACTCCTTGTATGCCACTTAACGTGTAGACTGACTACCCGAGTGCTGCATAATGCGGTGGCCTCGCAAGGCTAACAGCCATCGGCGCCATCTCGTTCATTTCAGGCCTCCATTCCCGGTGGCTGAACGGCGGGATGTATCCTCTCCAGGAGCGAAGGATCGCCGAAGGAGATAAATGCCATTGGTAGCCCCTGTGTTTAAATTGTAGGCGTTCTTTGAGTACAGCTCGATTTTTGGGGTCGTTGCAGGACACACTGATGCGATACCGATGTGCAATACCCCGATACTTACCCAGCCATGCGCCATCTCCCTCCATGCTGTATCCGTCGGATTCTGGCCCGTTGGTACGTGAATTGCCCGTTCCCGCTCATTGACGGCGGGGACTGGTCCCCATCGTGCGCTGCAAGGACGTAAGTAGAGGTAGGTGAGAGTACTTGTTGAAGTCCTCATTCTCCCGGAACTGACGCCACAGGTTGCTGGGAGAGCGGCCGATATGATGCCGGAGCCGAGTGGCCGATATTATCCCACACGGCCAAACAGGACAGAATTGCAACAGGTTCAACGCTCAAACGTTCAACGGTCAACGTCAACGTCCAACGTTTCAACGGTCAACAACGTGAAATTGGGCTGTAACTTTTAAAGTGGAATTACTGAACTGACGTTGAAGGCTCCACTTAAGTTGTTGGAATATTGAGCGCACGCAAAAGGTTCATGCGACGTTGGTCAATGGTGTATGCTTGGCTTAGCCTCGCACGTTCTTCGTCTATTTCACATTAGTTTCTACCACGTGGGCTCGTCATTACTGCTATGTAAATTGTATATAGCTAGTGTAAATTAGAGACGAAGCCCTCGCTCGATTGCGAGGGTCCCTACTCACATCCCGAGTAACCGACGCGGACACGGTTATTTCAAATTTTCAACACAATCGAGCATTATACTCTCAACCTTGAGTCTCTCTTCGCACACACATCACTCTCGCTCCTACATATTTCTCCTTGACGGCAGGTGGCAGTACCTATAAACTGCGGAAGGCGGCCGCAGTACCGATACCCACTGCAGAAGAACTGAAGATCCCTCATTCTTGCCTTGGCCCTTTTCCGACGTCGACTCATCATTTCCCTGCTTACAATGACTTCCGAGGTTTCTGCCCCACGCTTCAGTCGCCTCAACGACACTAACTATGCTGAATGGGCTTTACGAATGGAAGCCGTGCTCATCCGCGCAGGCCTTTGGACCATGATCGACATCAAGGTGGATGGCAATGGAAAGTCAGCTGACGAAATCAAGAAGGAATTCGAGACGAAGAAGAAGGGAAGGGATACAACGAAGATGAGTGAAGCTCGTGCTGAGATTGTCCTTCGAGTCGAGGATGGTCAATTGGCCCATTGTATGCGTTCGACCGACCCGCACGATATCTGGGTCACTCTGGAGAGCGTTCACCGGGCCGCCGGATTTGCCACAAGCCTCGCTTTACGACGGAAATTCCTTACGATGAAGAAAACGAAGACGCAGGCAATGCAAGCTTGGATTGGTGAAGTCCAGGGTCTTGCCTTCCGCCTTGAGCAGGCCGGAGTTGAAGTTGTCGACCAGGACAAGATTCTCGCCCTTACGATGGGTCTTCCCTCTACCTATGACGCTGTTATCATTAATTTCGACGCTACGCCATCCGATCAGCTCACCCTCAGCCACGTTATTGCTCGCTTACTTAACGAGGAGGTTCGCCAGGCCAAACCCGATGGTGACGACAACTCCAAGGATGAACACGACGAAGCAATGGTTGTTACTCGCGGTGCTACCTCGAGGACTTCACGTCTCACCACTCAGGCTGCAGCCGACATTACCTGTTTTTTCTGCGACAAGAAGGGGCATTACAAGTCTGAATGTCCAGAGAGGTTGGAGTGGGAGAAGTCAAAGAAGAAAAGGAAGGGAGATATTGCAGCAGCAGTCGAAGAAGATTCCGAGGACGACTACGATGATAGTGATGGGGTTTTCTGATTTTTATTTTGTGGTTTAGGACTTACGGGGGTGCAAGATTCTTTTTCTTTGCGGGGGTGCTGAGGTGCGCCTGTCGTTTTTGGTTCTATTTTGTTTCTCTTTCCTCCTTTTCTCTTTGCGTTGCGCTCACGGGGTGTGTTGGAATATTGAGCGCACGCAAAAGGTTCATGCGACGTTGGTGTATGCTTGGCTTAGCCTCGCACGTTCTTCGTCTATTTCACATTAGTTTCTACCACGTGGGCTCGTCATTACTGCTATGTAAATTGTATATAGCTAGTGTAAATTAGAGACGAAGCCCTCGCTCGATTGCGAGGGTCCCTACTCACATCCCGAGTAACCGACGCGGACACGGTTATTTCAACATAAGTTTGATTTACCACCCAAAATCAGACTCGGATCCTCGTTTAAATCGCCCAAAAATCGCCTAGGACAAAAGTGGCAGAGGCTAAAGGTGAGCAGATATCCCTCACTCGATCTGAAAACTACTAATTCACTTTGTTCTGCCTCAATTCATCGCTTAGACCAGTCGAAGATGAATGATCCAGAAATACCCATCCACGACATTGGACGATCCAACGGTGACAGATCCTACCTCTCGTGCAAATTATCCAACGGACAACCGTGCCCTCCATGCACGAGCCTTCTAAAAATCGACCAGGAGATCGCCGAATTAGTGATCAAGCGTCGGTCGATAATGTCGCAGGTTAACCAAAACCATGATCCAACTATTCACCGACTTCCTCATGAACTTGCATCCCACATTTTCACGCTTTCCATCCCCATGCTGATGTCTCATCGCAAGAACTACAAGAAATCCTTGTTATGCGCACCATTGATTCTAGGAGCCGTTTGCCTGAAATGGCGCCAGATTGCTTGGTCGACCCCCCACCTCTGGACGAAAATCAGTATTAACCTTCTACCACAAAAATTTCCGCAGAGGGGTCAGCTGGCACAGGAATGGCTCAATCGATCCGGAGACCTCCCGTTGTCAATTTATCTCTACCACAATGACAAGTCCAAAGATTTGCCAAAGAAGTTGGAGCCTGTCTTTTACCCAATCATTGAAATTCTCAATCAGTGTTCGCACCGTTGGTACTCCCTCGATCTCGACCTACCCTCTTCTCTCATATCACGTTTCGGTCGTGATTCTCGCTCGACCGCCATCCTCCATAGACTTCAGTTGAAGTTTTCAGATTCTTTGAGGTTGGGTTGGGAGATCGACGTCGACGGTCAATTCCGTTTGGACAATGTACTGCCCCGCCCACAGGAGGTCGTCTTGACATGTGTTCCCCTGAATTCCGTCAAAATTGAGTGGAACAATATTACACACGTGGAAGCAATGGGGTTCCACGTTGACGAATGCATCGAGCTCCTGCAATGTGCTCCACGGATGATTCGCTGTGAATTCAGCGAGGTCTGGAAAGTGAAAGAAAGATCCACAGCATCTAAAACCATTGTCGTTCATCCCGCCCTACAAACACTGTCCTTTTCCTCTCGTGATGAGATAGTCGAAACCATCTTCCTTGAACATGTATCTTGTCCCTCCCTGACAAGCCTCACCTACGATGCCCATTGGCGTCCAATGCCAACTGACGCCATTACATCCTTTTTAATTCGCTCGGGATGTTCTCTGCACTTCCTTCACGTATTCGGCGAGAAAGAAGTCTTTGCCCAGGTCCTCAGAGCGACACCGGAATTGCAACACCTAGTATTGGACCATCCACGAGCATCTGTGCTGAAATTTTTCCTCCAGCTTCTCGCCTCTCCGATTCCTATTCAAGCCAAGAGCCCAGCAGGTGAAGGACCTCTTCTTCATAATCTCCAATCATTTGACTACTACGGATTGTTCAATTTTTCATGGGAACAAATGCTTGCCATCTACGGCCCCGAATATCAGCCAGCTAGCTCCGCAGAGTTCCTTTCGGCAACTCTACCAGAAAACTTCTGTTGGCGACATTTATCTTCTCTCATCGTGGGAGTGGACGCGTCCACGCTGGAAGAAATATACATCAAGAAAGATACCCTCCTTCAATTCATGCGACTTCAGAAAGAAGGAATCGAGCTCAGTTTTGTGAACAGACGAGATTGGTCAGATATAACCGAGGCTTCAAAAACTTTTCACGGCGTGTCTGAGGAGAGCGATGGCAATTGTGAAGCTTGACTTCATGTCGAGTAACATACCGATTTCTGACATATAATGTATTTACATTCTTGCGATATGTAGAGAAGTACACAATACAATATCGTCTGGTTGTACCCATGAGCCTGCATTGTCCTGAAATTATATCCCACCTTCCCGTCATCTACGTTCGTTGCTGATCTACATGCTGAAAACATATCCACCTTTCTTCTTCATCTACTGTCACTTCCGTTCTGCTGTCGCCCCACATCCAACTCGTCGTCAACATCCTGTCGCTTTTCCGCCGAGAAAAATCCAGCAGGCAGCGTTACGACCCTGATTTCTTCTGCAAGCCGCCCACTCGAGGCAGGCATGGTTTGAAAGGAGCATACAATATCCGTCACAATGACTCGGAAAGCTGGCACAAAAAGCGCAAGAGCAAGTTGATGGGGCGCGAAGGGAAAATCTGCAACGTATCTAAGACCGAGCACATTGATGCAAGGAGTAATGGAGAAGCCATGATGGCACCGAGGCGATGTCCTGGAAGATATTATGGCTTGGAAAAAGTGGCGAAGTGGATGCAGGTGCTTCGCCAGAAATGTAGCGCTACCGATGAAAAGGGGCCACAAGCTGATTCTCGTGTCACGATGAATTCGAAATCGCAATACGTGTCGTCAACTACGAGCGCCATGTTCTTCTCGTGGGCAAGGTTTCCAGATGAGAGGATTAAGACGGCAGAATGCGTGGCCATGTAAAGTTATTTGGATTGATGAGGATGATAGCCTTGGTTTTGGAGCTGATTAGGTTCCTGCACCGTTCGAACGACGGCTTGAAGTCATCTTCTGCGAGAGTTTTCAGTGGAACCGCTCTCATGCCGAAGGATATTTAGGGCCATTCCGCAGTGGGGATTGGTGTCGATTCTTCTCGAGAAATGTAGGGGTGAAAGTACCTAAAAATGGACGTCAGAAGATTTTCTGGCATCCAACAACACCAACGGCAGCTCACCAAGGCACAGGCAATATATATTTATCGCCTGCTTCTGCTACAGTCACCCACAAAAACCGCCAAGGTACACCCCAAAGTCAAAGCCATGTCATCTTATTGCCTTTTCCACTCAGGGCCGTGCCCACTCGACGACGAGAGAGAAAGGGGCGAGAAAGGAGCGAGGGCTGAAATTCGGAGGTAAGTCTCGACTTCTAGACAACAAAACGAGCTCACCCACTCTTCGAAATAGAACATACCCTCGATGATTTATTCAATCCACCTATTGCACGCCGACTGCGCCTCATCCAGGACGACATCTTCACATTGATCCATGCGGCCTGCTCCTATTTGGCACGACACGTATTAGAGGTAAGTCATGCGGTCCTCCTCTATGAACATTGAATAAAATATTACTGACCTTGCTCGGCTGGGGTTTAACACCCCATCTACCCCAGTCGACTCTTAGCAAGTAACAACACCCGCCGCCTACCCAATTTAACACTGAAACCGTGTCCTGACACTCCTATATACGTGCACTTGTAAGTAATGGCCCGTTTCATAGACTGCAGTATCGCACTGGACTGGGGTGGGCGCCGCCTGGGGGTAAGGTGCAAAGCTGCTGATCATCCGACATTCGGGTTCCAATTTAAAGCTCGAGATGGTGGTGGCGAGCAAAAGGACACAGTGGGGCTGCGAAGCATATTTAGATACAAGTAATGATCCTTTTATAGTAGTTATATATGAGGCATACCGATGTGCAAATCCAGTCGTTCCACCCTTCAACGTTCAACTCCTCTCTGGAATACTCGTCGCTTGCAGTCTGCGCGAACGAGGGCTGCACCTTCCGAGGTCGAACTCGCTGTTCAACCTGGCTTGAGTGCATCGGGCCGGCCGTCGGCCACAGTAAACACGGTCACATGATACATACAAGTATTGTCACGTTATTAATTACGCGGGCACCGGGCCAACATATTTCATTCTCAACCATCGCGGGCCACAGGATTTATTGGCCATTGTTCCTCTGCTTGCCTGCGGCACGTTCTGACCAGTGGCATCCTAACCAAGCGTCAGGATATAAATTCACTGTACTGTAAGTTGTAATTTTCTCTCAGCGACACCAGAATCCAACGATGACACTTCTTCAGACCTCGACTTCAGAGAGCGACAAAGAGCCAGAGAACAGCAGTCCACCCCCTAGTTCCCAAAACTACAGCCATCTCATCCACCATACTCCCTACAGAAGAACCATGTCTGGGACTGGTAGCGCACATGGTTCGGATTTTGGATACGCAACGGTACAAGCTCAGAGGCCAGAAGTCGCAGCAGAGCTCGCCGATCATATCTATCACGATGAAGATCTTGGCAAGCGAACGTTCGCCGGAAAGGTCGCACCCAACGAGGAGATCCAAGATTTCCTAAATGCTACGGATCTGTACGATACAGAGGCAAGAAGATGGCGCGCCATAGACACGGAGCCGTATACGGACGAGAAACTGCTTTACGCCCCCATCGTGGCCATCATCCAGGCAATTTTACGACATTTTGAGTACTCCGACACACGCTCTTGCGTCAATACGCATAAAAAAAAGTTCACACATTCAGAAGGCCGAGAGGAGTACCACCCACCCCAATTGAGGACGTCGCCTGATGTGGCTATCCTAGGGTCTGGCACAAACTTCAAACCAGAGGCAGTACACGCAGGGATACCAAACTACGATATATGTGCATCGCCTGTCGAAGTCAAGACGCAGCACAACTTTACGAAAGGCGAGAATCTCACTCAGATTGCGATATACACCAGGTCAGCCTCCGATAACATGAGCTATAATGAATCTCATCCTCCTCCTTTAGGCAACTGTTCATACAGCAGTCGAATCGCAAGTTTGTCTGTTGCCCCATAATCACCGAGAAATATGCCCGGCTATATATCTTCGATCGCAGCGGCGTTCACGTACATCAGTCATCGCCAATCCACATTCACCAGGAAGCCACTGATTTCGTTCGACTGATCCTCGGCGTCTCCTCACCTGATGACAGCCTCATTGGCTTTGACACGTCCATATACTGGCTAGGCGACAAACGCGTCCTCGAAACTGTCGATGCAGACAAGAACCCTGTAACGCTCACCTTGGAACCGGTGAAACCCATCTTTTATCGTCGTACAATTCGGGGTCGTGGCACATGTTGTTGGAAAGCCAAGGATGATGAGGGCAAAGTCGTCCTCGTAAAAGATGCCTGGCGGTCCCGCGGTCGTACAGCGGAATGGAAGCTTTTGGAGGCCGTTAAAGGACTGGCTGGTGTAGGCCAAATGATCGCGTATGAAGACAACGATGACCAGCATATCTCGACCCTCAGAGGAATCACCGTTTTTTTAGAGGGATTCTGTGACCGAACGTTTTCCCGATTGATCCTCGAGTATTATGGTCCCCCCATTGAGGGCTTTGAAACCCCGCAAGACTTGTTGTTTGCTTACCGCGATGCTATTGCGGGTGAGTCCATCTCTTCTCATCATTCTCAATGTAAAATTCATTGTTTCTTTAAGGACACCAAAATCTATTGAATATAGGGATCCTCCATCGTGATGTCAGCATCAATAATATCCTCATCGCCAAATCTGGCTCCGCACCTGGTAATCGAGGAGTTCTCATCGATCTTGACATGGCAATCCGGATAAACGTTGCGGAGCGTTCAGTACAGGCGGATTTCAGGACGGTCTGTATTCTCTAAATTCTCGATTGGTTCCTGCTGACGACGCCTTGCTCTAATAGGGAACCCGGGCATTTCAGTCGCTCAATGTGGTCCAGAGTTGCGGCAAAACGAACATGACTCAAGATTATCTCGACGATCTCGAGTCTTTTTACTATGTTTTATGCTGGGTCTGTTTTGGTTACGCTGGACCTAACAAGATACTCGACCCGTTCCCTGACCGTCTGGCCATTTGGGAAAGTGGAAATCCAGACGTTGCAGCCGGCATGAAAACCGCTTTCTTGGCAGGTCCACTAGCGGTATCATTCACGACGATATCGTCGTGTTTTGGACCCGTCTTCCTGCGTTTGCTGGAGAACCTTCATTCGTTCTTCAGGGACCTCATGTTCTCGAGATTTGCATCCCACGGTCCTATTTTCTCGAAACAAGGTTCGGCCTCAACGGTCGAGACTAAGATCCATCCATCGCCTGAACGAGTTGAGCAAGATTATGCCACTATTCTTGGCTTCGTCGATACCGCTATCGCGGAGCTCCTTGCATCCCCTGCGCCGACCAACGCCGAGCCTGAGTCTGAGGCTATGTTCAACCATTCTGCGTCTCTGCCTACGATTCCCACAACGAGATTATTCTCAACTCGGGAACCTTTGAGCGATATTTTGAGAAACGGTGGTTATGGCCCAGGGCCTTCCTCGCCACTCAAGAGACATTCAAATTCAGCGTATTCCGACGAGGACAGTCCTAAACTGAAGAAATCCAGGACTAGAAATCGACACGCTGCCAGACAGCCTTCCTCCCTTAGTATTGAACGAGATTAAACCTCTTCCGCTTTGGTCCTGTATGTCTGCTTGCACGCATGTATTTTTTTTTTCCGTTATTTCTAGCCTGCTCAGAATCAGATATGTATTCTAAAAATACATCCTGAGATTAAACCACCCTTGACGTCCCAAACGAAAGCCCTTCCAGAGCCTCCTAACACTCACACAGCTTCAGCACATTCTCGTCGCCCACTGAAAAGAATATCCGTCTGTAATCTTCCTCCATTTACACCTCCGTTCTGCTGTCGTTCAAGTTACACCCAACTCTTCGTCAGAATCCCGTTGCTTTTCCTTGAGAGGAATCCAGGACGCGGCATTACGAACCCGCCTTCTTCCGCAAGCCGCCGGCCGACATCTCCTGACTTGACACGAAGAAATGGATGTTGAACGAACACGAAGTATCCGCCCTGCGCCCGGACATCTCATTTTCGATGCAAATTTAATTTGAAGAGGACATCCAGTATCCGTCACGAGGGCTCGAAAAGCTGGTGCTCCACCAGGGATGTGGAGTTGCTGATGAAAAGAGACCATGGGGAGATTCATCTCTTACGGTGGAATCACGACGGCTGGTTTCATCAATGATGAGGGCAAAGTCATTCTTGCGGGCGAGGCTGCGAATGAGATGACTTCTATATGCATATTTGAAGGAACGAGCACTAAAGCCTTGAGTTTGGAGGCCGATCCGGTCCCTGCAACGTTCAACGGACGGCATGAAACCATCCTCAGACTTCTGCGCAAGTTTTCAGTGAGTAGCCCTTTCATGCTGAGCAGCTTTAAAGCAAATGTCGACCAGCGTCGATTACTTTTGAGGGCATCAGGGAAGCAGGGGTCTCGCGGATGATTAAAGTACCTAAAAAATGACGTCAAAATGTTTTCCGACACGCAACGACACGAACACGACTCACCAAAGCGCAGGCAATATAGCGTTCTTGCCCGGATCTGCCACACTCATTGCGACCGCCCCTAAGGACAAGTCACAGCCCGAAGCTAAAGACAACGTCATCGACAATGCAAATCTGATTTCGAGCCATTGATGGTAAATCGTAACCTGCGTCTATAACGAAAGCTGCTGGATGAGGCGACCCAATTGGCGGCAACGAGCTCTGATCGATCCTCGAAGGTGACACGATGACCTACAGATGGAGGCTTGGGAGGCTCGAAACCGGCATCGCATCTTGTACGAATTGCCATGTGCCATGCCTGTCCTACGGATGACGGGAGAGAAATTGGTCAATAATTGAGAAGGTCGAACGAAGCATTAACCTACCTGTTATTCACCGAAATCGTAGACAAGAAACGTATAAAGACATTTTCGACCCAGCAAGTAGCCAAACTTTCAACCGATGTGTCTTTTCATAAATTCGGTACAGCGCTTGAACCATCCACCAGCGTTGAGAGGTGTAACAACAGTAGGATTGTCGGCTCGTAGTTCCGGGGAAAGACAGCAGTTGCCTTCAATGCTCAGGTTGAGCAATGTATAGCTTCGTAAAAAAGAGTTAAGAATCGTTCCGATCCTAATATCAGAGAAAGCACGGGGTTACATAGTCTAGACCCTTTGGATAGTAATCGCAAGACCTGGGTAATGAACTTGCAGGAAATTCTGCTTAAAAATGCAGATAATTACTCTCGCGAGCGAAGAAACATCTCAGTCACAAGACGTCCCTATATTCGATACACAGGTTACTCTCACTGAAATGCAGAGCATACTTTGAATCACATGTTCGCATGTTTGAAAAAAGAAACATAAAGGCAATGTTGAATGAGTGATTATTCCTTCGCTCTATGTATCTAAAAAGTAGCAGTCAGCTTGTGGCAAAAAGGTTACGAGATCGAGCCTATTCACCTAAGCATAGCAGAAGGGAGCTTTTATGATGTGTACAGTTCTTCCTTCAACAACAATCCTAAAAGAACATAGATCAGAACTGAGACAAGGCCACGACGTCCAGCTAAGAAAAAAACGTACCCAATTCTTCGCGCAGGGGCTTCAGTTCATCAACATAGGCCTGGTACTGCGCCTTGTTTTCCACCTTCTCCTTGACTCCCTCGAAAACGCGGACGGCGGTCGCATAATCGTTGACACGCCTGGCAGCGCGAACGGCGGACTCTACGACGGCAGGAGAGGGCACGAGATCGTGGGCGAAGCAGTTGTTAAGTCCACGCTGGACCTCGAAGAGGTCTTCGGCGTTTTGGAAAAAGTTGACGTAGCGTTCCGAGAACGACTCGAAAGTCTCCTGCGCGTGGCTAGAGGCGTGGCGGAGGGCGACGGTGGAGGTCCGTGCGCTCCTGGCGACGACAGAAGGGCGGGCTGCGGTGCGGAGGACGGTGGAGAGCATCTGGGGGCGCATGATAGTGGTGAAGGGAGCGAAACAGAAAACGACGAGGAATCGTTCGGGTTGTTCGGGAATAGCCGGCGACTAGCATAACAAAGCAATACAGCCGCGATAACAGGCTGGGCTCACCTCGACCACCCAACGACCACCATCTCCCGTTCTTTTCTTTTTCACAATCCAGGGATTCCAAGCGACTTATGCACGTCTGGCAGTTTGTTGCCATCTTACCATTGGAGTCTCTGCGGAAGCATGCGATGAAAAAACCCGACGTCCACGAAAATAGCACCCATATTGTGCTTTACGCTCCCATCGAGCCTCAAATACTAAGTTCGCAGGAAAATTTCCTGGATTTCTGGAGGCTGTCCAATGTCCATTCAAAATTTGGCGTGAGTCCGCTGAAGCGCATGACTGTAAGAGCCTTCAAAAATACCAGCCATTATGAATCACTATAACTAAAGTTGTGTCCAGTTGCTGCGTTGTGTTAGTTTGAGAGGCCAGCTCTCTCTCTCTCGCCTGTCAAGCTATTATCTCGATCGTTTTCTGAACCCAATGTTTTGTGACGCCATCGGAGATTTCGAGAGGTGCCATTCACAATCTACAGTGCCTTGTGCAAACTCTGAAGGGTTTGCATCCCACTCGGCGACATCGGATGCCTTTCCAACCTCGCAACTGGAGGCCCAGCTGTAGGCTCTCAACGAACCCTCATTAAATGCACAACAGCCTTGGGCGATGCTTGTCCACGTTTCCCGACGTCCGCATGCTGCCGCGCTCCAGGGCTTGCCACGGAGCAATCTGGCATCTCAGCAACGGATCAATATCTCACGCCGTCGGCCAGGGTCTGCACAGCCTTGTGCGCCGTCGCCCGCCGTTCAACGTGACAACGTTTAATGTCCAGCGCGTGCTTGCGCTGCTGATAGCAACAGCACCGACGACCTCTCGCCCTGGCATGCCTGACTATAATGTCCCTTATCTCGACGATACTGCTTTTTACCTGGGCCTGACGAATAGCCACTCGTAGCAAGTCTTTGTCGTTAATGGGCCAATGTTATCGAGGTCGTGTGGAGCCGTGTTGGAGAAACAACCCTTAACATCCTTTGCGATACTTAATTAATCGCGACAGAACGGACATATGTCTTCTAGAAGATGACTGATGCTGACTCTGAGGCGATACTTGGATTGTCATTAATGCAATTTTGGAATCTTTATTATGGCCTGAAAGAGCTGAACTTCGGCGCAGTGGCTCTGAAACAGCGGCGAAGGCACCGTTTTCTACATATGTCTTTGCTATCCTCATGCTCGACACGCCGGTTTCCTTCTTGGGGACCCATATAATTATACGCAGTCGGTCAAGGCCACGCAGCTATTTTAGTTGTCTCATGTCCAAAGGTTTATGCATCTCGAACTCGTGGAACGCCGTCATGTAATCCAAGGACACCTCAAATACTTCCATGAGGCGGTCACGCCTGCAGCATATGCCATCTATGTTTCTTTATATGCTCAAAATAGGTGTTTCTGTTCCTCTTGTAGCTTGTGCATCACCCAAGTCGGCCAAAGGCTGACTCAGTACTAGGATCCCTTGTAAAGTTTTAGCTCTTCCAAGAAATCCCTCGGTTTTGCGGCCGCATTTGGATTCTTCATTCCTATTCCCCAAAAAAATAATTTATCAGCTTCTTATCTCTCAGGAGGTCTGCTTAGAATGACTCGGTTTTCGACTACGCCGCTGGGGGGTCCGATGACTTACTCGGGGAATGTGTAGAAAGTTCTGTAATGATTAATCTCACGAATCGTAAACGGGCTCTGCGCTTCTGGACCCCGTCTCATCCCCGCTGTTGTACGAGGGGAAAGCATAGCTTTTTCACACAAATTTCTCTTCACGAGTCGAGCCCCTAGCTCTTGCCGCACACTACTTACTCTCTGGCGGAGGACTGACAACTCGACTCGTCGCTAAGGGCGGTTAATTTCAGGCACAGTGCCTCCAGCGCTCCCCAGGGTCATTGAGGGACGAGGAATTACGTTTATTACTTATTTTCTTTGAACATCGCATTGGAACTTGTTGTTCTTTTCACAAAGGTTGAAATAAAACACATTTCAAGGCTGTTAATTCTTGTTGCTGCCACCAATTTCACAAGATGAAGTAGCAACGAGATTGGCAGTTTGTTGCGTTCAAGTCATGTTGAACCGCTAAGTGCGGACAAGTCCATGGACCATGCCGTAGATTCTCACGGAGCTCCTGGCGTCCATATCTGTACGCGTGTGACACAGACAGTTCCACAACGTTAGCCAGCACTGCGTCCACCATGTTTTCAACCTGGCATCCAAAGATGAAATTGGGCAAAAGAAATTTCTGTAAGTCTTTACGGAGCCCTCGGAGCCTTCTTTCGGGACGGAGTGGGGGCTGTGATGAGTCATGGCGACATCCACTGAGTGGACATAGCCTATTTCGAACCCTGGGAATATGGTGCACAGCACTCCCGAGGGCAGTGAATCTCCCCCGCCCCTCCCTCTTCTGAACGATAGATCGGCCGTGACTCAATTATATATAGCTCAGCAGTGTTCGTGTATAAAGACATCGCGGATTTTTTCATTAGTTGCTCACAACCCGTCTTTCCAACTCACCGCTGTTTATTGGGCCCTACCTGAGCCCACAACTTCCGTCTCAGTCCTTGTGTGTCAAGGACCCTGCCTCCAATTCCCCCTTTTGAGACAACTCCCGGCTTTCAGCTGGCTCAACAATCTTCTACAACGGCTATCTCTAACACCATCCTCTCAATGCAGTCCTCACTTCAGAAGGAGGAATTGGCCGACGAGTATTCTCTCGCGTCGATGAGCGCTCTCTTTGATATGCCTGTAGTGCCCAACGCGCCCGAGTATGGCAATGTCGCAGGACCCTCAAATTCCGATCTCCATCACACACACTCGCGCTCTATTTCTTCCGGGTCGGCGTCCTCCTTCGCTGAACAAGGCCAACTTACTCGTGATCATCCGTCACTACAGGGCTTCCGGGGACGGCGAAGCCCTGATTCCTTCATTCCTGACGACGCACCCACACAAGACCGTCGGTACTTGACACCCTCGGCAACATCGAAGAAACATGTCCCCTTTTATTTCGCATCTCGCCGACAGGCCGAGGCCCTGTCTGACGAGGAGGACGAGCTCGCTGAAGAGCCGCTCCACCCAAACGCCACTGACCAGGAGAAGATCGCGTACAAGCGCCGGCAGAATACACTGGCTGCTCGTCGGAGCCGGCGTCGCCGCCTTGCGCAGTTCCAGAAGCTCGAGGAGGACGTTGCCCGGCTAAACAGGGAGAAGGATATCTGGAAGGAGCGCGCATTGATGATGGAGCGGATGCTCTCCACTCATGGGCTTCCTTGCCCCAACTTCTCCGATCGTTAAACGCGCAGCAGCTTCAGCATTCTGAATCATATCACCACGCCCTCCGGTCCCCGTCCTCGTCCTCGCCTCGCCCCCAAGCTATCGATTCGATCTGTATTAATATTCTCCAGACGCCTCCGATTACTAGTATCATACATTAAATGGTTTCTATTAATTGTTGTACATGCTTTGCGACGCTTTCTTGATGGTGAGTACTCTTATATTTGGTACCCCATGTGTCAAACTAACTGATTGTCTTCCTGTTTACTAGATTCCCCCAACGTTTTGGCTTTCCGTTTTCCGTACGCCTGGGCGGTAACGCGCACGACTAACCGCGCGGACACTCGTACATGTGTCTTATAAATTCGAAATACTGTCGCCCACATCATTCCTACCATTGTTTTTATAGCAATAGCACCCCTTTCCGAATATACCTGTTCCTTTTTTTCGCCTTTTCTTTGTCCCATATTCATATGGACTCCCGAAACCTTTTGCGTTCCGTGGAATTTTTGCCAATATCATTTTTCATATACCCTCACTTTCTTATTTGGTATCCTGTAGATTTAGATGACCAGTGTTGCAAATTTAGTGTTACGCGTCGTGGGTCCTTGTTTCATTGTTATTTCTTTCATTGTACCATTCTTACCACACGGACAAACCAACTCTTTTACTCTTGGCCAATACTCGGACATACCTAAGAGTCATATCATCTATGACTTGGGCCAGGCTTAAGATGCTTCTCAATCAATCAAGAGCGTTCACATTCCTAAATTAAGAAGATACTAGTGCACCCCAGTAGCACTAATCTGGTATCGATATTTAGAGATTCAACAGTTGAGATGTGGAAATGCAGCGTTCTCCAAGGTCTCCGCCCTCCTGAAATGCAATCAACCCGCAGCACAGACCAATTAATAAAATGGACGCAGCGCTGCGACCACGCAAGCTTTTCTTAACAAGGTGATATACAACGTGTCCACAGCAGTCACCTGGTATTAAGCGCCCACCCAGACGCACCATTGGAGCCTTATTTTACTTACTATGCGACTATATATAGACCTGCGATTAGTATCAGATATGCGGAAGAAATTCAATTGGCTCACACATTTACGCTCCAGAGCTCATCAACAACTTTCACTGCATCATGTCAAATCACGGCGCCATCGAATCCACGTAAGATTACAACGTATCACCCACCAGCTGGCTGGTTCGCATATACCCACTCCGAGAGTCTCAGGTAGTGTACTGATATCTGAAAGATAATAATATGTATGCATTCTCTTCTTCTGGTACAGGCGGCAGCTGCGTGTAACTTGTACGTTTACCTGTCCGATAGGGGCTTGAGTTGTCGGGCTTCGGTGGGGAATCCACATCCCGAAAATTTGTCAGATCCTGCCGATGACCCACTGTCTATCTTTGCTCTGCGCATCGCAACTCGCGAGTAGTTCAGATTCAGATACACTTATAATGCCCAATATGTGAAGACAGCTAAATCCGAGTCACGAGAAGAGTGATACCTCAAAATGATCTGTTGATGGCGCATTGCCAGTTAAGAAATCACCCAGTCAAAGTAGTCCAAGCAGTATCCATTAACATTGTGAGATATCCACCTTCCGTTATATGGCTACATCCACGGCCAATAATGTAAAGCCTTATCGGAACAAAGCACTTAATGGAATGCACACGGCGATGCAGCCCGAGGTGTGGAATGCAACTTGGGCAATTAGGCGCCCATACACTGCTGTTTTAACTGAGACCGTTAAAATTTCCTAGATGAAAACCTGTGTCTTAACTGCGGGGAAAAAAAAAGGAAAACGGCTATCGACATCCTTATAATCGAATTCACTCTTCCGAAGAACGTGAACGTGGCGCGGACTCAGGCCGACGCGGGTAATAGAGGTCGAAATACAAGCCCATTACGAGATGTCGAAATGCTACTGACAACTACTCGGGCCCCACATAAGTCGAATGAATGAGCAAAAACCATTTTTCACAGTAGATACCGGAGAACAAAAAAAGGATCCATCATGCTATCCTAGGGCTCTTCCTCGGTCCAGCATATCTCGGGGTAACCCAGCTGCAACGCCTGTTCGACAAGGGTCTACGCCGGCGCTCCAGGAACTTTTAGTACATGTGTTCAACTGTTAGTCGCAAACAAAACCCTATATTCTGGCTTCTATTGCAAATGTTTATTTGCAGTCTGCTTACCGTAGGTATTCCAAGTACCCCTGACTCTCGATCGAGGACATTGACAGTGGCAAATGCCCAATAACAATAAAACAGACAAACTAAATTTATGAAGAGGGTAGGAATCATTGTCCACTTGGACGACTTCCTCCTGCTTCAGGAACCTGTCAAAAATTTTGCCAAAAATTCAAGAGAACTCACGTATCAATTCACGCCCTAATAGGAACATGTAATGGTTTTCCTTGCAATTGTCTTCGGCCATCTGTCATTATACTGCGGTCAATTTGTTTATACTATCTACAATACTAGTCAGGTTCACCTACATGGATTCCCGAGCCAGACATCCTGTGGTTCAAAATAAGTTATCCGGCATCCGCCTGTCCAACGCACTGCAAATGCGGTAGTATTTTATGTTCTGCCATGACCTGAAGATAAGAAGACCTTATTTTTTAGGGGAGAAACATAGATGAACAAAATATTTTTTTCACTTCCATGACAAGAACAAGTAAGCGGAGATATGCAGTGCGCTTGGGAAGCGAGAGTTCCTTCTAAATAGAGATAGCCCAAGCATTATACAGGCATGGGTGGCTCTGTGGGCCCACATGTCCGGTGCCTCTCGGAGTATATGTGGCAGAAATTAGCGAAAGCCGAACTTGGCTTTCACTCAGAATATTACTGGCGCTGCTTCGGGGGACGGGCACTGTTTCGTGGAATGTTTAACAAGTTGTTCCAACCACATTCCGAACCCGCACTGGTGCTTGTAAACTTGTTAAAGCAATGGATTCATTTTAACTCGCGGATACATACTGGAGGAAGAAAACTTCCAGAACAACATCTAGCATCCATTGTTCCGTTAGGCACTGCTACAGTACAACCAACCACTGCCCGTCTCCATTGAGAAATGTATGGCTTGTAAGCTTGACAGGCGATCACTGATTGGATGGCACTGTCACGTCGTGGCTGTGTCTCTGCCGCGGCATTCAGCCATAGAACATTGGAACGGTACTGTACATGGTTCACATAAAAATGATATCTGTAATTTAAAAAAATATAACCGCCCCCTGTTATCTTCTTTGAGTTATTTTCAGCAGGATTTAAGCCCATTTATTCTGGTTCATGTACTGGGGTACAGTAACAAAGCGCGCTTTAAGTTTCAAGTGAATAATGCTCGTCACGTGATCTGATAGGCACATTTAAGAGGCTGTGTGGCGCATGGCTGACAGTGACTGCCTTATGCCACAGCCTCAACATAGGACGTTCATTCAGAACCGCAACTATAACCCCTCAACGAGAGTTTGACGCCTGAGAGTTCCTCCCGCTGATGTCTTATCGCCCGTGGCAAGTGATCCCTTGTCTAAGTTGATTGAGAAACGTAACTCAAGAATCGGACACGGGCAGTGCTCAGGCTGTAGTTCGCCATGCCTTAGAGTGTTAAACTCGGACACCGGCAGGTTTCCTACATATTCTGGCGAACATGTGTGAACTTAATTATGAGATTGAAAAGCCTTTTCTATTTTAAATTAGATGATAGATTCTGTGGTTGAAAGTCGGCATAAGTTGGACAGCTGCAATGATAAATAAATGTATCCCTGCTTTACTAGAGATGCATGTTCGCACACCCATTGGGGCACCATTAACATCGTGTAAGCCAAACTTATGGATAATCATTAAGTTTAGGTGTTATAGCCTTCTGCGCCCCACGGATATATCAACTGCAACGTGGTGCACCATTATGGGTACCCTTTCCATTCTGGGTATTGTGCAAATTATATAGCAGGGCGACAGCTGCCACATGGAAGCTAAAAATATTATGCAAAACATCCCTTTTAGAAGCTCATGTAGATTTTTAGACATGCAACTGGTGGGATGTTGTGTGTTGGAGTTTTTTCGTGGAACGAGTGGCGGCTCTGCAGAAGGCGAAGGGCTGGGCATGCTCCACAACAAGTAGGGTCCAAATGCCTATATAAGATACAGGATTCAGAAAATAGGGCATCTCTTGCTTCATTTCAACGCAACCCCAAGATCATCCTATGGAGGTGTCCCCGTGCTCCACTCCTGCAACCGAGATAAGTTCCCCCGCATATAGTATATCGCTGTCTCTAATTAAGAACATCTATATGCACATCCTATGCGTTTATCTAACGGTCAGGTTGGTACAGTGCACCCTATCGGGGTGTTTGAATATACCGCATGATCGACCAGTGACTGTTAAACGGTAAACTTTGACTTAGCAAGTAATTGGCGTACGCTCGCGGCCAGATGACCCTTTGGAGCTTTCTGCCATATGTGCGACTATGGGTTAAAAGTGTACCTTCTCCGTTGCATAATCAGGTCGAAATAAGAGTACGTAAAAAAACGGAGTCGCAGAGGCCAAATTACCCATCGATTAAGCTGTGCACAGGGTCCAGCTCTCCAGCTCGATGGTCGGCTAAAACCACTGCGGGTGATAATATGTAGCATGAAGGCACACAAACGTTATACTAAGTGGTTGTGGATGGTCAACTCCGAACCATAACTACTGGAGGCCTCCCGGTCGCTTTATATATATATATACACGAAGCATCAAAATATGCAGGACATCATCGCAGTCAGTTTTCATGTAATCGCTTCAAATACTCTACTCCACGATATGCTAAAATATTCATTGGTCTGCGAAGGAATCGCGTCAACTCCGAATCTCTGAATCGTGCCAAAAATTCCTCCTTGTATGCTGACAAAAACATCTGAACCTGAAGGGCTAATGCGCAACGAGTTCGAACACGCCAAAAGGGACAAGCTTCCTACATGTGCTTACTTTGGAACTGCACTTGTTCACAATCCAGCAATTTTCACGTAGCACATAGAGCTAAAAATATGCAAGCCAAGATGCGCAATTTTTTGATCAGGCTACTATAGAGACAGAACATGAGCGCATGGAGAGAAGAATTGTCGACGCTAACTGATAGCCGCTAAGTAACTCGACGCGTCCATGCTTATGTAATTTCTGAGTGTCTTGTGATCGCTCCAAAGAGCACGCGTTCCCTCCTTCCATTTCGATGTCCTTAAGATGTCTGTTATCTGGCCGCCCCTCTCTCTCATCTCGATATCATCTCTCTGCCAAAGCCATGTCTAGCTCTGCATATATTCTTCCCTATGACCACCAGACTTCTGGCAAGCTCGTAGACGGTATCGACGCCGCAACCTTGTGGTCCACTACTCCCCAGGGCGACAAACCGCCAAAGGCTGGCACCACTCGCACGTTCTATAATACCCCACCATCCAAGGTCACCACTGTGTCTTCATTGGGGGATGCTTTTGCCAAGAAGAAGAGCGAAGAGAAGCGCGAGATTGTCAGGAAATCGGTTGGGAGTGCCGTCAAGGAGTTGAAGAGCTTTGAAGGCTTGAGTGAGGTTGCGGTTGACGCATCTGCGGACCCACATGCTGCAGGTATATCCTATTACTTTTCTATTTATTTTGAGACAATATTGATCAACTAAACCAACCCCCAGCCGTCGCTGCTCATCTGGCTCTTTACAAGTTTACCCTGAAAACTTCGCCTCCTTCACCGTTCAACCCAAACCTGACAGAGCCCATCCCAGCTAAGTTCTCTTTCAAGCCTGTCGAGGCATCGAAAGAGTGGGACAGGGGTGTCGTTTACGCTGAGGCCCAGAACCTCGCTCGCACAGTATGTTCCTTCCGTGGTCACACGAATGTGGACAAATTTTCACCATGTGGACGGAATTTAGCTCATGGAATTGCCCGCTAATATGATGACACCCACGGTAACTTCACCAAACATATATATAGCGCATGTTTCTAACTTCGTACTATTTCAGGCTTTCACAGAACGCGTCAAGAAAGAGTTCGAGGGCATTCCGAATGTTCAAGTCATTGTTCGCGATGAAGGTCTGTAAAATTTTATCTTGTCTCGTCTCTCGTTTGTCTGAACTATTTCTTAACTAGCCTGGGCCGCTGAGAAGAACATGGTAAAGCTTTCTTTCGTTTCATGACATTTCATCGCATGCTGAACATATGATAGAACGTCTTCCTTTCAGTCACGCACGGCACGTCTGAGCCCGCTAAATTCCTGGAAATGTATGGCAGCTATCCTTCTTTCCCTTTTATTTATGCTCACAGGCTAAATGTATATTCTAGCCACTATCACGGCGCCGCGGACAAGAACGCACCTCCTTTGGCATTCGTCGGCAAGGGTATCACTTTTGACTCCGGAGGAATTAGCTTGAAGCCTGGAGCTGTGAGTACAACGGACCCTCCATTAGAGTTGGAATCGTCAACCAAACCGCTCTTTTCTTTTATAAAGGGCATGAAATTGATGAGAGGAGATATGGGCGGTGCGGCCACCGTCGTCTCTTCTGCATTGGCTATTGCGAAGCTTCAGATTCCGTATGACTTTGTCGTCCATTTTTTGCTTTCATTTAGTCTAATGCTTTTCTTCGCCCCTGCTCTATAGGATCAACCTCGTCGTCAGCACCCCTCTGACCGAAAACATGCCTGGACCAAGTGCTACTAAGCCCGGAGACATGTACGTGCTCTTGCTTTCAACCTCCTTTTCCTATTGATCATATTTCGTCCTTCCTTTCTCTTAGCATCTACGCTATGAACGGCAAATCCGTCGAGGTCGACAACACCGATGCTGAGGGCCGCTTGGTTCTGTCCGATGCCATTTATTACACCGCGACGGAGTACAAGCCGCATACTTTGATCGACGTTGCTACTCTCACTGGGTAAGGGACATTTTTATCTTACATCGCAAGCGACGTTTGCTAAGCAAATTTTATTTTTGAACAGTGCCATGGTGATCGCGGTTGGCGAAGTCTACTCTGGAGTCTTCTCTGTACGTCCTACTACTACTTGTAAATGTTCTCAACCACGAGTTAGTTCTAATGAAAAGCATGCGTGGACGAACAGACTTCCGACGAGCTCTGGGAGAACCTGCACGCTGCAGGCGCGATCGAACACGACAGGTTCTGGCGCATGCCCCTCGACGAGGAGTTTGGGCCACAGATCTACTCTTCCAATGCCGACTTGCAGAACGTGAGCATCCCTCCATCACCCAATATCTATTCTACCAATATTATACCATCATCAATGCACTAACTGTACCTTTTCCTTCTTTCGGCTTGAACAGACTGGAGGCAAGCCAGCGGGAAGCTGCACTGCCGCGCTGTTCCTGAAGCCGTTTGCAGAGGGCATCGAGGCGAAGGATGGCGAGGAGCCAGCGATGAAGTGGGCCCATCTGGATATTGCGGGCAGCATGGAGGCTACGTGGCCCAGTCCGTACCAGGAGAAGGGCATGACTGGTCGTCCCGTTCGGTGCGTTACTTTCTTCTCGTTTTGCCTTTTTGGTGCTGGGCGCTGAAATTCATTCGTGTGGATAGGGCTTTGGTGGAGTACGTTCGCCGCCTTGCGAATTGAAGGGTGCGGCCAACTCAACGGATAAGCACGAAAAGAACAGGAACTACATATGCTCCTTTGTCCGCAAACCACTGATAACCCCCTTCGAAGGGAAAAAATGTATAACAGCCATCAATGGACATTGATTTGGATACTATCGTCTGATTTTTCTAGCAATCGAATGTTCAAATGCTTATAAACAACATCTCAAGCCATAAAGTCATGCTGGTCATAAAAAAAAATCGTCAACGACAATACAAGCTCATAACAAGGTCCAAATAGTCCAGTCTGATCTGATCCAAAATCCAACATAGCCAGTGTAACGTATACTAAGGGTATCCCTAATAAATTAAAAACCCAACTGCTCGACGAAGCTGTTCCACGACGAATCCAATATGATGGGCGATGGGCCAAAACCTGTGCCCCACCCGCTCGGAAAGCCACTTTGGAAGCCGCTGGGAAATATCATGCTGGCGCTGCTGCTGCTGTTGCTGCCAATACTATGGCTGAACGTCGACCGGCGGGGCTCGAAGAAAGGTAACGGTTCCTGTTGGAGTGCCTGGTGGAAATACTGCATTGGCGGCGGCGGCGGCTCTGTACGTGTCGGAGGCTGGTAAGGCGGAAGCAACAGCCTCGCTGGCTCCGGAGGTGTCTCTCGGACTGGTTGTGGCAGTGGTGGAGACATCGACATGGGCGCGGGCATAGTCATCAGCGATGATGACGATGATGTGTCGCTAGGATAATCAAAAAAAGACATTGACGGTGCGGAATATGAAGACACGGAGCGCAGGCCGAACTCTCTCAAGTCCTGGGCGAGCGTTGGATGGAGGTTGTCCGTGTTGTGGAACATGGGTGGATGGCCTTCGGCGATGTCGGAGATGGTCACTGACGTAGCACGTGAGCGCGTTTCGTGTGTTGTGGATGCGGAGGAAGAGGCAGTGCCAGACGTCGAGGACGAGGAACCATGCTCGTCGAAGGCAAATAGGTGTGTTCTGCCGTTCAGGCGGTCGAGTTCGCCTACAGTGACGGTGGACGTGCCTTCGTTGTAATGATGGAAACGTGTATGTGGGAGGCCTATGGCCTCATGTGCTTTTCGGCGAAGGTTTTGAACTGAAGTCTGTTGAAAGGTAGGTTAGTGGAACAGCCCTGACTTCGATGATGCAGCATGCTATTGAGAAAAGGTGTACGAACCAATAATTTGGCTGCAGAGCGACATGAAGGCGACGATGAATCGAATAATGAGGTGAGGTTGTCCAATTCCTCCAGTGCAGCCGATGTCACTTGCGACGTTGGTGCCCGAGTGACGAAAAGGCACAGCACAATCTAAGGAAGAAGTAAGTTTTACATGAGCACAGAATGAGTGAAGAATATGACTCACTGCAGCGGACAAGCCATGCGACCATGCCAAATTGACCCGAGAGAGAAATTTGGGTATCACCATCCACGTCATGGCTAGACCGCGGATGAGCCGCCATGCTGAGCGATAGATGGCCACCACCGAAGGAAGATACCGATGTCGCTGAAGGTCAGAGGGCGTCTCTTGTAAAGCTTGTGCGAAATATCCTCGATGTAGATTTAGAATAGCTATAAGTGAAAATAAGAGGAACCGTTAGCAATTA
The DNA here is from genome assembly GCA_015499995.1 of Flammula alnicola. NCBI lineage: Eukaryota > Fungi > Basidiomycota > Agaricomycetes > Agaricales > Strophariaceae > Flammula > Flammula alnicola. The sequence goes on from JADNRV010000132.1 coordinate 99,281, forward strand.
GAGACCCATTCGTCTTTCTCATGAACGAGGACGAGGAGCTTTACCTATCTCTTTGGATGAGAGAACTAGCCAGCGGTACATAGCCACGTCGGGTGGCGGAGCTGACAGTTCTTCCTCCGGTGGTATCCTCCATTGAACAGGAACATGAAAATCCCTGATCTTACGATCGTATTCGAGAAGAGCAGAATATACGGGTTGTTTTGGACCCAAGGCTGTTTCCATCATAGAGTGCAGGAGTAAAGTGAACTGAACATTCCAGGAATGGACTAATCGAATTCGAAGGACAAGGAATCAGGATTACACAAATGCATGACCACAGAAATGACGCACAAGTATTTGCTGGATCAGCATCGGACCCCGATATGTGGTCTAAATGTCGTGGAAGAGCGACGTCGATGTGGGCTCTGGATATACCAGGCGGTCTTCCCAGATGCAGACTCTTAAGGTGAATGACTGTCAGCTTCCATGGTGCAGTCCTGCAAAATAGAGTATAAAACGTACTGTCCAAGTATCTGACACGAATAATCTCCAGAACAATTCACTTCTTCGCTGAGAAGCCTCTTCATGCAGCTTCCAGCGCGTGCTATTCAGGTCTAGTCGAACGGTGGTTTCAGCAGCTTAATCGCCGACAATCCGACATCCATCTATGGAGTACTCACGCAGACCAACCTGGAGGAAAGGAACGTCAAGAACCACGATTAGCTTGGCGAACACAGCAGACGAAGGCGACTAAAAAAGCACCCACACTTTGTCCCAGACGCATAGCATGTCCGATGTGCATCCACGCCGATTCGAGGCCACCCAAATCTGAGTCGCTCAGGTCGAGGTACTGAGACATGTGAATCTAGAAAGTCAGCATTAGCATTCAGTCATTCAGTCAGTTGACGTTCGATGAGAAATTAACGTGTCCTGTGCATGTTGTGCACAGGAAACAGGGAAAAAGCAAATCACCACTCACGACTGTTTGGATGGCCGTCAGCGTTGTCTCGTGCACGGGCGGCGAGAAGTGCAGGGATGTGCGTGACAGGTGGTAATATTCATGTGCTTCGGTTGAGTAGGGCTGCTTATTGGGATTGAACAGCGTGGCCATGGCGAACACTGCGAAAAGCAGCGATAAAGAGTGATGATGCTCAAATGCACCATATTGTCTGGGGATCACCATTATACGAAGTAAGCGAGATGTCGTTGCAAGTGTAATAACGATGTCACGTACTTTGCCCGGTAAACGACAGCTAGAGTCTCATCTAGCAGTTCTTTTCTTGACATTGGCGAGTACCTGTGTAAAGAAAGGTATCGAGTTTAGATGGGACTTCGTGCCTCGTCGGAGCTGTGGGAATGATAAAGGTAGTGGAAGACTAACAGGAATTTCCCATATTCGAGGTACAGATCACATAGATGGAGAGCCTCCGAGTGCGGGGGCAGCAGGTCGAGGACTTCGGAGAGGAGACCATCATCGCGTATTTCGGGGTCAGGGAAGGAGGCTTCCATCATCCTTTTGCTTAATCGCGGCAGAGCTTGTTTGGATGGCCTCAGGGGTTTGCTCGTAGCCTGAAGTTCAGAGCTATTCAGAAAGAAAGGACGAAGCATAGAATACAGTGCTGGCGTACTTGGGCTAGATACTGTTCGGAATGCATGAGTAAAACCTCTCGTCGAAGCACGAAGCAGTGGAGGACCCACCTCAGGACGAGCGGTTTTGCCAAGAAATCGCGATTCTCCTCGCCGACCGACAACAAGAGTACCTTTTGAGCAACTAAATAAATATAAAGAGAAGGAATAAAATATAATCACGAACCAAATGTGTCTATAACATTGTGGTCCTCCTCCAGCTTAACTTCTGCGGGATCAGGCGGATGTGTTGTCGGACTAACTCGTGATGTTGACGGCGATTTACTGGATGATGATGTACTGGGGCCAGAAGATGACCCCTGCTGGATGTTTATCCTCAGAACGCCCGTTTCCAACAGTGGGTGAGGCTGGTCCGAGACAGCTTCTTGCAGCTTCCGAAGGGCGTCCTCCAATTCGCGATTTCGAGCCGACATTTGGTCGATCCGTTCGTGCAACTGCTCTGTGTTGGCCAGGATTAAGCGGCCGCCCTTACCAGGTGTAAGAACACCTGGTATGGATGGGATATTAGGACAGGGTTGAGAGACGTTTAACGAGGAACTCCTGACCATCTGGGCAGATCGATCCACATCCCCGCGACACACACTTTTCGCATGGAACCTAGTACAGCGGTCGTCAGAAATACACGTGGACAGAACAGCGCCCAGTAGCGATCAAATTATCGGGCGCTGTCTTGAGTGGCGAGTAGCCTACATTCCGATCGCAGCGAAGCTTTAGTCTCCTACATTCCGCGCAAGAAGTAGGCCTTAATACCCCGTTGATGAGTACAAGCAAGTATGGGGAACATTGGGTTATGACGCACACGCGACCTGGCTTCTTCTTCTGCTTCTGTTCCTTCTCTTTCCCTCCGGAGCCCATTCAGGATGCAGTTCGAGCGCAAAATGTGAGAGATTGAAGTATTTCAGATTGGCATTCCTAGGGTGGTGGTGGTCAATAGGTCGAAAAGTCTGTAACGTCCACCAACGAGGTCTCTAATAATCTAAAATAGACGGGATTGGATCACGTCCGATTCTGTTTTTGTTTCAGCGTCGTCGGGCTGTGTCATGGTCCGGTCCTGACGTTGGCGGCGTGGCATGAGGTGAAGGCTCGGTTTACGTTTATAACGCGATAGATAAGATAAGATAGAAAATGCTGTGGCTGTGTTATGCCTTGAACATTCAACTTTCGTTCACGATCCATAACATGGCAGTCAACTTTGGACGATTGAATGTCTGAACTCCATCTACGGCCGTTGCTAAATCTGCCATCTTCGCCTTCTTCAATGAATCGCATTCCCAGGAGGTCGATCTTGACAGATATAAGTGCTTAGCGCGTACATTTCAAACTCTGCATCATTGACCGCAGTACTTGGGTCAACTTTGACGAGTTCCGCAACCTAGCACTGTGAAACGCAGTAAATGTGCTTCGACCTGGCCAGCTTGTTTGGACAGAGCATCTGACGGCCCCCGAAAGCTCTTCGTGGAGGGTTGGCTCTGTCCTTCTCGGTTGGCTCTGTCGGCGACCGTCTCCCATTCACCACCTTCAACACGCGCACATGAAGAACTTCAGACACGCTCTGGCACTACTAGGTGAACACCGCGTGCGATTCAAGCCGAATTTTTTTAATCGCCTTAGCTCTACGGCATCTCGAGCTGGCATTCTCTTTAATGATGCCATGCTACTATTCCGAACAGTTTTCCAAACCATCTCCGTCTATCTACAAAGGATACGATGTCCCAGATGAATTTCGCCTCGCTCTATTGGATCGAAAATACTCCCATCGTTTGATACCCTACTACTTTTCTATTCATTTCGCTACTGTCCTTAACGTATAACAAATCATTGTGTAGTATCGATTCTAAATGCTATGGTCCCCAGGAATCAACAAATTGTGCAGCGGAATTCCCATAATCTACGCCATCGTCGAAGGAATGGTGGTATCTGTGTTTGTCAAGTTGAAAAATGTGAAACGTCATTCCTTGGGAAATATATGGCCGTAGCTCGCCTGACAAGACGCAATTTTCGAGTGAATCTTTTTTACTGTAGGGTAATACAGCGACCTTCTTCAACTTCGCGAGCTTCGGAATATTCCCATGTTGCTTCCGCTTGATGAATTCCATTAAGCCAGTCGCAGAGAAGTCGGCAAGATACTCGCATATGAATTCCGTAAGCTGGGGACAGAGAGTGACATCGCCGTTGTTTGCACTGAGGCTTTCGAGGAATTCGTCGTCGATCCTGATGGGAGGAGTGTCTCCGCGACGAGGGCTCGGCCGTGGGTTGACAGCTTGTTTGATGGTCAAGGATATTAAATTAGGACATTGTCGAAGGATTTCGAGAAACGCCCCATGATCAAGGTATAGGGAATCGATGACAAGTTTCTGAATGGTTCCCTGCTCAGGCTGGAACAAAGGGGCGAGGCAAGCGCCGTAATCAATGCTGTTTTCTGTAATATTGTTTTCGATAATGTGCAAACCAATTTGTTTTAGTGCGGGGACCTCGAGTTTTTCTGTGAAGGGTAGGATGTCGCATTCCATTTTGATTGACAACGTTCGGAGGAGAGGGAGTCGCATCGAATGAACATGAGAAGCGTTTACCCATCCAGCAATGTAGATTCGACAATGAGCTAAACATGTGGAAGCCTGTAAAATTTGAGAGGCTATAGACATGGACAACATCATGGAAGAAGTCCAGCCTCCGTGAGGTGCGCCGAGCTCCAGATGTGTTAGTTGGCTCCAGTTTACGCCCAAAGCCGTCGGGTCCATCAGCACAACCCGTCGAATGGACAACTTCCGAAGGGATGGGGAAGTTAATAGTCCGCATTTGGACCAGGTGGAAATGAGTTCTTGAGGTGAAGAATGTATACCACCATATTCGATAGGGTCGAAATCGAGTAACAATAATTCCAAAGATCGCAAATCTGCAGCCTCGAGGGTTGAAATTCTGGAAAAGGAGCTGGAAGGCCCTTCCAAAACGAGGCTTTTCCATCGGTAAGAAAAAGGAATCATGAATTTGAGGTAGAGGTCAACGAATGCAGGCGAAGGGAGCTGCTTCCTGTTAGCGACGAAAGAAATGTGAAGAGGGAGGTCGCCTGATCGTTTGAGCCATTCCGAAGCGGCGGTAGCTCGTAATTCATCCCATTGCTGGGGAAGCGGTTCATCCGAGAGTATGATGGGGTCACTCCACGGATGAAGAGGCTTCGGAATGACATGAATGTTGATCGTCGACCAAAGTCTCGGGGTTGAAAAGACGACCTGACGCCACTGGCGGCAGATACACGTGAATATTAGAGGAGCTGTATTTTTGTTCAGAAGCGCATTACGATCCGTTGGGAGGGTTTGATAGAATATTTCTTGAAGTACATCGTTGGGAAGACGCCGAGGAAGAGTGATGAGGGCTGCACAGGAGGTGAACTGGTGGTGTAAATTGTCGTATTTCGATTTTAAAGAGTCGAATTCAGCCTGAAGACGATCCATTTCTGCTTTCATCTTCTCTAGCTGCTTGCAAGGTTCAGTCAGGAAAGCCTTGATCTGTAGGGCTTCTTCATCGAATGGAATGTAATTGGACTTCAAATGGGAAGAGAAAGGAAAGGAGTCGATCAAAGAAGTATCTTGTGACATCGATGGTATGAAGTGCTGAACGAAAAGATGGCGACACGCTGCAGAGTAGATACATAGTGTATACTAGTGGAATTGTAGTGGAATTCAAAATGTCACGGCGCATCGATAAGCGGAGAATGAAATTGTCGCCACAACAAGGTGGATTCCAGAGTCTAGACTCTACTAAGAGTGCGTATTCTTGCGTACCTCAGCAGATCCCTGACTCTACTCTCTGCGATGTGCGACAAGTATTAATTGGGACTGCTTATCCCATACACGTCAACTAGGATCAATCGTGGGCGTGGTCGCGCCATTCCCAAACAGCGCATGGAAGGCATCAAGCTTTCAAGATCCATCGCACCGCGAAGAAAGGCGACGAGAAAGCCGTATAAGCCCAGAGCCAAGTTGATTTCTGGGATCAACCCGACGTGGGTTGATTAACCTTAACTCGCCTCCGCAATCCCTTCCGGGGACAGAGTGACTTGTTCATGTCGAAATATATGTATACAACGTTTATGTGACACCTACACGCCGAAAAATATCAACCACAGATGAGACTCTCGAGGACGAGATTTTCTCGTCCAATTTGGCGCTGAATTATCAAATCCAGTCCCTCTCTCTTCAGGACGAGGAGGCGAATGAGTTCATAACAAAGCCACATCGGTTGACCGTACGCCTCCACCACCCTGTCTGGCACCCGGCTAACCCACACCTTGAATGAACTTTCCGGAAGCGATCGACGCCATCGAGCCTGGACCATATCGGCAAATCTGCAACGGAAACCAAAACGGATATCGGGGTAAGATGGGAATGAATATGGGACAGCGGCGTAGTCGATCCTGATGCTCTTCAGTTTGGGGCACAGGCAAAATTCTTCCTTCGATGCGTCCCACTCTTGCATAGCGTTCGTGAATATCCATCCCAATGTCGGTGGTGTGGACAAGTTCGATTCGGAGTGCACCTGAAGACTTTCCAGCAATGGCAAGAGCCGAAGGCCTTCGACTTTCTGCTCGTCTGATGAGCCTACGATGTCCAAGGCCAGGTGTTGGATGTTCGATAAGGAATGACATATGAAGGATGTAATAGATGAACTGGACCAATCGCGGTCTGTGCGTATCCGAAGTGATTTCAATGCAGGCGCCTTGATGTATTGAAGCAACTCAGTCAATGGAGGGCACTCGGCGTTTAAACGAGGAGGAGGGTAAAGATAGCTCGTGTCCTTGCCCTTGCCGCCCAGTTCGAGGGTCTGAAGGGCCGAAAGACAGACTGGGGTGTCGGGAGCGTCGTCAGGAAGAAATTCTCGGATTGCAATGATTTGCTCAAATTTGCCTTCGACGAGGTTTCCTGCCTCTGACAGTATCGCGAAGAAGGTTTGTACCGAGATTGAGAATCCGAGTTCAAGAGTAGTGAGTTGTTGAAATGGAATGCAGACATCCGTCAGCGACGGCCATGATGGATCAGGTCGAATATCACTTCGAATGATGACGGTGCGTAAACTCGGGGCTGGCATCCACATCCTCGCCATCGGGTTGTTTGCCGTTGGTATCCCCGACAAAACGAGTTTCTCGAGCAACGGTGCCCCTTGGACTGAAGAAGGCTTGTCGTGATGCATCGTGAGTGATTCCACGGGCACGTCTTCGACGTCGAAATATTGAATAACATAAGCATCAAGCTCGAGATATCTTGCACGGTGAATTTCGTTTAAAAATCGCCACAGGAGAACTGCGTTAGACTGAATCGTGGAAAGATTCTTGGCATGAACGCGCATGGTGCACGGCGAACTGGCCGCACGCTCAAGGAAAAGAAGAAGGAGTCGGTGGCCAGGATAGATCGCCTCGTTGTAATTTCCCTCCATTGCGATGTTGCCCCAGAGTTCAGGGGCGCCGATGGCTATCGTTCTCCAGGTTGAGCATACTTGGCTGACACACAGTGTGGGGTAGCCACGGATGCTGCTCCGCCATATAGAGAGATCGCTGCTGGTGGGAATGCTGAAAATAAGGAACCAGACATCGCCTGGCACGTTGTCAATAACCCAATTACTGGATAACTTCGAATCGGTGGACATCTGCGCAAATCAGCAACTTCCTGGAAATACTTACTGAGAAGACTCGGAGGGGTCATTGAACTTCGACAACTCACACGGCGGACAAACAAACAAGCTTAAACCAAAGCAGGACAAAGAAGAGCGGAGTACGAAAACGGGCCTTGTGCCGAAACTTCAAGGTGGCGGTTTACGATGAGTCGGCCTCGGTTCTCTTTGCGCCCATGGCCACGATTTCCTTGCCTTGAGATATTGTCTCTTTCATCCTGAATCTCAGGGTAACCGTGGGTTTGGGTAGATAACTCCTCTCAATATCCACCTGTTGACTTGCTCGGGGCTGAAATAATTTATAGGAATCTTGGAACATTTCTACAATGTCGCACTCCATATTACGCTCCCCGCCGAAAAGGCAAGAGAATCCACCATTCGTACCGTCTCCTAGATGGCTCTCGGAATCACCTGCCCGTACAGCAAGTCAAGGAACGCCCTCAACAAGCATCAATTACGCTGGCCAGCCATTCTCTCCTCCCACACATGCGCCATCGTTCTCTCGAGAGCTAAAGTCCCCAATACCTCCTCCACCTGCCAATCTCTATCAAGGGAATGCCTCAGCATTCAACGTGGACCCAGGTATACCATTTCTAGCCACTGCTGGACCCACCGATGGGGGATCTTCGCACACCGGATCCGTTAGAGATGAATCGCCACGCGAGAAGAATTTTGTCGGAGGTTTCGTCACAGGAATCAAAAAGGCTGTGAGGAGATCTCTCCGGGAGAGTGCAAAGGATCGGCCGGCACAGACGGACATCTACACCCAACCCCCTCAATTTCGGGACTCCGGCTACGGTTCTTCTACTCCCCAACTCGTCGCCCCACCTCCAATTCCCCCGGCATCTTTCCCTGGATACTACCAGCGTCCTCCTTCGTCCCATCGTGCCCATGATTCTCCGCGAGCTCCTTCAGAGACGCTCCTGGGCGACCATGAAGGCGAGAAGGGTGAGAGAGGTGACAACACGGTCGTTGGTCACCAAGAGATCCGTTCTCCCGAAGCAATCATGAGCCCCGTCTCTGCCGATCCGGAGTTTGGCTCTGACTACGCGCAAATGGAAGCTCCAACGCCTCCCCCAAGTGACGTCTCTCTCAACACCTACTTGCAACGCGCCCGCAAATTTGTCCAAGGCGTTTCCAACCTCCCATGGGTCGCCAAAGAGCGCGTAACCGCCGATTACTACCCGGAAAGGACTCGTCGGCGCGACGAACCGAAACATCACCCAGCGATCGCGTGGCATAGCCAAAACTACAGTCGCACCAACTACCGACTATCCGTCGGCACCCCTGCGCCGGATAGCGACGCCGGCACCTACTCGGAGAACTCGACTCCCGTAGCGAACCTCCTCATCACACCCCAAAGAGGATCCTACGCTGCCATGAACCTAGACGAAGAATTCGAAAACCCAAACACTCCACTTCCTCCGCAGCTGGGCGAGTTCACTCCTCGGTCGGAGCGAATGCGCGAGCTTCGATAAACGAACCAGGACCTTCTGGGATACCGCCAGCCGCCGACGACCCTGCCGCGCTATGGGCGGGGGCGACCTCCATGGCGAACCATCCTCCTATGGGAATGTGGCAACAAGAACAATACCGCCAGCCCACGTACACCTCTCCGCGTACCCCCGCCCAGCGCCGCCGCGGGACCTCACAGCCCGCCGCGTACACGCCCCCTACTCCAACTCGTCCCTCATCCCAGGCGGGAGGGCGCACAAACCGCCCCCATAGCGGTGCCCGAACCCCAGCGCGCGCCGGGTCTGCCCGTGCATCGCCGTCCCAGGCCCCTTATCTGGCAACGGCCAATGCAGGTGGTGGTTGGGAAGAATACCCACCGGAGAGGGGCGGGTACGTGCCGTATGAGTTCTCGGAGCATTATTATGGGGATAAGTACGGGCCTGGGATACACCCCGCGCGCCCGCCGCTGGCGCCTGTTGCGTCGAGTGCGCCGTCGCCTGCATCGCCTAGGGTGGGTTAGTTTGGTGTCGATTGTTGTACACTAGTATCTGGATCTGCGCCTGTGCTCGTATAACGCTATGTGTATCATAAACTTAGACACCTCAAGCTCGGCGCTCGTCAGCCAGCTTTCTTTCTTGGTTCTTGCATTTCTGTATATTAGCTCGTCGAAATTGTATGACTCTGTCGCCTTTTGCAGGATCGTGATGGATAAACGTAAACTCAGATATGGCTTGCAGTATGTGTTAGAACGAGAGCTTCAGGAATAATTTTTATAATTCAATCGTTAGACATGTAAAGAAAAAGGGAAATGCAGGTCAACCAGTGATTGTGTATAGAAATGATTATAAATACAGCAAGAGTCAAGACGAGAAATTGATTGATGATTCCTCCTTCTAATAGTGTACGTTTCCCTGGAATGTCATGCGGCGCATGATCCTGCTAGCCTGGTGCGGACGGCGAGCGTTGAGATGTGTGGCTTGAGTAGCAGCTGGCATCATTCCGCTGCACGGGCCTGCCATGGTGCTGGTAGTCGCCGTGCCATTTCCCGCCGTGCTGTTCACTGCCGTGCCATTCACCGTCCCGTTCACCGCTGTGCCATTGACAAGAGTGGCAATAGCAGGTCCCGGGAAAACATACTTCGCCGAGGGGTTGAACACGTTGGGGTCGAAGATCCCAGGGTCGGCGTCCTTGTAGGCCCCAGGGATACTGACGAGATCGCTGGCTTTGGGTACGCCAGTCTGGTTGCCGCCGACGCGGAGCTGGGCGCATGAGGGGTAGAATTCGGCGCCGCCAAGGGAGGTGGCGAGGTGCAAGGCGATGATCTCGTGGCGGATGAGGTAGTTTCCTGCGGCGAGGGTGGGTGGGATTTGGGCAGAGGCTTTACCCCCGGTCACTGATTAAATGATTAAATGTAAGTAAAGCATAAGGAGGATATACAGAAGGTCGCGAGCGGTTACTTACTGAGATCCTGCTGGGCCCAAATTGCGCTGTTAGCTTTCCTGCCAATTTGCTGAATTTTGAACCATTTAGCGTTGGTGATGTTAAACTTATCGCAGGTCGCGTTCGCGCCACAGGACGCCATGTAAGTGAGCATCGGTCCGGTGTTGTGGGGCCACTAAACAATTAACAGGTTAAGAACGGATGAATGAACAGAAAAATAAAACGTACATTGCCCAAATCCCCACCTTTCCAATCAAAGGTAACATTGTCGCTAGGGTTTGCATCCGCCACAAGAGAACCTGCAGACGAGTTGGGTCCGCAAGTGAGGGCGGGGTTGTTGGCACCTTTGTTAGGGAAGGAGGTGCTGATTTGGCGGATGACGCTGGGGGCTTTCTTTCCGTTAGGAATGTTTCCCGAAAAGGGCTTCCCATTGATCGTCATGGTGCCCACGAAGCCGTGTGCAGAGACACAGGCGACAGTCAGGAGAGGGAGGAAAACGGAGATGACTTTCATGGTTGTTGGTTGGGATGTTAGGGTGGTTATGTGGAATATGAAGGAGAGGATGGGCAAATAGTTTAGATCGCTCAGCGATTTGGACTGGATAGCAGTTATCAAAGATACAGAGAGTGAAACACGCAGACGAGTGGAGGGCTGATGAAAAATTACCGCTAAAATCTTCCAGCTTTATAGTCGAGGGTCGGGGCCACCGCCAGTGGCCCATGGTCAAAGATACGTTCTGTTTGATTGCACCGCCTATTGGATTCGAAACCCTTTTCGGATTTGGAAAAACAAGTGCCACTCGTCTTCGTCAATTGGAGTTGCCTTTTCCGGATGTGGGACCCAGCACCAAGAACGGCATGTTTCATTGTCCGCTTCGCCGCTTATTTGGCGACGCATGAGATTCTTCCGGATGGCTTTTTAAGACCCGTGTAGTGGTCATTGCATAGCTCAAGAGCTCGACACGTTCGCGCCCCGAGTCCAAAGGGAAAGCTTGAAGTTGCTTTGCGACGAGAAATTAAAGCTCTGCCGGGAATTGGCAGGGCATTTACGTTTCTGAGGGATGACTAGACGGATTCGTCGTACATCGTCATCTATACTTGTAGAAGCTGAGTGTCGCCCTTGGAAAATGCATTGGGCGAATCTTGGGTGAATCATGAAGGGACTTTACAAGGAATTTGTGAGTTACGTAAGGGATCAGATTCTCAGAAGCGGTTGACAGAAATATCGCACCGGACGGGCCGACGCCACCCACCTTCGCGTGACGGAACGGCGCGTTGGTGCACGCGATTTTCTTTCTTACCGACGTCCATCATGACCCCGACTTACTGCATGCCCTTCTGTCACATGTGCTGGAAGCATGGACAGTACTTTTTTGCTGTCATGAAGAGAGTTCTATGATGAGAAGCCGGAATCTTCTTAAATAACTTGACCCCAAGAATTGCTTGCCACCGTGTCTTCATCATCTCGCCCATGGCATCGTTCTACACAACTTTCGGTTTCTTTTTTGCAAGCTTACAGCTTGTGAATGCATGGAGCACATTTACGGTACCACACATATCTGGACAAGATGATACTCCGGCATTGCTCGCTGCTCTCCCAAGCTTCGCGTCAAATTCGACCATTTTGTTCAAAGAGGGTGTCACGTATAACATCTTTACGCCTATCAAGTTTCCAGCATTGAACAACGTCGAGGTTCGCATTGAAGGAAATTTGACTTATCCGACGGATATTCCAACCATACAAGGTACGTGGCGAGTCATTTTAAAAAACCAACACGAATTTAATTCTGGTCTTCCATCGTGTCCAGCAATTGTTGGTTCTTCGGTAGGTCCTCGAGCGACAATTTCGACACCTGACCGCTTATATTATCCCATAAAAGTCGTTTCCAGGAGCTTGGTAACCCCCATTCTTTTAGTCTTTGAGCTTCCTCTGAGCTAGGTCTAGGTTTTCATTCACCGGTGGGACCAACGTCACTTTGCGAGGCTCATTAAACCCGAAATGGGGCTGGGTCGACGGTCATGGACAAGCGGTGATAATTCTTTGGCTGCTTGGCATGAAATAAAAACTCATTTTCCTTTATCAGTGGTGGGATGCACAGCAGCAAGTTAACCGTCCGCATGGCTGGGCTTTTAGCAAAATCACCAACGGTGTGATTCGCGATATGAAACTTTGGAAAGTGAGTTTCAATAACGCATTCAAGTTTGCATGTTCTCTTCCTTTATCTAATATTGCGTCTTCTTAGCCTATTGGATGGAATTTCGCAACCAGTGGCTCGACCAATCTTCATGCGTTCAATAATAAAATTGTGGCCGTGTCAGACACAGGGGTAGGTTCTCCGTCCAATTTGTTATCATTCCGTTGTGCTTATAAGGTTATCAGTCGTTCCCGTTCAACACGTAAGTGCACACGCTGAGGTTTTCAGTGCCCCATTTCACGATTCTCACTATCCGAAACTTCTTCGTTGAACCCTACGTTTCAGTGATGGTAAATTTAGGCCCACTCTTTTCTCACGAATCGTTCTGACCAGTGGTCCAGGATTTTCTGCTGGCGGGACGAACATGCTCTTTGAGGACAACCATATTCAAAACGGCGATGATTGCTTGACCGTCGGCAGTGGAGCAAAGAATATCCAGTTCAGGTGTGTCTATTGCGCTGTCCTTTCATCCCCCATGAGTATTTAACTAGATCGTAGGAACACTTATTGTGAAGGCGGTCATGGCTTATCTATCGGCTCTCTCGGAAAGGGTGGCGCGATAGCTGATGTTCAAGATGTCCTGTGAGTCCGTCGAATTGTTAAACTTGATTGAAAAGCTGAGCTTCGTGATTCCATATGACCAGGATCGAAAATGTCGTAATGGTGCGTCTGCGATGTGCTCGAACGATCTTCCTTCTGTCTGATTGTCAGCTGGTCAGAATAACACCCTCTACGGAGCGAGGTTTAAAAGCTGGACGGGCGGAAATGGCCTTGCGCGAAAGTATGCTCGCCACCAGAACGACGTGCTCTGTCTCTGACTGCCAGTTCATTCGCAGCATTACGTGGAGGAATATCGCCTTCCATGATGTTCCATTCCCTGTAAGTTCGACAGACATTTTTCACTTAGTTTTCCTCTAACAGAGCGATCAGATCTACATCACTCAAAAGTACGGATTACTTCAATGAAATTTTTCCATGTCGCTTAACTGATACTTGCTGTCATCTTTCTCCAGCTACTGGGATCAAGGAGTAAGTGTAATCACAGTCCTTTCTCATATGACACCTCATATACTTTCTTTCAGATTGGACCTCGACCGAATACGTCGAGCATAAACAACACCCATATTCAAGACTTGTTATTCCAAAACTTTGTCGGGGTAGTTAAGGAGTACGTGTCAAGTTTACGTTAAATGTCGCCGCGTTGAGCATTTTATTGTAGTGTTCCTTATGTCGAGGGATCGTGCGTCAGCGACCCTTGCTGGTGAGTATACTTACTACGTACAACATCTAACTTACCGGTGCTTACGGTTCTTGTTGAAGGTACTTCGTACCTGGCGCGACGGGGAAAGAAGTTGCTATATTCGATCTTTATCCTAACACCGGTGCGTCTGAAATATCTTTCTGTCTTTATAATTACTACCTGCTGAGCATATTATCCAGCTGTCAACGTTGTCGCTAAAGACATATTCGCCACGACGCAGAGCCATTCTCCTGTGGCTGTTATGTGTAATTCCACGACGGTACGCTGTGATATCCTCTACGTTCCTTTAAGTCTAGAAGTCTCAGATTGCGCACAACGTTTTTAGATCTCGACTGACGTAGGATTCAAGTGCTGGGATGGGCCATTCATTCGCACGAAAGCGGGCTTCTGATTGTTTCTCCATTGTTACAAATTGAGTTGTCTATTGTAACAGATCTTTCGAGGCGTATATAAGTCGCTTGCTAGGGTTGTCAATGAGAACTCGGAGTACTTAGTCAGTGCTAACGACCTTTTAAACGACAAGTCGCGGAAGCATAGAAAGAACAGTTTTTTTTAAACTTTATATTCTCTTTTCGATGAGTTACATGAGGTAAGGGACGGCCATTTTTACGTGGGCCGAGGCATAGATTTGGCGAGTACCACACTGTTCCACAAACAATATGGACGCTATAGTACATAGTAGGCAAGGGTCTACGGAAGGTTTCCGAGAGCCCTATTACCTGCAATTCGAAATTTTACTGAGAGATGAATGGGGAATATAATGAAAGCAATCTAATCAGCGAATACCATCATTTGAAGTTCCACTAACTTGCTGCACCACCCGGGTGTTGTGTGGATATCGAACGAAAATGACTAAATTTCATTCAGCAGGTGAGAAAAAAGGATGTGATGCTTCAAAGATGGCGCCATACTGACCATGAGTGGTTTTAAGACTTTTGTTCAAAGTGGAATGCTTCCGACAACGCAAGCAGGTTAGCGCCGTCGGTCCGCATGATTTTGATGTCGATCCCCTCATCGATAAAGTGGCGAATTTGAACGATGGTGTCTTTATCGATGTAGTCATACGACCCATAGTCGGTATCGTACATGAGCTCCAGGCTAAGACAAGACAATGGTCGACGGTGTGGATTTTGAATTTCGTCCATGGACCCGCACAGCTTCGGAATAAGGCTCCGAGGGAAGGTTGCGAGTTGAACTCGTTGAGAAAAAGAGATTCTGGTTAGAAGAGGGAGAAAACATTTTTCGTTTTGCGTATGGTCACTTTGAGACATGTGTGAAGTCTTTGCAAAGTGTTGGAAGAAGTCTTCCAATTGGTCAATTTGATTGAGCCTGAGATTTAAGCTTCTAAGCGCAGGCATCAGCTGACACAGACGAATGAGATCGCCTTTACGGATTGTTTTGCCGGAAAGATAGAAAGTTTTCAGGGAACAGGACGAGCGTGTTATACATGATGTGATGCCCTCGATTGGCGGAGTATAACCATAATTGCATCCAAACTCGACCAAGGAAGGTAGTGCCACTTTGTTGAGCAAATGGTCTGCGGTTACGCGGTCAGTCTGCAGGTGGAGAGTTTGAAGAAGAGGGTGAATAATGCGATTTTCGGATATCAGATGATCGCCATTCCCAGCACTAACAGAGAACAACTTGCAATGTATCATCTGTGGGGTACTTTGAAGAAGTTCCAAGCATTCGTCGATCGAGAGGTTGCTGGCCTGCATGTCAGTGATGGCGCTCCATTCGATAACGACTGATTCGAGCGGAAGTCGTGAAATTTCTATCTTTCTTGGCGTCGGCTTAGGGCCAGCCAACCTGAACCAATCTGAATATGTGGGCCCATAAGGATGTAGTTTGAGCGTTTTGAGTTGGGGGGCACCTCGAGAGTCGCCGGTGAACAT
Source organism: Flammula alnicola (assembly GCA_015499995.1). Taxonomy (NCBI): domain Eukaryota; kingdom Fungi; phylum Basidiomycota; class Agaricomycetes; order Agaricales; family Strophariaceae; genus Flammula; species Flammula alnicola. Next base: position 114,813 of record JADNRV010000132.1, read on the forward strand.
GGATAGCCACGTGGAAGAGCCGCGATATTTCAGGTGCGCCCACCGGGTAGAATGTCGGTTGATGAGCTTGATCAAACGGCGAATGATGATAGGGGAGCCATAGTCGTCGGGGTCAAGGTAAAGGTTAAGTAACAAAGGAAGTTGGCCGGATCGACCTATCCATTCCCGCGCTAACTGAATCAGTGAGCGATGGCTTCTGGGAGTCAGGCGAAGAGGGACAGACGTCCAGAGTTGAGGCGTTGTGAGAGCAATCTCTCGCCACTTTTGACATACAGATGACAGGATTAAGGGAGCAGATATTGCGGTGCTGGTTTCGTGTTCAAGGTCTTTGTCGACCAGTTCTTCAGGAATACAGTGCAGGAAAATCTCGGATGAAATTTCTGGAGGAAGTAGTTGAGTAAGGAGGTCATGATGGAGGTTTGTCCGGGGTTTCAGTATCTGACGCTCCCCCTGAATCTCCGAGTCGGCGGGCCGGGTCTCCTTCACTTTGGCGGTCTGGTCCATCTGGATATCGAGTTCTACCCACTTTCTGTAAGGGTCGCAATTAAAATTTTTGCACGGAGAATAGGTGTCTTAGGCTGCACCTAACAGAAGTTACTAACCTGGTAGCAAGTTATGGCTATTGAATAAACTTAGAGAGCGCGATGTTCAGAATTGATGAGTCGCAGTGTCACGACTTACCTCGGTTCGTCACAGTTCGTCACACAGAATGTTACGCTGGCGTGACACCATTATAGTGACACCGTGATTATAATGTCATTGTCAAAGCATCTCAGCCTTCAACCACGTACTATTAGGACCAGTCACCATAGCCCTTAAACCTATCAACCCAAAATTCGAACTTATTCGAAATGGAAGCGCCATGAATCAAGAATTAATTAGACAACAACTCCAAGAGCTTCAACTTATCCAGTGCTCTATTCTTCCAACGGAACGCTTTATATTTCTCGACAATTCTATGTCATGGAAGGTGGCCATGGAGGAATATGCCGAAGATCCGATTGGGAACTTCAATTCCTTGGAATGTCCTCCTTTTTTGGGCATCCGAGTCGACGGCGCAAAGATATGGTTCGAAATCAGGATGGCTCAGGGAGGTGACGCTGGTTCTGACGTTGTTTCAAAACCTTCCATCTCGGTCAAGGGAGAAGATATATCGCGGGCAGAGCAAGAGAGATGGAAAGCTCTTGTAGCTGACAAGATGGAGGAAATATCAGATTCAGAGTACGTCACGAAGTATTATTTGTGTATTAATTTCGCATTTCTCATTCTTCAATCCAGATTCCCAGTGTATCAGCTCATTTCTCTATACCTTCTCCCTTTGTTGCACGAAAGAGGTTCAATCGCAATCTAACGCGGAATCGCGTAGACTTGAACTCCAATCGACTCGCAGTTCAACCCAGGCTCGTGAAAATGAACCTTTCCACGTCTTGTTCACTTCCCACCACCTGATATCTCCAAATAAACGGCGTTCACTTCAACAATGGTCCTCTTCTTTGTCGCTCACCGGATTCGCGAAAGTTGGCTACCCAGGTGTTATCTACGCCAAAGGCGAACGCGCAAGCATTGAAGAGTTCGTGGACAACGTGAAAGCGATGCAGTGGTTGGCCTTGAAGGTCAGGTTCGTGGAACCTCTGCCAGCACGAGGAAGCACGCCAGCTGCTCCCGGCGAACCAAGGACGTGGAAGGAGCTTCAAAAGGTCGGGGAGGTGGTTGAGGAGATGAGGAGGATTGGACGAGAAGAATATATCATTGAGATGGGCATAGGAAGTGCTGGAATAAATTCCAAGTAACTCCTTGTCATCTTCGTGAAGTGCATCCTCCATCGCAGCACTAGCTCTCGATCGTTTCGATTCAGAACTCGCAACATCCTCTTTTTTGTCGACCGGTATCGAGCGGGCCGGATGTTCCGATATCGCAATCGCGACTGCCACCGGTTCATTTCTCAACATAACTTCTTGGTCTTCCCCTTCATCTTTTCCTCCAATCTTCGTTCCTGTCTACTCCTCTTTCCTGTCTACAATGTCTGCCACACTGGGATTCAGGGTTTCTCGTGGAGTCTTAACAACGATCGCTCCTCCGTATGTTCTTCCTTTTTTGTTCTATTTCTCACCAATCTAACTAACCTCGTTTATCTTGTCCAGTATACCGCGTGCATATGAATGGGCAAATAGATACAAGGCGACCCCTCACCTACCGTTGTTGGATATGTCCCAAGGGGTGCCCGGCATTCCTCCTCCTGAGGCCGTTCAATCTGCCCTCGGGGTGGCCGCATCATCGCCTTCAAGTTTCGGATATTGTCGATGGGACGGCGAGACGAGCTTAAGGAAGGCTCTTGTGGGCGAGATGAAGGTTGTTTATGGCGAGGAATCAGACTTGAATGTCGATGACGTGGCTTTGACTTCGGGGTGTAACTTGGCGTTTGTGGCGGTTGCGATGAGCGTGGCAGATCCGGGCGACGAAGTTATACTGCCTGTGCCTTGGTAAGCTGCGCTGGCATCGTTGGGTACCAGAAAACGCTGATATCTATTTTTTTCAGGTACTTCAATCACCAGTGAGACTCCTATTTGTTTAATGCTGCCGAATCAACACCAACTCGCTTTGCAGAATGGCCTTAAACCTCCTCGGCATGAAAGCAATTCCACTGAAAACTCGCGCAGAAGATGGCTTCACGCCCTCCGTCGAACGTTGCAGAGACCTGATCAGCTCCAAAACCAAGGCTATCGTGCTCGTCACTCCAAATAACCCGACAGGAGCCACATATTCTCCAGCATTAATCGCCTCATTCGCAGGCCTTGCGCGCGAGAAGAACGTCGCGCTCATCATTGACGAGACCTATCGCGATTTCATCGTGACAGGCGAACCGCCTCATGGTCTCTTTTCATCAGCGGCTCAACATCCCTGGCGTAGCATCTTTATCCACCTCTTCTCGTTCTCCAAGTCGTACTGTCTGCCAGGACACCGCCTCGGGGCCATCGTGGCTTCTCCATTACTTCTTGCATCAGTGAGATCGGTGCTCGACACGTTGCAGATTTGCGCCCCGCGACCCATCCAACTCGCCCTTGCGCCTTTACTCCCAACTCTCCGAGCCTTCGTGACGGATACTGCAAAGCAGCTGCATGCTAGACATGCCCTTTTCAAAGCGCGTCTGCCTAGAAAATGGCGCATCGGGGCGCAGGGCGGGTACTTTGCGTTCGTCCGACATCCGTTTCCTCGTGTCAAAGCAGGAGACGTCAGCCGGCGGCTTGCGGAAGAAATCGGGGTTGTAACGCTGCCTGCTGGATTTTTCTCAGAGGAAAAGCGACAGGATGTTGACGAAGAGTTGGATCTGAATTGGGCGAAGGCGGAATCGGAAGTAGACGTTGAAGAAGATGAGAGATGGATACGGTTTTCGGTGGCGAATGTGGACGATGAGAAGGTGGTAAAGGTATGTGAGCGTTTAGGAGGCTGCGAAGGTGCTTTTGGTTGGGGCTTTGAGGGCGTTTGAGGCTCGGGATGTACTTTTTTAAGACTATAGAACATCAGGAAGGTTCTATATCTGGTCAAATGATATGTATTATCGTACAGTTGTAAAATATGTATGCATTACAAGAATGGAAATATTTAACACCAACACTCGATGTGTCCGCCCCAGTAGATATGAAGTAAGTTAAGCTTCACAATTTCCATCGTTCTCCTCGGACAGGCCGTGAAGAATTTTCGAAGCCTGGATTATATCTAACACTGTATCACCTTCGCGGACAAAAGTGAGTTCAATTCCTTCGTTCTGGAGTCGCATGAATTGAAGGAGTGTATCTTTCTTGATGTACATATCTTCCTGCAGCGGGCGGTACCAGTCTTCGTATGTATCCAATTTCATAGTGAGAAAATGTAAACGTCGCCAATAGCAATTTTCCGGGTTAATTGTTGCAGCATGCTGTGTGGAGCTCGCTGATTGATATTCGGGCCCGTAGAGGGCGAGCACTTGTTCCCATGAAAAGTCGAATATTCCGCTGTACGTGAATGCTTTGAGGTGAGGAAGAAAAGGGCATTCGCTTTCTGGGTTCTTGCTTTCGATTGGAATTGGAGAGACGAGAAGCGGCAGGAAATTTGTCAAAATATCCCCATCTGGAGACAAGTCTAGGTCGTGCAATGTCGGTATCGTTCTGAGGAGTTTGACGTAAGCTTCTGTCCCAGAGTCAATATCGCCTATGTTCATATGATGAAGAGAACACCCCGAGCGAGTCAAAAAGGATACAATTGCGTCAGTTGACATTGAATACACATGGTCGTTGTAGGTGAAACTTGTCAGGGAAGGACAAGACACACGGCCAAGGAAGATTATGTCGACGTCGCTCGCATCCTCCAACTCAAAGGACAGTGATCGTAAGGTGGGGTGGACAACAATGGTTTCTGATATTGTGGCTGTTTCCTGGGCATCGCCAACATCCCAGAAAGCACAATGGTCGATCCGCGGAGCGCGTCGCAAGAGCTCGATGCATTCGTCAACATGGAAATTGCGAGCTTCCACAAATGTAACGTTGTTCCAATCGATGGCGACGGAATTGAGGGGAATATCGGTCAAGACAACCTCCTGTAGCATGGGCAGTACATTATCCAAACTGAATAGATGATGGTCGGGCTTCAACGGTGACGTATTTGAGAACGTCAAGTGAAGTTTTTGGAGGATGGTGCTGGAGTGGGAACCACGACCGAAACGTGATACTAAAGAAGAGGGCAATTTGAGATCGAGCAAATACCAACGATGTGAATACTGGTTGATAATGTCAATGAGGCGAAAAATAGGCTCCAACTCCTTTGGCAGGGGTTTGAAATCGTTGTTGTGGTAGATATAAATTGACAACGGGAGGTCTCCGGATCGATTGAGCCATTCCTGTACCAGCTGGCCCTTCAGCTGGGGCGATTTTGGGGTTAGAAGGTTTATACAAATTGTCGTCCAGAGGTAGGGCGTCGACCAAGCAATCTGGCGCCATTTTCGGCAGACGGCTCCGAGAGTCAACGGTGCATATACCAACTTCTTGTACCCCCATCCTCTTGTACTCTCATCGATGATAGGGACAAAAAAAGTGAAAATGAGGGAAGCAACTTCCAGGGGAACTTGGTGGCTAATGGAGTCATGATTCTGGTTTACCAGTGACTTTATAGACCGACGCTTGACCACTAGTTCGGCAATCTCCTGTTCAATATCCAGGAGGCTCATGCACGGAGGGCATGGTTGTCCTTCAGACATTTTGCAGGAGAGGTATGGCCTGTCGTCATTGTGTCGTTCGATATCAGAGTCGTTCGTGAGGATCTCTGAGTCTGTCATGTTGGAATGGTCCGAATAATGAACGGAGAGTATGTGTCTACGAGGTTCTTTTCGTGATCTGAGCCAGAACGAGGTGAATTAGTCGCGTTCAGATCGAGTTTGTAGTACGAGCTGCTCACGCTCGTTCAAAGGCGAGTTAGGGCGATTTAGTTTTAAACGAGCACCAAACGAGCACGCCGCGGCGAGGCTGATTTGGCTTGTAAATGGAGAAAGGCGGATTTAAGAGGATTCAGGAAGGGTGCCTCTTCGATGGTGCATTCAAGTATTCCACGTTCAACGTTACAGTCGTTTGCCGCAGCTGGTCAAAAGTTGGTGACAATGGATGTAAGTAGTGACACTGACAATATAGTCCTGCCACCGCACGGAAATGCGACACGTGATGTCAAACATGTCAGACACAGCCAGTGGGGACCGCAATGCTCTCTATTCAACTCGACCACACTGTCGAAACGGCCTTGCCGCATATCTTCACGACCTCAACAGATACAGACTAGTTTGTATGAGGAAAAATGCTCGCTTTGATAGTTTAAATAAATTCTTGGGAACAGATTTTTATTTCTTGGGTCCAACCTTTCAATATCCTTCATACGAAGCACAGATCTCAGAAACTAGACATTTTAAAAAAAATCCGTACCCAAGATTCTCATTTGAATTGAAAATTAAACAAAATGGCTTGTTCACTTTTTCTCTCCGTTGTGGCTGGAAGCCAGCACAAAGAGGTCGCAAAAACGCGTTTTTGGCGTCCAAAAAGGGCAAATCAGCATGGCTTACCTTTTTCGGTAGTGGCCACTTTTACTGTCACGCAAAAGTTGCACGGGTTGCCGGTCCCCACAGCCAGACTGAGACAGACTGAGACACGCGATGCCCTGTTCCCATCTTAACGCCACCACACCGCGTGAACATGTCATCTACATAAATTTATCATAATCTAATCCAGAACGCGTCGCGTCGAAATCACGTGCAATATTTTGCCAGTCAGTCTGTGTCAACGCTGTGGCTGTCTTGCTCCGTCGCCAGTACCCAAGGCATTCTCATCAAACATTGAGTCAACCTTCTTTCATCCCTCCCTGATCCATCCACCTGCTTCAACGTGCTCTCTCGTAGTCCCTGCTTCTCCCAGTGGAACAGAGCGCAACTCGGTTCTACAAGTTTCTCGTACCGCTCCAGTTAGTTCGATCGGGTCAACGTCCAAACCTCAACTCGGTCAAGGTAGGAACCCGATGCCAAGCCACCGCCGAGTTCTGGTTTCTGTTGTGTATCTATACATACATTCATCTCCGTATCGAATTCATCCAATAGTGATAGCATCATTGTAACTATCTGCGGGTTTCAAGCTATTGACTGGGGGCTGGTAAGCATATCGTTGTGGGATGCCGTCATCGAGTCGCTTCATTGAAACTAATTTGGGGTCCTTGTCTGCCACCTGTAGTATCCGATTCCCGAGGAGGTTTACAAATCCTATCATTTCCAGCCATTGTGACGGGTTGCAGACCTTGTGCGCGTGTGTGTGGCGTCTGCAGTCGGTCAATCGCATATCCGATGGGTTGGTCAGACGAGAGAAAATGGGGCTGAGAAAGGGTGAGGGTCAGTGGACCGTGGTAGACCACCGGCGCTTATTTATACAAGGCGTGAGTGCTTTCTTTTGTTCCTTCTGTCCGCGCTCTTCCCAGCTCCAAATCCCCCCCAATCCTTCCCTCTAGGCAAGATGTTAGCAACAAATGTAGGATTGGAAGTTATCCAACAGTGCCTAAATCTTAGCCCCGTACCATGCTTGGGCGCTGCTTTCTCCATCTTCCGCTCAATTTGGACTACAATCGAAACAGTGCAGGGTTACAAAGGGCAGCTCAAGGAGCTTGCCAGATCTATCTGCTATCTTTTATGCACTCTGAATCGACAATATCGTGACAAGGAACCATTGGAGGCATCCACGTTTGGATCTTTGATTGAATTGGGAAGGTTTGAGCTCGAGCGCACTGTTTGCTCAAAATTTGCTGATTCTGACCTTTTGCTGTACGCTAGGCTCCTTGAGGGGATCTTGGGAATAGTTAGGAAACAGAGCACCTACGGGTCTTTCAAGCTGCTTTTCCTCAAGCAAGACATACAGCAGGAAATTGATGACTATCATCAACGCATAACGACCACTATTCAAGCGTTCCAAGTGTGTAGCTATATCAGCTCAACCAATCCCTCTGGGCTAACATAGTCGTATCAGATTGCAGCTTTGACCGACATACAATACCTCCAAATGCAAAACAACAGCGCCCGCAATGCCGACCGCGAGCAGCTCCTAGACAAGTTCCGCGAGCTGGAATCTAACCAAAACCTCTTGGTCAAGGCTCTTCGTAAGTTTATCCCCACAGATCTTGACAATTAGCGGGATCGCTAATCTACTTCCAGACACACAGAAAGACAACCCAATGGTCACAATGGCTGCGCTTCAAAAGCGTATCAATGAGCGTCAGGGCGACGAAGCGGAAATCAGGTTCTTTTCACGGTCTCTCGATTATATCAAGCAGTCAACTGGTCGGCAAGTGGACTTCGAACGTTGGATGATCACCTCTCTTGAGGTGGAGTTTGGGATGGTTCTTCGTAAGGGTGGTTTGTGAGTTATCTCTTGTTCGAAGTCATGTCAATCATTATTGATATGCCTCGTGGTTTTCTAGTGGGACAGTCTACCAAGGAAAATGGAATAGAACGGATGTAGCTTTGAAGGTGCTGAAAAATGCGGAGGGAATCACGCCACGAGACTCGGTATGAATCTCTATTTCATTTCATGATGTAATTGCCGATCTTTATCGTTGAAACATAGGCACTTCGTAATGAAGTTGAAGTGAGTGTCATACGTGTCCTGTCAAAAATTTCCTATAACACATCACATGGTAGACGTGGTCGAGATTACACCACCCCATATCCTCCGTCAGTGCTTCTGGTGTGGTTGAACCTGTTCTTTTTCGTGATATATTTCATGTTGAACAGAATTCCTCGGCGTTAGCGTTCTCGACGATGAGCCGTTTATTGTAATGCCGTTGATCAAAGAGGGGAATGTACGGGAATATCTCGATAAAAACCTAGTTGCTACCGCCTGAAGATTGTGAGTTCACAATTTCTGCGCGACCATCTATAATTCATGCCGATTATTTGTAGATTCAACAGATCTCGCTTGGAATAGTCTATCTCCACTCTAAAAATGTGATTCATGGCGATCTAAAGGCTGCAAATGTTCTCATAGATGACGGCGAGAACGCTCTGTTATGTGACTTCGGGTTATCTCGCATCAAGGAAGACGTCGACAGTCGGTCATCAGCGAGTTCCAAACACGGACTGTGCGAGGAAGCTTAAATTGGATGCCCCCGAACGATTGGAAGGTGGATCATTACGCAAGCCCTGCGATATCTATTCATTCAGTATGACTATGTATGAGGTACGTGCCGGATTCTTTTTGCATCTCGTTCATAATTCACCGCGCAGCCTTTTTTTTAGGTCACACAAATGAAAACCCTTTCGGAGGCGTGTCGCAGTTGACTTTCGACGAATTGTAGCGGACCGCCATAAGCGCCCGGAAAGACCGCTCCATCAGAGGCTCCACAGCTCACAGAGGCCGGCTGGCAACTTATGGCGAGGTGCTGGGCATCCGAACCTGTGCATCGGCCTAAGCGGTGACATTTGTCGTGAACTTACATCGATGTTGACGTCGTCAAGCTATGCGCCGCAACAACCCACAAGGAGCAATACTACATATACCCCATTGTTGAAGGACGAGCCAAGCTTGCGCAACTTCAAGGCACCTCCAATCAGAAAAACAAAGACTGACCAATCTTATTTTTTAACTGCTGCGACACCTGCCTATCCCGCAAATCCCAAGGGCAGGCCTCTACCGATTGTTCGAGAGGATTATCACTCGGAGCCCCTGGAAATGGGTGAGAACTTCGGCGGCCCACCGCCTCTGAGCAGTGACTCTACCTACCAGGTGAGTCTCACATTCATTTCAGACCCGACTTCAAATATAAATCAATACTTTCAGCAGCCGATCAATCTACACGAGGCTCAGGTGAGTACATGGCATTTTAGTTTTCTATCCTCTAAATAACATTTTTCCTGAAGTATTCACCCAACCATGTGCCACTCGGTCCCCAACATGATGTTGTAGGTAGCGTCCCTCATAAAAAAGGATTTGAAGCTAAGTGGCCTCCCACAGTACTCAACAACGCCATTTTTGCCTAAACATTACCCTGGCGGCGTAAGTATAAACTTCCACCAATACTATGCATCGTAAATCTGACGATTATCTGCTAGTACCCATTGGCTCAGGGGCCATCGGGCCGCCTAATCGTTATTCTGCAAATAACACCAGCACGAATACGGACTTTAGTCGAAACGGGCCGGGCAATATCCTGCAGGCGTTTCATATCCGCCGCCGGTCCACATCCCGTTTACCCACCTAGAGGCTATTCCCACACTCTACTCCGGATTTGGGCCGAAATCGTCAACAGTATTCGAACAATGGCTTATACGGACAGTCCCTCCCGCCTCAGATCGCTCCTTCTAGAAGTTATACCGAACCCAGGAACCTGAATTCAGAATTCGAAAACGCTCGCGACTCAACGTCGCCCCCTCCTGATTTCCCCAACCTCAGCTTACAACTCCCCAATATCCTTTTAGTTAAGCGCAATAATCACTCTATTTCGACCAAGTTTGGGTGCAGGAAACCCACCTTAAACTACCTACGTCAGGCTGGCAGCCAGGCTCCTGGAACCATATCCATGCCACCTCTTTCCAATTCGGCCGTTGTTGAATCCTAATTATAATAAAACTTGATTCTATTTTCTGCATTGTATTGAGAGTAAGATTCGAAGTGTTCGACTGAGAACCTTCAGCTGGCGTTACCTGCGAATGAAGGAGCTCAAAGTTATGACAGGACAATGACAAGTCGGTGCGTTGACGTGACAACTGGAACCACCAGACCTAGTTGATAGTCTATTATTGAAGGCGGCGGTGAACGGTTTGATGTTTGATGTTCATCTGCTACTCGAGTATTGTGTACCATGATGAGACCTCGAACTAGTACGTGCCGAATAGATTTGCTTCGAGCTATATAAATGGGCTGACAAGGGGAAAGTCTTAAGAAAAATGGTCCGAGTTGATATCTGCGTCTCTTACGGTATACTCGAGTACATACCACGAGCTAAAAACTTGGAATGTTATAATACAGGAAATACAGATAAAAATGTTTCCGGGAGAAGACCGTCGGAATTGTGCTTAAATGATCTAATTTACCGACACCAGACGAGGATATTCTCACATGTTATCGATGTAATGATATATCGCACCGTCAGCAACGGATTTATTCCTGATCAATAATCTTTTGTCAATCTAGTGCCCGCTTTCGAACACATTCAAAACTCACACATAATAATCAGGACGAATGATGGAATAACCAAGCGGCCGCAAGGATTCCGATACCTGCTTATAAATCCATTCACTGCACTTAGCTCTCCGAGGAGGACAACATGCTGAGGACAGGTGCATCAGCTAACGTGTCAAATGAAATATAGAAGGTGCGCACCGTGAACTTCATACGTCCGATTCCTCGCAACTCTTTCACGGATCTGATAATACACTCAATAGAAGGGTGAAAGAAAGACGCGACATCAGACCTGAGAAGAGAATGGTAAGATATATACAAAATTGTGAGAGGAATTGCCTTACCCGACAACTTTAGTTGGCCATTGCGTATATTGCACCTTTCTCATTATCGCTAGGTGAGCCGAAGACTAGCCATTCTGGTTGTTCAGAATTTCGGAAGCGGAATTTAATGTGTCGGTCAAAGTATTGGACCATAGTGTCGAGATTATCTTTGTATTTAGAGCGAGTGAGATGGCCTGAGGAATGGAGAGGATATTAACAACATCTTTGGAAGAACTGGGGACATTCACATTTAATGAAGGCTCGAGCATGCGAACTAATAAATATCGAGCCGCAGAAATGACCTACGCAAATGGTATTGGTCAAAGTCAGGTTCTTACACCAAAATAGAAGCTTACACTGCGCTTGAGTCATTTCCTCGTACGGCAATCCTGCTGAGGCGCTTCGGACGTATGAGCTTATATTTACCATATAGTCTCCTGCGTCTACGACCACGACAACCGCATCCCGAGTCTGAGTAATTTTTGAGTATGAAGGAACAAAAGAGACGTAGACGGACTATTTACCTCGGTAATCTGTGTTGGGATGCCATGCTTCATGACGAAATGGAGGTTTGCTTGGCCTTCAGTTACGAATGAGATTCGCGCGTGACCAGCATCAGAATTGGGAATTAGGTCAGCCATCACTGCGGCCTTGCGCATTTGATCCTGAACGCCATTCCATCCGTTAGGATACGAGAAAACGAAGCGAATGTCGTCCGCCGATATAGAACGCCATATTTCATGTCCGTTAACATGTGCTTTCTCAAGATATCCGAGGACGCATCGGTGTAGATACTGAAGGTAGTCCGTTAAGATATCTACGGCTTCTTTGTTTGCTGGAAGTGACCAATGTCCGCGAGTGCTCTCATATGACGGAAGGAATCTCGGCCATAGATGCAATTTGAACCTGTTAATGATTGGGATACACGTCCCTAAATTATAATAAACGACAGACCATTTGACTTTCGTCCACTCATTATTCTCCGCGAATTTGCTGATGTCTTTGCTAAGGGTCGTAGCGCCAATTGCACGGATGTTGCCAGCTCGATCGTAGTAAATTGTAGTCGGAACTTTGGATAACGTGCTGGATTGCTTCCCATCCGGAAACCTAAAATGCAAGTCAAGTCGAGAATAAAGTGTCCAAGAAAATACCCACGTATTTACTCCTTTGATTTCGATAGGTTGGCCCGGTTCGAGGATGCTACGATACGTCAAGAATATATGATCAACAAGGATGCTTCTCGGTAGTTTTTCTGAAGATAACCACCTGTATGAGATACCGCTGCTAGCTGTCCCAATGTCAAATGCAATGACCAGTCTCTTACGGAAGTCCATATGCGGCGTAGGGGGCAGCCTGATCGACAGCGGTGAGCACGTACTCATAAAATGGGAAACGTTTTCATACCGTTTTGAGGTATATGCTTGTACGTCTGGACTGGAATCCCGCGAGGGCGATTGCAGATGCGCATTGGGTATTCCGAAACGGAAAGCGGTGTGGATTTCCGGGTTATACTCCGACATGAAAGAAAGCGAATCAGGCAAAGTGACAGTATCGGCAGAAGACCCAGACGATGTTGCCGTTTGTGAGGCAGTAGGAGAGCGGGGAGAGGTCAACAGCGTCCCTAGTTTCTCACAAAGGAGGCTGGCAGGACTGCGTGAAAAGTTACTTTTCCGGGCTAACTGTTAACTTTTGTCCCACACAATTGCCAAGATGCCGCTACAGTTAACTGACATTCACTTTTTTCCCACACTTTATCGAACTGTTACTGACCGCCTACTTGTACGGTCAATAGTCGCAATGAAGTAGGGAGATCTGGAAATTATATAGAGGTATACTAGAGGTATTAGGTATATTAGCTACTAATTATGTATAAATAAATGTATGAATACTAGCCTCCTGTGGCCGAGAGATGTATGCCTACGGGGGAAATTTTATATGTAGAGGTACTATTTTTTAATGGCTATCTAATACTGCAACTTTAAATTATATCTCACTGGAATTATTTGGCTCCAGGAGAGTACATTTGGTGGACACACAATGGTGAAATGTATCGAGCTCAAGAGGGACAAGATTTCCGGAATATAATACACAATCGGAATAAGTATGTAATTAGTTAAGTTATGCTAATAGCCACCAGCCTAAAAACAAATTTTTCGATGTACTGGACATCTATATACTATGGGGTACAGATTCAGAGCACTAAGTGTGACTGTAGCGGATTGTGCGAGGATGGGATAGTATACCAAGCTCGAACACGCGCATATTAATCGTGACATGTCACACGTTACAACTCATTAGCGCACAGCTTCAATGAGCGCTTAAGTGTAAATGCTCAGCGCTCAGCCGTCCTTCATGCTTCACTATTTTGAATATCACTTTGACACTCTCCCTCACTTCATTCACTTCCTTTCTCATGATTTAACTGGCTAACTGGTAACATTAACTGCAAGCTAACTTTGCCGTTAACTTTTGGTGCAGTTACGGTGCAGTTAGTGCAGTTACTCTGCAGTTAATGCAGTTACGGTACAGTTAGTGCAGTTAGTCTGCAGTTAGTGCAGTTAGTCTGTAGTTAGTATAGTTGGTGCACAGTTAGCCCTTCAAGAGTATAGTTAGCGGTGCAGTTAGCCAGTTAAAGAGCGCAACTAGCGAAATCTGGGTGACATCTGCACGCACCTGCGTTCCGCAAGCAATGAATTTCGTTTTTTGCAATTTTGATGTGATCTATATTCCTTTAAGACATAATATGCATTATCTGCTATGGTATTGGTGGATGCACGAGAGTGTAATTATTGCACAAAGTCGGACATTTCCTGATCAGACATGTTCCCACGGCGCGTGGTGCGCAAAACCTCGCGCAAAAACGGCAACATGCCATCTCCCTCTTCAACATTAGGTACAATAAATTTCAATGGTAGTACATGAACCATAAAAATTAATTATAAGCCAATAACTATACTATTGTGGAGGAGATGGAGCGTGCTCGTAGAAACAGCGCAAAGTCCAAATTCCCACGTGATGCCATCACGCCGCGCGCACGCTCGACGGTCGATTTGGCACTAGTATACCATTTCTGCCAATTTCAAACCACTTCGTCTATACTCGCTACCAAATCATTTCCCACCTCTGAAAATCGCCGTGCTCTCACTCCTCCTCAGTAATCCCCAGGAACTATAATTCACACGACTCTGACGTGGGAATGCATCTCGGCAACGGCCGCGAGACATCTTACGCGCCTCGACGAACTCTACTGGGCGCACCAATACGCTCCTTGCGTGAAATATGGTTATCTGTTTGGCAGAACTTGTGTAGATTATATAATCTTAATGTATTAGACCCTCGCCATCTCGACAAATGGGTCGCACCCATTTGCTCAACCAGTCTTTGGCTGACAAAACCTGAGCTTTGCAATACCGGCAAGAGATCGTGGACGGAAACCACGATGACTTGACACCAGACTTAACAGTTGTCTGCCAACAAGGGACATGATAAGAAAGGACACGGGATGCACATGAGAGGTGTCTACTCACCTTTCTTGTTGTGCTCTCGTGCTCTTCGTTCTCGACATAACAGAGGTGACAATGATATCATTGTCGACGCAGAGTCGGATGAAGTTGAAGGCTCCACGATAATCATCAGCTTCAATGTCAGTAAGTCACAAGTAGTTAGATAACTATACCAGTTAGCCAACTTAAGAGACACAGAGCCGGAAAAAATAACAACTGTACTTGTAAATTGTACTTGTATGACTCAATAATTCAATGTACTTTTAAAGCAACTCCTTAATCCATCTTATTTCGTTTGCTCCTCCGCAGTCCCTCTGACAACTCCTTCACTTCATGGCTTCGCTTTAAGCTTGGTAAAGCGGCAGCAGGCTTGATAACTCGGACCCCCTTCGGAACCAAGTCCTTTGCAGCTTTCCCTCGTGGCCTTGGCTTCGGGCGCTCTCGATCTTCGATTCTCCCAGCATGAACGAGCAGTTCAATTCTGTGATTCCGGACAAAATGGGGACCGCCAGCCATTCCGGATGCCGTGGTGTTAAAGAAGGCATACAATGAGCCACTGGCTGTGCGCGCTTCGACGAATTGAGTGCGAGTCAACAAATCTTGCTTGTCCACTTCACGTCCAAGGCTGAGATGGACACCCATTGTGTGAATTGACCCACTGGCTGCCATGGCTATCTCTGGAAGAGTGAGAAGTCGATCGATAGTCCCCTTCTTCGCGTCGTAGTATACATCGTCAGGCGCGATATCCGAGTCTGCCGCAATAGAGCTCGTGTATGCGAGATAGAATATCTGTTCATCATCGCAAGGTTGGCGGCCAAGGTATCCACGTAAGATGGCGAGACGGAAGAGGACAGATGCGACGTTATGAATCCAATGAGATTCGACATAAACCTTGCTGTTCTTCGTATCGTGGTGCAGATATTGAAGGAAGGGATCAATGAGAGAGAGATCTCCAGGAAGGACATCGAGTTTGAACTGTTGCGTGAACTTGAACTGGTGCTGTGTGATCATCTTGACAGAGTGCGATCGATTCTTGATCCAATTGTTGTACAGGGGGACAATTGGATGATCTCGGGTGCCCAGCATGATTTCAAGTACCGCACCATATGAGCCTTCCAATATTTTACGAATGTCGGTATTGCTGTAGTCGTGTTTATCTGCAGCATCCTCTTCTAGACGCACTGGCCACTTTATGGCTCCAAGGTTCTCCTGCAGTATATCAGTTATGTATGCTGTTATCAATTTGGAATGACTGCACCTTGGTGTACTCAAAGAAGGTATCACAGTACTTCGCATGAAGGCATTGATTAGGCGTGAATACTGAGATCGTAACCAAAGGGTCATCGTCGGCTTGATAAATGTTGTCGTTGTACCATTCAACGTGAACTTGTATCGGAGATGAGCGTCCCAACACTTTGGCAGGATAGAAGCGAGCAGACGGCTTTGGCTTTAGAAGGATGAACGTTCCCAACCTATACATGTGTCAAATAGTGTCAGTGAATGAGATAAATAGATTACTCACATTACTTTGTCCCAACGTCCACCATGTGGATGTATGCAGGCAGGACAAGCCCAAGTATCGTCTAAGCTCATATCAGCCCCATCCATTGAAACGCAATCTTCATGCCAAATCCTCTCGCAAAGGGTGCATGTAACCGTGAGGCTTTTAAAAGGCCTGCTTGGATTTGGTTGTGATAATTGACATGAGTCGCAAAGGTTGTACGCCTCTTCAGGATAAGAATCCAAGTCCGAGTTCGTTGAAACTTCGCAAATGAGTATAGCATAGCAATTGCAATACATTTATAAAAGCACATACAATTCAGAACTTCTTGTGGAGCAGTCGGCATGGGCGCCAATACCGGTCCTGGAGAAGGACTGTCTGTGATTGACACCACAGGGATCGTGATTGACACCACAGGGATCTCAGACTCGTAATCAGCTATGATTTCAGCTGCTAGCCTTGAAGTCTAGAAAGAGAATCCCTTAAGGGTTTGTTTTAGAAATATGAAACACAACTAACCTGTTTTTTGGAAGAGCTTCGGTTATATATATAACAGACTGAGAGCAAATCGTCCTTTTCTTCCAAAAGATGGGGGTTATCCGAAAGGATAAGGCGTCCACCATTTTCCATATCGTTGTAGGAGTGGCATCTCCCTCCAAAGCGAACCTGGGATACGAAATGATTTCCGTTTATATGTCGGACTCTTCCGACAAGTTCATATGTGACACCACCATTCTGGTCGGGAATCGAAAAGGTATTCTCGAATCGAAGTTTGTGCGGGTCAACTCGCACAACATCGGCATTCAGATTGAATATCTGGGGCCAGTGGGTCGAAACAGATGAGATTGGTGATTGGGCAGTGCACGATGGATCAAGACACTGCTCAACGGGCAGGAGGTGGACTGGCGTCGTTCCGCCAGCATAGTTTCCTCCCCGAGACCTAGGGATATAATGCTGGAAGTAGTTTGACGTTGTTACATGGTCCCCGAATGTAATGTGAGCTGCATTCATGTCGCGGTTGTTAACCGTGAACCAGACTTCAGGTGCTTGTGAGATTGGAACGGAGAATTGGTGTCCATTTTTACATTCACGAACAGTATGATGGGTAAGCCCAAAATATTCTTGAATTTCGGTGCTGGGATTTCCGTCCTATATAACTTTATTAATTCCAGATGAAAACCCAGATTAAAAAACTCACTATTACTGCATGTGACAGCCATGTTTTGGCGCATCCATATGCATTCTTGTCCGAATAGAGTTGCCATTTATTGAAGATGCGGTCTAGAGTCATAGTCTGCATCATACTCAAATTCTGAGTAATGGTGGTGATGGAGGCCTCGGTGGAAAGCTGCTTTAATCGACGTTCATAGTGATGGAATAGGCATGATAGGAATGTATGGCTGGGGATACACGCCAGAAAAGCCGCGCGTGAGTCACTGGACCAAGATGAATAAGCACGGAACCAGATCTCGAGACCATTGTCAACAAAGCACGAGTTTGGACTCTGCCAATTATATGAGTGAAGTAGGTTTCTATTGATAGTGGAGAGGTCGACGGAGAGGTCATGAGAATTAGGCGCCGTATTAAGCGCCAGGCCAAGTGCTGCTTCAGTGTCAGGAGCTCGTCCATCATTCTCATCCCATTTTGGTTTCCCGGGTGGGCGATATGCCCGGGGTGGCCCTGGATTGTAATGTCCATCTAGACAATATAACCCGCAAGAAATTAAATGTTTTAGTCATCTAGAGCACCGAGTGATCGCACCTTTAATTGAATTATACTGAGATTCAAGTTCCTTGACGTGAAGAAAGAGCTTCTTGATCCCAGGAATTAAATCTTGATCAGATCCGACAGAATGATGAAGGAGTGAATGCGAATGCTCAGCTGGATTGGAGGTTCTGGGAACTTGAATCGCAATGGAGGGATCCAAAGAGCTGTAGGCCGGGAAAATCAATGAGCGGAATGTTGGGCGTAGCCACCAGGACAGCCAATTGACAATGTTCGGATACTCGGAATTCAATGTCACAATAGTTTTGTCAAACTCGGCTCGTGATGTTGCCTTGTCCTCGAGGATACGAAGGTGTAGGTTGAACTCAGCAGCCTTGGCTGATGGAACGAGGGCGCTGTTTGATGTAATTCGCTCGGCAGACTGCCAGAAATGGAAAGAACATCCTCGCTCAGCTTGCAGAGCTTGCTCAAGATAAGCCGCATGCTCGTTTTCTTGTGACGCCTTGGTAAGGTTATAAAACCCTGGCGTCATTGTAATGACGGCCTCAGCATATTCTGCAGCATGCGCAGAGCGCTGTGCAGCTGAGAAGTCAAAAACCTAGATATACAGTAGTTAATTGGCTGTTAAGTAGCTGTTTCTATGATTACAATGGACGCTTACATGTAGGAGATATTTTGGCTCAAATTCTAGGCCTTTGAGTTGGAGGTACTTCACGACGGTTTCTTGTATGTGACGGAAGTGCGGGCGATGATGAGCAATATCTTGCCGCAAAATCCAGGTGTAGAGAACTGGAATCCAAGCGAGCATAACAGGATTGAAGACGCAGGTTACATTCAGCACACCTTCCCGAAAGAATGAGTGGTCGCCATCGGTAACAAATCCATGCCGTGCCATTAAATGGTTGCCTGGGGTTTGGTCATTCCAAGAATCAACCGATTTTTCTAGTGTTGTCCTCATAAAGGGCGTTTGAAATGTGAGAAAAGCGGGGCCGTGAATCGATGAATTGATGATAAATGGAGTTTTGAATTCTTGCTGAAGATCGAAGAGCGATTTGAGTACTGCTAACCCACCCTTTGATGCGGCTGGTGGTGAAATTCCAAGGCGCGCCTGACTCTGCCCCACCTGGTACCGAGCAACCTGAGGATTAGCGAGTGTGCCGGAGATTTCGGGTAAAGGAACAGATCCAGGAAAGGTATCGCCAGTGCGAAGCGCATGAACTAAGGCAGTTGGATTGCGAGTAACCTGTGCATCAACTGCCTCCTGTTCTGCCACAGATAGCCGCCCACCAGGAGGGCGTTCATGTGAGTGGATGCCAGAATGCTCCCAGACCGAGTATATGACACCATTGTTGCTTGTTTCATAGTGATATGATCGAGCTTGGCAGGCTATTTGGACAATTGGTGAGTGACAGAGTCTACAGCCATTGTGAAGCTGATTTTTGCGAGCAGAAGGATCAGTCTTGGGACGGATAAGACGCCCACAGACTGCGTTAGCACAAGAGAAAACCCCAAGGCAGTTACGCTGTTCGACCCGACGTCCATTGTGTGCCTGCCGTCCACTTGAGCGCCATGCCCATTTTGTTTCCTTCCACTTTAGCGGCTCATTTCCTAGCACATATTCACGGCGTTCTTCACCATTCGGCCACTCCGGTGAGTTCTCACTATCTATATTATTTGTTTGCGGTCAGTATCGATACTTATAATCAACGCAGAAGATGTTTACCTTGATGCTCAGTGATTACCGGTTTCTTCTCGCTACTGTCTTTCGAAATTTGAGCCTCGGATGCCTTTTTAAGTTCCAATGGTGTAGGGAGGGATAATTTTCCCTTTGAATCAGTCGGGACTTGGGAAATTAAAACTGGGGCCTGAACAGGAGGCTGGAATCGAGGGACTAGAGAGCCGTTCAAGTGCGGGAAGCCAGGGTACATGATGGGTGGATGATAGGGATATCCATAAACGGGTGGATAGCCCTGCATTGCCGACATGTCTACATATACATATTTAGTAAATTAGTCGCCAAACATAGGTTTAATTACCGGTTGGCATTGTTGGCATGTCTTCTGGACGGTTTATTTGTGGATTAAACCACGGTGGATAGCCTAAGATATGATGAATAACAGTATTATAGAACAGGCGAATAATCCAAACCAAAATAAGGATAATTTTGTCCTGGTGGGCATGGCCCGGGTGGATATTGATTGTCCGGTGGATTGTTGGGTGCCCCATTTTGTCCTACAAGGCCGAAGAGGTGTTTTATTCTTTGCAGCATGGTCTCAAAGTCGTAGGTAGATGGAAAGGCTCTCTCCTCTCATTAAAATTGTGTATGTACTCAGGTGAAAATTGCATTTGAAATCAGCGGCAAGTGGCATAAGTTATTTCCGGAAGCTCACCTTGGCATTTCATTGAGCCTTCTGCTCGTATCCAGCTCTCTGTCTCAATATTTATTATATAGCTTATCTATATACATAATACACTCACTCCAGATCACTATTTACGCTCTGGCTGAAGTCAGCAAGTTAGCGCCCAGCGGCTGCCAGTTAACTGTGCCAAGCTAACTGGCGCCTATAAATGAGTCACGCCTTGGTCACGCCGAGTAACTGTTTTTGGCTGGCGATCACAGCGCCAAGGTAACTGCAAGTTAACGGATGTAAGCGTATTAACTGCACTAACTGCAATAAATTAACTGTTGCTGCCAAAAGCAAGCAACAGTTAGCTTTTGGCAGAGAAAAGTGAATTGGAAAAGTAACTTTGTTAACCACCGGCTGGCAGTGGGCCGATCTGCAGGATTCTTCGACCAAGATTGTTCGATGATGTCCCAAATAGCATTAGTCATCTGTGGGGCCTCATCTGAGCTGGGTCTGTCAGGTCGAGCATTTCTCTTTACTACGAGCTTGGATAGGTGGGCCGGAGAAACGTTCCCAAAAGGAATTTCGTGAGTAAATATCTGAAGACGGTCAATATGTATTAGTAATCGAGAAGAAATAGAGAATAATGCATACCTCATACGCGGTCATTGCGAATGAATATATATCGCAGGGGAACCGCAACAAACGACCTTCGAATAACTCCGGAGCCATCCAGTTCTGACTTCCTAGTAATAAGTTGTTTTCCGTGGTTGTTACGCGGCTATTGACATCAGCCTTGATTCGCGCAAGACCAAAATCACAGAGCATAGCTCTCTCTCCCTCGTCGATTAGGACGTTGACAGCCTTGAGATCTCCATGAATGACTTTTTGCGAATGAAGATATGTTAGGCCAAGGGAGGCCTGATGAATCTAAATGAACCGGCTATGAATATATTTTGCGGTATAATAATCGGAGGAGTTTACTTACGATCTTGAGCCGATTACAATCAGGGTTATTATCGATGAAATCCCGTGCATTGCCGTGTTCAATCAAGGGCATGACAAGGAATGGTTTATCGTCGAGAATGTTTGCTCCAAGAAATTCTACAACGATGGCGAGTGTCATATAAAATAATGTTAGTAGACCAGTGAGCAATCTACTCACGAATGATATTTGGATGCCGAAGTCTCGACCAAGTCTAGAGAAAGCCTTTCAGAAGGACGCAGGGCAATAATGGCAGGATAGCTCACGTCAATTTCATGACGAATAGCCTGTGTGAAGAATGATGAGACACAGCATTGAATGTGGATTGAGGGACGTACTGCAGCTCGTGGTGTGATCCCCTCCATGCCATTCATGGCCTTCAACGCAACGTCTGTGTAATTCTATTTCCCCCGATACACCTTTCCACTAACCCAATTAAAAAGAAATCAGCGGGCGACATACGATAACTTGAAAAAAGGAGACCCACAAGCCGCCAGCTCCAATCAGCGGCCCAAATTCCACGTCAAACGAAGTTATCGTCCAGGGCTTGATATCCACCTGCTGTCCGCTCATCGTCATGAGATATCGCAGACTGTGGATCATAAAACGGAGCTCTTCTTGGTCTCCGCGCCGTTCCTCTAGGCGTCTCCGGAGGGTAGCCATCATGGCCATCGGGCTATTCTGCACTACGCCTGGTTGCGATAAACAATCAACCACTGATTAGGGGCGAAATGATGACCAGTCACTCACTGAGTGCGTCGATTAGAAGGCGCTGGTTCGCTTCGAGTTCATGTAAGTGAGCATGAAGACGCTTTTGATCGATCATGCGCGCTTCATCGTTCTTGGCTTGCCATCGATGTATGTCCATGAGTGCTGCGAGCTGCGTGTGGATGACTCCCTATGAGGGACAATCCAATAAGAGGAAGGGATGCATTCAGTTACCTGGAAGGCATTGATACTAGTGGCGATCCGCCGGTGGTAGGCATCAATGGAGGATAAGCGATCTTCTTTTTGGATGAGTGACCTGAAGAATCCGTTGGAGCCTTGCTTCTGAATGAAAGCCGAAATCTCCTTTAGCAGGCTGTAAACACGTGAATTCTAGCATTCGGCGCCGTGAACATAAGGATCGAACGAACCTCTCCAAGTCAATAAGGGCTTCCAGTGTTGCATCGTCGTTAAGCTTCCCCTCGCGGTATTGCTTATCTAGTGCGTAAAGAAGATGCGCCACCGAGCCAGCGAGGACCTTAAGCTGCTCCTTGCTATCTTCGGCTTCTCCCACTGCAGCCCAGATCGTCTTGAAGATGGTAAACGAAAGATGCAAGTAGGGGACGGGACCGAGCTGCAGGGTTAGCTCTATATGGTCCATGGGCGGTGGTGGAGCTGTTGTAGTGAGAGGGGTGGAGGCAAAAGGCGCTCAGTCGTTTAACCCCAGGAATATGTGCCTGGAAAGGCCGCGCATAGCCATTAATTTCCGAACGCGATGCTTGGGAGGGGGTTATTTATATCGTTATGCGATATCGAGATGATTTCAACACACTTACCTGAGTACCTCACATGGCCCTTTCGATTTGGGAAACCATCAGATTGAACCACAATAGTTCATCTGACTTCATAGGCAAGAAAGCGTGCTCTTCCACTCCCTTATCCTCCTTCGTTTCTCCTCTTCCTCCTAAAAACTTGAACAAAGCTGAGAGTAACATGGCGAGGTAATGATCGTTTTGGGCCGAAACAGGTATAGCCAGCGCGTCGAGGGACACGATGAAAGCTACGTTGAACAATGACATCTTTCCAACACAGACAATGTCGGAGAAGGGTTCTGAATGATATATACATCGCCATGTAGGCCGAATCTGAAGAATACAGAAGTGAGCAGGAATCCATGGCGCAGATTGATGGTCTGGCGCGTGGCTTCCACAACACTGACAGTGTTCGGAGGATTCTGTGACCTGCAGCTTAACAATACTGTTGAGACTGAACATCCATTATTGTATGTAGGTATCAGTAGTCGAATCGGAGGTACTTACGCCACTGGTTGCTGCGAAAATCGCGTGATGAGGGATTTGTGTCATTGGGCGAATTCACCGATGTTTGGCGCTCTCGTTTGTCGACAGTGAGGTACGGGTATATCGAGTTCTAGAGCGTTCTATGTCTTAGGTGATGAATCGATGACGGGCGGGTCCGCGAGATGCTTGCAGGTTGTTGGGCATGGTGGTGAGCTCGTTGATGATGTTTGTCGAGAAACACTCATTTTGGGGCTTGCCACGAATTCAGGGTCGGTCGCAAATAGCCGGAGGCGCCAGTACCGGTGCCTCAATCCAACCTCAATCAAGCCTCAATATTCAATTCTCGATTCTCAAGCCTCCAACAGGTATTTATGCCATGATGAGATGGCAACTCAGCAGCCGGAAGGAAATCAGAAAACCAGCTTTGCAATCAGTTCAAGTCTGATTGAAACCTGAGACTACTTAGTTTTGAGCGGGCATCAAAAATCCCCGCTGCTTATGACCGACCAAGTTCTTCCATGTAATCAGTGTTCTCTGGCCACAACTTGAGCTCAACCCACCTCCGCTTCTTTTCTCTGTTGTGAGTCCCTTTTTCCCGCCCAACCCCGTACTGTTCCGTGTTCTCTCTCATGCTATCTATTTCGCATCTTTAGAATGTCGGCTATGCGAACATTTTATCCTCAAACCCCCTTGTATGGGCGACATAGGTGCTTTGCCTCTATTTTGACAAAAGATTGATTGATGGCGAGAGGAAGATATACTGTAGTGACCATTCCACCAGGGTACGATCGAGCATTCATATTCCCGTCAAGTCATTCAACTAAGCCCCACAGAGAAGTGAATAGTAGTGCCAGCCAGTTGACAGAACGACTCTGAATGTGGCAAGGACTTGTAATGCCATACGCATGACCGGTACTGTTGACATACGAGTACAGCATGTACTTATCATGCGGCCGGGCTATGGGTGAATGCGACGCATCCAAAAACGCAGTTTCCTTTAATCCTGTTGGTTATGGACAACTATTCAGCAGTGAGTACTAGTGAGACCTCGCTATTGTGAACCAAGCATCTAATAGTCCTTGGGCCCCTTAGTCCTCTTACTCTCGATCCCACGATATGCCAGACACGGATCTCTGCCATGGAACGGATGCCGAAAGCAACCTCATCCTCGACTATTGAACGCGCCAAATTTGACGCCTACTAATCGTGTTGTCTTCGCCGTCAGAAATTTTTGTAACATGGCATTCTGTGCCAGGATGCCTCTGTGCCTTTCATCAAAAACCTCACTCAAACAACGACTAGGCCTGCTCACTAGTTTGTTGTCTACGAGTAGCCCGCCTAACGACGTGCCTCCATCAGTTGGGCAATTCCTGATACATGGAGTCGATATCCGACCAACGGCGCCAATTTGGAGCTCTTTCGCTGCTCGGTGCCCCACTAAAGCGCCCAGATAAAGCCTTGCCTTCGCCGCTCGTCGTCCCAGGCTGTCCTTCGCACATTCAGCCGGCATTCCTCTCGTCTGATTTTGTCTCTTTGACACCTCCATATTCAAAGTTCTTTTGATCCGCTTTCGCTCATGTCTTGACCCTTCGCGCCTCGCTGGGGTATATAAGCTAGACGCTTTAGACGCTTGAGGCAGTTGGACATCCTCTCCACCTGCAAGCTACCGGATCCAAAAATTAGGCCCGACGCCAGATAAGGCTTCTGTTATGATCTCCGCCGTCGCTTTTGCGCTCTCTCTCATTCCCATATGTTATATATTGTTTATAACAGGGTGATTTGTTGACGAACGTTATATATTTATGTAGGCTATCTCCGCAACACCAGGGCTCACATCCGAACATGCTCGCTGGAATGCTACCAACGGTCCTCTTCCAGGATGGTCCTATTTTGGTTGCTACATGTAAGCTGTCTCCTTCAGTCATCGAAGGGCCTTGAACTGATGCCCTGCGCCCACTGCGCAGCGATCTTACGCTGGAGCAGTCCAATCTGACCGGACTCGGGATAGCAGAGGCTCGGACACGCGTCGAGCAGGCAGTGCGGTGTCGCGTCGCACGCAATGGCAAGAGGCAAGCAAAGCTGGTTCGTCTACAACGGGACACGCACAGCCACGATACTATCTAATCTAATCTAGCCGAGGACTGCCAGACCTCACTACTACAACGCCTTCCTAGCATACCCTCCTCCAGACTAACGGCGTCGACGCCCAAATGACGCCTAATTTTTGCACAAGCTTTTGCCAGCTGGGTGGTGCCACCGGTGTACCCCTCACGGGACTCAACTTCGCCGACATGGAGTTCGCCTCTGAATGCTGTACGTACTCCACACTAAATCACGCCTCTGTTTCTTTTAAAATAATATATATTCCAGATTGTGACTTCAATATTGAAGGCACGGCTACGCAGGCCGATGATACCGAATGCAACATTCCCTGCGGCGGTGATTCGACATTTATTTGCGGCGGTGCTGGCCGCATAAGCATCTACCAAGATCTCGGTCACGGTAGTGTCCTCCCAATTAATAAGGTAAAGGTCGGCAAATTTTCCCGCGTCGATGGCAATCGTCGCACTCTTACTGAACGATTTGACATTCCCGATGGTGTTACTATCGAGACCTGCACCAAAACCTGCCAAATTGCAGGATTTAATATCACCGGCCTCGAGTTTGGCCAGGAGTGCTGTATGTATTTCGAGTTTCCATACCTTGGATCTTCCTTCTAACTTGCCGTCTTACTATTCTTACTTATAGGGTGCGGATCTTCCTTCCTCGTTGCAAATACCACTCTCCTCTGGGCGACTGCTTGCAAGCCTGCCACAAGGCTGACCATATCGAACTTTGTGGTGCCGAGAACCGTCTGTCGGTTTACCTCAGGGTTTGAGCATTGAATATGCCGCATTGTGTCATAGGATGAGAGCTTTTGAGGGATAGGAAATACCGGTTACAGGATGCTGTATGTATCTAAGTAGATAATCTCCATTTCCAACGCAAAGCCCAGTGCCCAGTGTCGGAACAACCGGATCATATACCGACATCTTGAATGCCGGGTGCCGGTAATTTCCCGATGGCTCTTTGTTCTTAACCACAACGTTCCAATGCCAGATGGCCTATGAATGGATTGGCAACTTGCGAGAGCAAAAGTATGTTGTAGTTTTTTTCTAGTCCGAGCTTTTCCTCTTAAATGTCCCTTAGGATTTTCGACCCATCCTTGTGACGCGCTTGCCCTCTGTACTCGTAAGAGGCGCCACCTTATCGTGTCCGGGAGCATGATTATATGTTGTTACGTGTATAAAAGAAAGCATTGGACAGGAAGTCGTTCCGTGGACGGTGGCGCTCGCATAGCCGAGGGAATGTAGCGGCTCATTAGAGGTACATGGTCTGTAGAAACTGTGAGGGCTTAGAGATACTGTGCGTTCCACCATCTCATGGTACTTATCCTTGCTCGAACCTCAGCTCACTTGAGTAGTAGGTACCTCTGGGCAGTGCAGTTGGATCGTTAAAGGTATGCATCTATCCTGATTGGATGTCCTTCAACCTTCAAATTATTACCGTCGCTTCCAAGTCTTGACTCTAAGCCGACGATAAACGCACTTCTATTATTCCTACCTTCTATCTTTTGCCAGAAGTTTCCTCGCTGACAGTCGTCCTACTCCAGTTCGCATCAATAGATACTCTTCTCAGCCGAGTACAATCGCGTGTTCTTCTTAAAGTTCGACACCCATCGTCCCATCCACTCCCTACTCCAACAATCCAGCATGTATTTCATCGCCTTTGCCACTTCCTTCATTTTGGCATCTCTCCCGGTAAGCGAAGACCTGCTTTCTACCTATTAACATACTCTCTCACACACTCGCTGGCAAGAATGTACTCTCGTCGCCCTTTGTCTCATCCGAGCTCTCCAAAAGAAGCGCGGCACATGGTCCCGCTGCAGGCTGGACCTACGTCGGTTGTTATACGTGAGAAATAACATTTCGTGCCGTGACGCCCTCGAATACTGATCTTCTCGGGGAAATTCCAATCGACAATAGTGATATTGCATCTTCGCGGACGCTCTTAGAGACAAGCACTATCAATGCTCAGATGACACCTTATATGTGCACCACCTTCTGCCAGGGAGCCAATAGCTCGGCGCTCACTGGTATGAATTTCGCAGGCGTGGAATATACTAAGGAGTGTTGTGCGTATAGTTTCTTCCTTTATTTCCCAACTGTCTGCGCGACTAGTATTGCTTCTCATTTGCTAACCTAAAATTTCATTGCATCTATGTGAATACCAACAATTTTGACGACCCGTCAACCAGTCTGCGATTTCAACATCCAAGGGACCGCCCGGAAAGTTAATGACACGGAATGCAACTACGGGTGTGGTGGAGACACTTCGTACATCTGCGGCGGTGCAGGATACGTCAGCATCTACCAGGATAAGGGGCACAAAGGGGTGCTTCCAACAAACAAGGCGAAAGTTGGTAATTGGACTTTCGACGGTTGTTACAAGTACGTCAAGCCCTTTCATATGCCGTCCATGCCAGAGGTAACATGTACTAATTAATCATATTTAATCGACGCCTCAGGGATAATGTTAATGTCACTAAAGTCACCAAACGGACCTTGTCTCAGAGGTTTGAGATTTCAGCTGGCGTTACCGTTGAGCGATGCACTTCACAGTGCGCCGCGAAGGGATTCCACATCTCAGGGTTGGAATTTGGACAGGAATGCTGTATGTTCTATCTCCCATTTAAGTTTGGCTCACATTTTATATGACTTTTCGCTGTGACAGGGTGCGGCTCGAGCTTCCTTGTCGCTAACGCTACCGCCGCGCTCAGTGATTGCTCAGAAGCGTGCGCAGCTGACCATACCGAGCTATGTGGCGCGGCGAACCGACTTTCGGTATATAAAAACGGAACGTCCAAGTCCTAAGATTCGTGACTCGGGGCGTAATTAGAAAATGAGCTCACGGAGAGCACGGTATATTGTACAATAATAGTATCTGCCATAGAAGACGAGTCAGTCTAGATAGAAGGGAAATTTTTTTTTGGTTTCTTTCTTTTCAATTTCATGTTCGGTCTAATACTCTCCCAACGCACGTCCCTTCATACTTATGCCAGAATTTTAGCGATACATGAATGTCCGAACTGGAAAACCCACCCCACATTTTCCTTCTTTCCTAGGTGTGTTTTGATATCCTAGCGCCAGGCCGTCCATTCTTGCAGTAGCTGTTCAACCGGAAGTCTATTCGGGCAATTCACGACGCCGACTAATGATATTTAGCTATGGGGTATGTGGTAATAAGTACAATTGTGATAACCAATCCGGATCCTATCCCATCCATAGTAGATCTGTTCCTTCAGTCATTCGCGTCAAGGAGATCAACTCCTTGCAGCTCTTTTTTTCCGACGAGGGGCTGTGATAGAAGTGATGAGAACAAGTGCGAAAATGAGAATAAGACGACGACGACGACGACTTACGAGCATTGAAGTATTTCACACTGTTGTCGTTATTCATATTGGACATATTCACGTTGGAGACGTTGCCGCTGTTGATGTTCGTAACGCCTGGAGGCGATGCGCCATACGAGGATGCGGGGTGTCCGTAGTAGCCAGGATACATACCCATCATCGGCTGTGCGGGATAATGAGGCGGGGGACTTCCCGCGCCGTATGCGTAGTACGGTGGGGTAAAGGGAGCATAAGGAGCATACGCTGAAGGATGGGGCGTTTGATACATCGGTGGACTTTGAGAACCAGGACCTCCCATTGGAGGAGACTGTCCCATGGGCGCGGACTCTGGTAGTCTTGGCGTCTTCTTCTTCTTCGACGCCTTTCGCTGTGCTGCCAGTGCTGCCAGTGCTGCCAAGCGCGCTTGCTCCACGGCGTCGTCTTCAGACTCGGTGTAATCCTCTTCCTCATCCACGGCCGTTTCTTCGTCATCATCGTCATCATCGTCGTCTTCACTCTCGACGCTTGCCCTTCGACTGCTGGAACCAGGAGTTGGTTGTATGGGCTTCGATTGCTTAGCCTTAGTCGTCTTCTTGTCAGACTTGGCCAAATAGTCTTTCTCGCTCTTTTTATACCTCTCGGCTGCAGACACTACGTCGCCGAGAACTTCTCCAGGCTGTAACATGAGCTCCTGCTGTGAATACGTGGCTTCGACGTGTATGATCCTATGAGGTTCAATTTTTGGCTCGCTTTGTAGATTGGGAAGTGATTCGACTGCCTCGACTTCCTGAACCTTGACCTGTGACGACTGCGCGGCGTGCTCTCCTTTCTCTGAACCTTCATTATCATCCAGTCCCAGAGCCCCGAGCTTGGACAGAACCTTCTCGGCGTCGGTCTGTTCCACAATTATGCCTTTCTTCGACAATTGTTCTGAGATCTCGTTTTGCTTCTTCAACACTTGATGTAGGATGTCGTTGATGTTGAGATGGGACGAGACCTTATTAAGCTCCTGTGTTAGCTCACATGAGTACTTTGCACGCAGGTGTGGATCGATATACCTCGAATTTCGACACTGCAGCTCCCAGTCTCCACCGATATTCTTGGATCTTTCCGGGGTCGGCCATGCTATAGATGACGCGCTTCGGCCCCTTACGAGCCACTTGACTTGTGACAAACTTTTCAATGGATGACAATGTCCTGTACAATCTTGAGTTAATGTCAATCGCGTCCTAGAGAGCACTTACTGCACAAGGTCTTCAATAACGACTCTTAGTTCTGGAGGGGGCCAATTCGTCTTATCAGACGATGCTTGATATGATTGCCAGACAGCTGCGATGAGTCCAGTCGCATCTTCCGCGAGGCGCCGAAATCCAGCTTTGTTGTCTTTAACCGCCTATTTAAGTTCGTGAGGATCTTAAAGCAAAAGGTCTGGCATTAATCCACACCTGCACGGTTTTGACAATTTGCAGAGTCGTTCCAGCCGCTTGCCTCAGAAAGGGAACCGGAGCGAAATTGGCGGCCTCTGTGACGAGTGCCAGCATAACGGCTGACCCTTGGAGACTCATGTCAACCCAGTCGGTACCATTCTGACCTTGGCCATGTCCTCCCGTGTTGCTCATGCTTGTGCTTGTGGACCCACCTTTCGGCGACATCTTAGAAGAGGGGACGCGGAGGGAAATAGAACAAGATGAGTGAGCCGAATCGATAACAGCGCTGGCAAGCACACTGCCCCCGAGGTGGCAGGAACTTACCCACAGACCCTTTTAAGGAATACAAAACATATTCAGGTCCCTTTTGTCGAAAGAACAAAGGCAGAAGCTTTGAGTGTTGTAGATATCTTGCTACCTCGGAATGAGAGAAGATCTTTTCTCTTTGAATCCTATAATTCCGTGTCAGTGAGAGGAGGACGTGGCGAAAGATTCAAAAATCCGGCAACTGAGAAATGTTGCACAGCCGGGCCGATTGCATAGGGCGTCGGGCGGTCCACCGTCACGTGGCGCGTGGCAACTGAAGAGGCGTCCTGAAGGAGGCCGCTCCAGGAACGCCTCAGGCTTGTGGAATACTAACAATGCTCTGGATTTGACAATAAGCAACTGCTCCTACAAATTGCGGCGATGCATGTGTAAGAATTTTGCAAGAATTAAGACAAGAATGTGCAAGCCGTTAATACCCCCAGTCCGTACACAGACGTACGGACGTCCGACGAAGAGAGTGGATGCAACGAAATCCCGAATTTTCATTATATGAGCCGTCATTTATTCGGGGCTGAGGCTCGAGCTACAGTAGTTATATGAATGGTGGCCAAAAATTAGCTTCCGGGATTCACCAGAGGCAAGAAACGCGAACTTACATCTAGATCTTCCGGAACTATTATTATTGCAATCCGAAATGACGGTGTTGGTCGTGTTCCCTGAGTTATAGTTCAACTGATACGAGGCGCCTGATACCGATGAGTGACCACTAAAACCAGAAGCCATGCAGTGACCGGCGAAATGATTGGTATACATGCCATATGGATCCTGCGACGTCATGTATGGTGATGGAAAAGGAGGAGCATAGAGAGCATAGGGATATAAAAGAAGGTGATTCAGAGGGGGCATTGGAGGACTGGGATAAGCATAATGCCCATGATATGGGTCTGGAGTTCGTCTGGATTCTGTGGTGCTTTGAACGTCCTTTCTCCGACGAGTGCCAGCACATGTATCTTCGAGCTCCGAAAGCGCTTCGTTTTCTTCTTGGTACTGCTCAGGTCGTTTTCGATCCGTTTCGACTTGTCGTTTTGTTTTTGGCTTCTTTGGCTTCCGAAGTGGCGTCCGGTGTGCGCTCTGCATCTCGCCTGACTCTCTCAGATCCTCGTTTATCACTCTCACGATTTCCACTTGGTTCTCGGGCTCAATACCCTCAAATATATCGCAGATATCCTTGATAGGCTTTTCATCTGAGAGCTCATTGCGGCGCCGTTGTTCGTTCCCGCAGGCGCTGTTGCTTTCGCGTTCGAGGGTATCAGCCTTGTATTCTTCCATCCACTTTTGGTATTCGGTTGCCACTCGTTCGGTCATCACGGATTTGGAAATTCCTCCCTGGATGATCTAGCAACATTTCACGAATTCACAAAGCTTTGGGATTTAAGATATTGTGCTTTTACTCACTTGGAATTGATATAAAGACGTATCGAGCATTTCAAAGTAGCGGCGAGCCGTCTTGGCATCCTTCTTGTTCATCGATAGCTTGGTCCATATGCTCCGTCCAGATTGATTCTTCGCAAACGATTCGATTTCGAACAGAATTCTGAAGGCAGTGTTATCTCCTACACCAATTCAAGAATAGCGTAGATAGAGCTTACAAAACGAATCCTTCGACGTGCTTTCGCAAGGCAACCGGCAGTTTTTCTCCATCTTTAGTCAGTTCTCGAGATTCAAGTACAATAGCCTGAGTAATATCGAAACATCGTTGTGCAATTGCCATGAAGTCAGCTTCGTTACTTCGAATTGTCTATAGATCAGTGGCGTTAGGGTGGGGAAAAGACAACAAAGACGCCATGAATGTCGTCACCTGAAACAGTTTCACGACCGATAGCGCGCTTTCGAGGGCAAACTTCAGGCTAGGTACTTCAGCGAGGCTCCCCGATGAAGCGATGTTTCTGAGACTATCAAATTCGGTCTGCGTGCTATTCGTGCCACTCGCTGGGTTGGTCGACGTCGGCACCCTGCCCATGCCATTTGTTGTGGCATCGCTCGCCAAGCTCGTTTGGGAGTCTTTAAAGAGTGTTGAATATCCGCCCTCTCCACTTCGCGATGTGGAAGAGGTTCGAGCGTCTGGGGAATAAACCATGGAGACGCCGGGCGGGCTAGGGGTTCGATTTGTGAAATTGTGCAACGTCAAATAGAAGTCTCGGAACCAGTAGAGCAAGTTTCCAGAAGTGCAGGTTTCGTGCGTAGATGAAGTATTTCGAAATAATCGAGGTGTGTTCTATCGCAGGGCGCTGAGAAGAAGAGGAAAGAAAGGATGAAGTGGTGTGGTTTTTATGTAAGGGCCTCAAGCTAGCGTCGGGGTACAAATTGGGTACAAAATTCCTATATTTGTACAATGCCGAGATGCCGGAAAGTCTATTGGACAGTTACGGCATCGATGTGCGCCTCTTCTGTTTAAGAGAGTAAAAAAGGAACTCGGAGAGCCAGTAGGGAACGAAGACCTCTCAAGACCAGCCAGTCAATTACTTTATAGCGGTGCGTTTAAATAGCCTCGACATGACGTGTCTTTGCAAATTTCTTCACTCGGCGCTGTCGAATGAGCTGGTCCGACTCCTTGTGTCTTCCCCGTTCGGTCTCCTCCGGTCAGCCATTTTATAAGGAATCCAAGGCAGCTAACCGGATCCCACAGCTTGAGCGTTAGTGCTTCATTACACATATCTCGTCTCTTCATTCCTCTGATAGACAGGTTCCTTTTGTCTCACAAAATGCCGATCAAATAGGTAACTACGCTCTCTACCCAAACAACTGCCGTTCATCGGAGGCGACAACAGGGATGCAGTTATATCACACGAATATAAAACATATAATGGAGGTCTCCAAGAAATGGGTATCGTATATACATAACTCCTCGAGTCGGTGATAGTACAGTAGTTTATTCACTTTCATGGCATGTACAATACGTTCCAATAGGACAA
Source organism: Flammula alnicola (assembly GCA_015499995.1). Classification (NCBI taxonomy): domain Eukaryota; kingdom Fungi; phylum Basidiomycota; class Agaricomycetes; order Agaricales; family Strophariaceae; genus Flammula; species Flammula alnicola. The sequence goes on from JADNRV010000132.1 coordinate 147,962, forward strand.
CTATATCATAGGAGGCAAAAAATCTAATGAATCAACTTCAGCCGTCTCGTCCAAAATCAACATCAGCGAGCTATAAAAGGCGGACACTGTTAATCAAAGGTGGCATACAAGAAAAGTCAAATTACTGCGTACAGTAAGGTCTTGAGTACGTGTTATTACAATTTTCCATGGTAGTAGTTGTGGTGTTGCCAGAGTTATAGTTGAAGGTTGTGGGACCACTCCCTGGCACGACGCCAGGGCCAAGTGAAATGGCACTTCCGTTAATATTATTGAAAGAAATGCCACCACCGTGGCCGAGAAACGGACTTGGCGCAGGAAGATAGGGAGACGAGACATGAGGAAGATAGGCGTATGGAGAGGTGGGTGGAGGCTGTAGTCCTGGGTGATATGGGGGACTGTAGGGTTGTGGGCTCGGTTTTCGTCTGCTCTCTGCTCTGCTTTCGTCCGCGGATTCTTGTTCCAGACGAGCTTTTGCAGCTTTAGCGCGTCGTAGCTTCTCTGATTCCTTTCGGCGCCTCTCTTCCTGTATGGCGATTTCTACCGCTCGTTGTTCCATGCGTACCCTCTTCCTCTGCTCATCGGCGGCGCGGTCTTCCTCCTGGATCCTCAAGATTTCCAGTCGAGTTGCTCGCTCTTCCTTCGCTAGGCGTTCCTGCTCGTCGCGCTTCAACCTGTCAGCCGTTATTTCCTCTCTTTGCTCCTTGATGTTGTCCAAAAGTCGCTGAAGATTTTGCTGGATCGACAAGGTCGTTTGAATCTGAGCGATGCGCTTATTAGATTATATTCGAACTAAAGGCATGACCGCACTCACGCCAAACAAGTCCAGAGATTGCCTAAGCATCCCCCGATATCGTGCAATCTGCGCGATATCCCTTGAGTGGCTGAGCAGCTTCTTTAAGCCATTTCTCTTCAGCTTCTTGGTCGTATACTCCTCGATTTCAGTCAGGTTTCTAATAAATAGGCCTTCCTTAGTCGACAAAAGAATGCCACCCATCATAAGGCCACATACCGTACGAGTCCTAGAATATGGGTCTGTACGCGTTGAGGCACATTGTCTCCGTTTTTCATCAAGTCTTCGCATTCAACGGTGACTGTATACACGAGACCACATGCGTCTCTCGCAAGGTCCATATATCCGTCTTGGTTACCCCGAAGCTCCTGTGAAAAGCGTTAGCGCCCGAACGCTGTAACACCACGGAGCACTGGAGGAAGTTTACCTGCACCACCGTAAGTATCTGGAGTGCAATACTAGCTGCATTGCTGAGGAATGGCACTGTGGAAAGTGTCCCGACATTCCTGAGCGTGGTAATGACCATGGCGGAAGTTTCAATGGCGTAATCTATTGTGGACGCTTGTCCGACGTCACTCGGTCTCCAAGGCTCGGATCTGGCTCGAGAGTCGGTCGTAGGCGATATTCTTCGTTCAAGCATGTCGGATTGCCGAGCGAGGATCCTGGAGGTTGAAAGCCTTTTCAGGTACTAGATATCGCTTCTTATAGGGTATCATGGGAACAGTGTTTAGCACAGCGCTTGGACACTGCCATGCACTGGGCCAGTGGCATTCTACGAAAGCACAGCATTTTTTATACACTTCCGAGCCTTTTCCCATTTTGGAAATTTACGGGTCACGCTCCCGCGCCCCCGTGCCGAGCGCCGAGCTCAAGCGACCAGCTCTTTTTTTTCCTCCTGCACGATGGAACGGAATGTGCCAAAATCTGGATATCTTGATTGCTTGAACTAATACCTCGGGAATGCTTCACATTAATTGGCTTCCAACCTTAAAACTTCAGGCTGAGTATCATACCAGTTCAAAGTTGAAATCAAGTTGAAATTGCATAGCATGACGAATTCTGACGAATTACATGGGGCTAAATGCCTGGTATACCTGCCGTAGTTGTCTCAATCACCTTTCATCCGCTGACACGCTTCCCTTTCCCGTAAATTAAGTCCAGGGTCCGTAAACAAGAAACACAGTCCGTTCGCCGACAAAATCTATCTCTTCGAGGTTCAGCGAAAACACATCGATGCCGTCGCTTTATTTCCTTGTAGTTGAGCGACGTGTGGCTAGACAAGAGTAAATCAGTGTTGGAGACTTTGATGTACCATGTGAGCCACTCACGGTTTCGAGAGTCACCATAAGTATTGAAGGAGTCTGTAATAGTCGTGGTCGTCGTATGTCCGGATAATGCACCGTCGACACGAGGCATTGCGAGAGGATGGAAATGTGCCAAGGCTGGGTGATAACCATAGCTTCCATATTGGCTGCCATAAGGCGGGGGCGGAGGGAAAACCCCTGATAGCGGGCTATCGGGTGGGTGGGGCATGCCTGAGGGAGGTTGGGGCATGCCTGAGGGAGGTTGGAACGCGACGGGCATCGTGCTAGAACGTGTTTGGCTCTTGAAGATCTCCTGGCGCGACGTCTGCTGCGCAAAATATTCATTTGGATCGCCCCAGTTGTCTTCAACGTCTGTAGGGCTGGCCACAGTGTTGGCCATTATCATTGCTTTGCGATCAGGACCTCGTTTCGTCTTCTCTGATTTCACAGGACTGTCAATGCTTTGCTTTGCTTTCTCTTTGCTGCCGCCGACGACTTTGGAGAGGCTCCTTGCTTGGTAGTGCAGGACACACTTCCTTGCCGCCTCTCGTTTTCTGCTTTCCTCATCCTCGTCACCCTCCCCACATTCGTCCCCTTCGCCGCCAATCTGAGCCTCCTCCTCGTTGCTAGATCCATCCACTAGGGTTGCGTCATCGTCCTGGAAGCGCTTCTTTGCTGCTGGAAGAGTTTCATCATCCTCTGAATCGCTAATTACGATGACTTGATCCCTTGGAGCGCCCCATAAAGGGGGATTTGATCCACTAAGTTTGCTGTAACATTTCTCGTTTTCCAGTCCTTGAGGCATCGATTTTGATTTTTCGGCGAGTTTTGCTCTTCGACGACGCGTACCTTTCGTATGGTCAACATAGTCTTTGCTTCCTCCTTGGTTTGTGATATTATAATCCGTGTTTCTGCGGGGCTTCTTCGCCATAGTATCATTTCGTTTAGCTTCGGACTCTTTCTCGGAAATAGCGCGTTGATATGCGTCGTCGATGGAAAACCCTGGGAACTGACATTCCGAAAGTCCAAAGAGGCGTCAGTCACGAATGTCGAGTCTCAACATCCTAGACACTCACGTCGAACTTGTCCAACCAGACATTAAGCCTTGAGCGGTACTCCACGGTCGCTTCTAGATCGCCCTCGGCCGCAGTATCCACGTTCAATCTCCTCGTTCTGGCCATTTGACGCAAAAATGAAGCGACCCCTTCCAGATCGCTATACACGCTCCTCAATCAGAGGTAAGACATCCCGGACCATTGAATGGCACCCACCTCCCGAGATCTACAATGTCTTTTTTCATCGTCTCTGAAATATTTTCTCTTCGCGAGGCCATATCTGCGCATTTGGTCACGCAAAGATAAACTATCCCAAACGCGTCTCCGGCTAGCTCTTCGTAATCTTGATTTATTGCGTGTGCTGCTGAGCATTCCTAGTTTCGAAAAATATTGAGTAACATTTTATCTCTCCGAAAACATGCTGAATGATTCACTTTTAGTAGTTGATCGATGAACCTGACTTGATCTGCCGGAGCCTTGAAGAAGGGCATCTCATGTCGGACCTCATCGAGAAATTCGAGCCAGAGTCGTAAAGGTTCTAGCACGAGCCGTCATTAACAACAAGGGGGAATAATTTTTTGAATGTACCTACCATCCATTTTCGAAGTTGAGCGCTTTCTTTCTTCTCTGAGTTGTTGAGAGTACTTGGTTTGTCTGCACAGATTCACTGGTTCGCAGATCCGTTTGGGCCGTAACTGTTACTCAAATCCCCTGCGAGGTCAAATGGATCCTCAGAACCCCAATCTGAATATGACGAATGTCTGACTCACACCTGATAGTAGGTACAGCTCCTTCAGACTGATCGACCGACAATCGTTACCGATAGACGCTGAAGTTTTCTTGAAGAATTCACGGATTACAAGCGGAAAATGCGATGTCCGAGACTACGCAGTTGCGAGTGAAGGTATGGCAGTAGAAGTATGGAGGCTGGGTAATACCCCACTTATGAGGATGGAAAAACGAGGTGCGTGGGCGTGCACTGCCTTTGGCGCCCATTGTTTCCTGTCCTTATGTTATATTGGGTAGCACTTTGCACGCACCGCGGCTCGGGAACCAATTTGGAAGGTTAGGGCCACCGTGTCGGCAATTGTCAACGCCTGTGAACTTTGAACATGACAGCAGCAGAGCACGTCAACGCACCGTTTCACAGCCTCAAAAGAAATGGGCGCAGGACCAGAATAGACGTTGTCCGGTAAAATTTTTAGGCCATTTATCCCTGTCAAAGAAAACCACTAACCACGAATTCTATTTGTTACGAGATCATATCAACTACTAGATTTTGTTACCCGAATGTTCGTTGAAGACACGAACGTCGCCACCGCCCACCGAGATACCAGCACCCGTTATGTTACTGAAGGTCATGGACGCTGGCGGGGCGGCATAATTTTGGGAGCTCGTAGTTTCATGAGAATGACGATGGGAAGAGCCTGGTGAGCCTTCACGTTCGCCTTTCGCATTGAGATGCAGTCGATTTTGGTCTTCCCAGTGTCTCCTGCGCGACTTCGTTCTGCTCCCCTTTGAATCGTCCTGAAGGTATGCCTTCTCCCTGGCTTTATACCGGGCGATCTCAGCTTCTGTGTCCTCCTGTTCCTCGTTGTCTCCCAGATCTTTGCTCGATCTCTCCCCCCGATGATGATCGTCAACCTGTGGTATCGTCGCAGAACGTTTCTCGCCACCGCTCTGTCCCGCAGTCGCGCCATTCTTCTCTAGTTGGTCCCAAATTTCATTCTGCTTCTTCATTACTTGATATAAAACATCGTTGACATTGAGTTGAGCCGACAGCTTGTCAATAATATATTCGAATTTTAGCTAATGTCCCGATTGCAAGTTTCTCCAATCAATAGGGCGTGTTACTTACTTGGAATTTCAGTACAGCAGTCGCTAACCTTTCCCGATACTCTTTGATCTTCCCGACATCGACTGTTTTGTAGATACCCCGTATGGCCCAGTTCCTTGAGACCTGTTTCTGTACAAATTTGACGATGGAATCAAGCGTTCTGTCAAAATTTGATCAAAGATCTAACAGATACTTCGACGTAATGGGAGTGCTCACGACACAAGATCAAGAATAACATCTTTCAACTCTGGAGGTGGCCAGTCTTTTTGATTAGAGGACATCTGATAGGCGCGCCAGACAGCTGCGATGAGTGCAGTCGCGTCATCTGCTAACCGCTGAAAATCTTGTTTGTTACTTTTGACGCCCTGGGCCAATCCAATAACTTCAGGCAGAGATCAAGCTGTTGAGCGCCATACATACCTGAATGGTGTCGACAATGAGCAACGCCGATCCCGCGGCCTGCTTCAGATATGGAACCGGAGCGTATTGGGCCGCATCTTGAACCAGTTGTAGGACAAAGACTCCTCCTTGAATACCAGCATCTAGCCAATCGGATCTTTCGGTGCTTGCTTCGCCGTTTTTAACGCTTTTGGGAGCCATGAGAGGAGAAAACGTATCCAGATATCGTGAAGAAATCCCAGGAAGTGCGCAGTCGCTTGACAAGGGCCACGAGGAGCGCCGAGTTAAATGGACAATGCCTACTTGGTTTTATACGTAAACTGACAACTCAATTAAAAAAGGCACAAGGCTTCAATGGTTCTTCGGCGCTAGCCGTACAATTTATTCCGAAGCGAGTCCGAAGGGATTTGCGGTGCAAATTTCCTCTACTACATATCAGACTACGTA
>JADNRV010000133.1:0-152977 GCA_015499995.1 Flammula alnicola
TCACACAGAAGATGTCGTTGAGCAGTCAAAGTTTGGTAATGGATTTCTCATGGTATAGTTACAGTGGACAGGAGCCTCCATAAGCCATCCAATCTGCTCTATCCGCTACTACATTGTTGCCAGTTGGTTGCCCCAGTATCCGACTCCGTCGCATACCCAAAATCCACGGTGTCTGTGAGGTCAGCATTCCATATGCGAATGATGTCAAACCTGGACCTGCTAGAGGAGCAGTGTTGGACACGTTGAGTTCCTATTCGGAAAGACGCGTCTTCTGGACGTTCGAGCTCTGGAAAGTCGATTCGCATTGTGATCTTCTCGAATCTCGGCAGCTTGCCCTTGGCCAAGTTCCTGGCAAAGCAAAGCTCATTGTCGTCGAGGTCGCTGCTGGCACATTTTCTTGCTGGCTTGAGGAGAGTTTGACATGGAAAGATGGTTTTGGAGGCATCAGAAGTGAGTGTAGATGAGGGAAGCAAGCAAGCAAGGACGACCGTCGTGGACGCGCTCTGCCAAAACGTACCTTCCTATTCGAGGTCTTTTTCTTAAAAGGGCAGTCGGTGATGTCCGAATGCTCCACTTTCGATCATAGCGCGCGACAAGAGCCGGGAAGTCCCGGTTTTCCAGTCCTTATATCGAGGGTTTTCTCATATAAGGCTGGTCACGAGTCTAGGCGCTTTCTCCATCTCTGCCTTATCACCATAGGCGCTGATAACCATCCGGTTCAGCCTCAAAAAAGTGCAAAAGAATCGGCTCTGGTGCTTCTTTAGTCACACGATTATATTATCGAGACCCTCAAATCCCTCCGAAAAGCAACGCAAAAAAAGATTGGAATCATCTTTACCCTCCCACCCCACTTCCTCAGACTCCGTCCCCAGAGCGCATTGGTGTTTTGCCCCCTGTTCCTCTCGGGCCCTCGCCAGCGGCATTCATAATGTAGTCCCGGCAAGTGTGTCTCCTCAGTTGCAACGCGGTATGTACGAATTCCATGCTTCAGCGTTAAATTGGCCTATAGAAATTATAGATACAGACTTCAGCGGGGGGTGCATCGATGAGCCCACATATCGAAGTTTGCTCCTGGGATACAAAGGGAGCCGCAATCGCAAAGGGAGGATAAGGCGGCGGTACAGACCGGTTGCGACTCAGGCGCAGCTCGAACCAGATCAACCACACTCCACCACCGCAGGGTCAGTCGCCAATACAAATCGGAATGATAGAGCGAATATCTGGCTACAAACCTGCGTTTCCCGAGAATGCGGATTTAGTACTTTTGCATTCACAGACGGAGTCTCTCTTGCGACAAGTTAGCGCAGTTGCCGCTGAAACGTCTTTGCGTGGCCAGGAGGCATCTCATCGCGAATCAGCGACCCAGTTGGCACAAATGCAAAAGGACTTGGCCACGATGAAACAAGCGTGGACGAGAGAGAAGCGAGAGGTGAAAATCGCACACCAAGAGTTGTCCGAGATGATGGAGAAGCTGCGGGAGTGTCAGGAGGCAGCCGCGGAGATGGAGACGCAGGGGAAGGAGCAGCGAGAGGCGGAGGAGGAGGTATTACGTATCCGCAGACCTGCGGGGACGCTCGCTTCGCCATCCTAATAGCGTGTGACACTGAATTTTTGTGGGCCTCTGAACACGAAAGAAAGACCAAAATCTTTAGGATACGTTGATACAATACATGAAAACCCATCCAATCCCAAGATTTGAAAGGAAGAGGGGCAATAACGATTGAGATATAACGCACGCAACATGGGCTGAAAATGGGGTCACTTTTTGCATCGGAAAGTTTGGCTTTGTTTGTCCGGGCATCCAGCCCTAAGAGAATGATTGCTCGCTGCGCTTGCAACTAAGTAGGCAAGATTCGAGGACGATGGCTTGAAGTAGACGATATCATGTGGGGAAAGGCACTGAGTCGTAGGTATTGATCCGACGATCACAAGTTGCGCGCTTTCAAGGAAGCAAATCTTGCTCGAGCCTCGGAGACTCAGACTCGGAGTGGGTGGATATTCCACGTAAGTTGGGTGGAGACCTTCTTCCATTAGTGGTCGTTGACAGCAACAGTCAGTGAATTGTGTCTAGACTATAAGTTATGCGGTGGATTTGCAGCGAGTGAATGGTGGATGTCGGGCATCGGCTTCGGCGACGGGATTGACGTCCGTCTGAGTCCCAAAATAGCCTCCCCTCATTGTCTGCAGACTTGGGTATATGGTTAGTAATGCAACTTCTTAGTCAAACACCGATTCCGTTGACAGGTCCCGCGCATGCATATCTGGTTACTGTACGCGTAGGCTTCGACTCTGCCCCGCGTCTAGAGCCTTCCATTGCCAGAGTTTAAAAGGCTTCAAGATATTCGAGATGATTCATAACAACAGCCTCCAGCTTTCCAGCTCTTCAACAACCCAATCCACTCAACTTCACTACTCAGTAATTCGACATGCCTTCCTGGTTGATCACCGGCGCCAACAGAGGTATCGGCTACAACACTGTCGAGAACCTGGTAAGCGCCGTTCTTAACTGCTACCAGCGACATCTTTTAATAGGTTCATCCATCTGCAGGTCAAGAGCGACTCTAACTTTGTCATTGCGACTGCTCGTAACGTCGACGCGCCGGAGTTGCAAGCCTTGGCTGCTAAGCACCCCAAAAATCTCAAGGTTATCGAGCTCGATATCAACAGCCAAGTCAGCGTTGACAAGGCCGTCGAAACTGTTACACCTCTCCTTCCGAACGGTCTTGATTACCTCGTTAACAATGCCGGCAAGAACCCACAGCCAAATACCAGATTCGAGGACTTGTGCGTATCTTCGTGTTCCTTCCTGTGTAAAGTCCCTAACGCGTTCTTCGCTTATGCAGAGACCTCGATGAATTCGCCGAGGAGATGTCCTTCAGCACTGTCGCCCCTCTACGCGTCTCTCGCGCCTTCCTCCCTCTCATCAAGAAGTCCGAACTGAAGCGGATCATCTTCATCTCCTCCGTCCTCGCTTCCTCCCAGATCACATTCATGATGGCCGGCCAATTCAACGCGTACTCCGTGGCCAAAGCCGCGCTCAACATGCTCGCACACAAGTGGGCCGCCACGCTCAAGTACGAGGGCGTCACCACGGCCGCGATCCACCCCGGCTGGTCGCAGACCCCGCTTGGCGAAGGGATTAATGAGTGGATGGCCAAGTATGCACCACAGGTCCCGCATTTCACGCCGGAGGCTGCTGCGGGTAACGTTATCAAGATCTCGGAGGCGCTCACTCTGGAGAAGACGGGCGCGTTCTGGCATTTCGATGGTACCAACTTGCCCTGGTAGAATGATCGATGTAATAGGAATGTAACATATATGTTTATCGTAGGTTTATGGGTTAGTGTGGCAAGGGGAAGAAAGTTCAATATAATTTAAATTTAAAATCGACATAATTCTCGGCCCGGGGTGGCCGCTCCTCTTTTGTTACATAATGCAAGTTCGTCGACTTGTTCGAACCCTTTCGAAGTCGATTTCCGTCAGTTGTCCTTCGGTTGTCCTCCATGCAACCTCCAGCTTCATCACAGAGTATCTTCCGGAATACCATTATGGCTACAGCTATAACCCTCTCGAATGATTCGACGAAAGATCTTGCAACCTAGGGAACCCCTGCCAGAGTTCACACAAATATTGACTTCGTTTGCAACCGACAGTGCAAACGCGTCTTATCGCGTGCGTGAGTGGCACTACTTCTTAGTTTCTGTTTCTATGATTAATACTGCCTCTCTTGCTAGATTCAGCCATCGTGTCGCAAAACTTGTCCCAAACGTCCCGCGAATGGCTTCATGCGGACTTGAAGGACGTGCAAGAAGCTGAAAGGCCCTTGATCGCTCTGGAACCTGTTATGAATTCGAGAGCTGTTGGTAGTAAAATTGAGGGTATGTTTTTATTTTTACCTGTGCAATGCTATACGCTGAGATTTGCTCCTGCAATTTAGATGGCAGAGAACCGGCGACGGAGGTGAAGATCAGAAAACAACCCGTTATATACCTGCGCTTGTCTCCAGAATCTGGAATGACACCAAATCCGTCGTTATTCCTGTCGCAATGATAAAACGTTGGCCACTCTTGGATTTCACGTCAAACTACCCGCCTCATTCACCAAGTAAGTTCCAATCTCATTATGATTCTAGTTCAAGCTTAAACGAGGATGGCGTACACTAGATAATTCGTGTACTAGCTACCCCTGATCGTCAAGCGTAAACACTTCGTATTGACTTTCATTCTACAAGCCTCTTATGAGTAAGCAGCGCCACGGCTTCATCCATCAGGCGAGTGTTCTTATTGTTCTGATGAGCTCAGTGTATGGGCTTCCGGCGAACCCGAAGGCCAAGGAAGACGTTGTGCGAAGGAGAGACTTCATTTGGGTGGACATTGTGCGTTGGATGTGAAGATTTTCGTGGTCTTGGACTTACGTGGCTTGTAGATTTTGAGTAATCTGAGGCGTTTGGTGGCGGCAATTGCTCTTCGATCAACAGAAATTCGAACACGATGAATCAGCAGAAGTTACAGCACAGACATCCACAGAGGGCCCAGAAGCGTTAGAATCTACTCCATTCCCGAGGTGTTTATGGATGTACAAGTTTATTTGCAACATCTACACGTCTCAGACCTTCTTAAATACCACATCATAGTACGCTCTTTCGACCAATTTCTTCCCCATTCAAGGTCTCTCTATCCAGCATGGCGACTCTGGGAGGTCTAGCGAACGACAGGGAGGCCGTGTATCCCCTCACTTTATTCGACAATGCGTTCGCGGGCATAGTCGTTGTCATGGGATGGCTCGTCGAAGGAACGGTGGATGTAAGCCGTCTGGAGCACGCGTTGGAAAAAGTTACGGCCAAATGGCCACTGCTCGGCGGGAGGCTGGAGAAAAACGAGGTATGCATAAACACACGAATTTATTGTGTTCTGTCCTAATGCGCAAATCGTCTATTCACAGAAGATGTACCAGCTCCGAATTCCCCTTGGCTTTACATATCCCGCAGGATACCGACGCTATACTCTCACATCGCGGGCGTCGGACAAGCCTCTCTCCGATTTTGTATCACTCCCTCTGCCGCCGTCGCATATGCCGCTCCCCTCTGCACTCCTTATGGACGCGGAGGCGCCACGGGCGACAGAGGCATTCATCAACGGCGCACACCCCATAACCTGCTGGCATGTAACTCACTTCAATGATCCGGAGGGGAACCAATCATACTCTTGCATCGGTGTTACCTTTCCGCACGCGGTATTCGACGGACTCGGTATGTCCTCTGTCGTCCATGCAGTGGAAGCCGAGCTTCTGGGGAAGGCGTGGCCCTCCCCGGCCGCTCTCCACAGTGGCCTTAATGAGAACCCATTGTCGGTTATGTTGAAGAAGGCCGCTCTGGAAAGACCTGAATACGCGAACAAGGAGGTATACTCTGTCACGGGTCTGGTTGGGTTTTGGTGGATTCTTGTGTTTTCGGTCTGGTCGTACTGGCAGATGATATGGCATGGCTCGGGAGAGAAGATGCTGCTGATTCCTCGGCAGGCGATGGATAAGCTCGTGGAAGATACGCGGCAGGGCCTGGTCGATGAAGGAGGCGATGTACGGCTCTCGACAGGGGATGTGTTGGCTGCTTTTTTGTTCAAGGTATGACCATCACCATTATTGTTCGCCCGGATGTGTACATATTTTCCCCACTTTACAGACAATTTTCTGTGACAACAGACTTCGTCCAGATAACACCGTTCATATGGCAAACCTGGCTTCTCTGCGTCGGTTCTTCGATGGAGTACTGGCAAATTATTCGCAGAATTGTGTTATTCCCCTCCCGTATCGGCAATACACCGTTCAAGAATTGGAGACAAGGTCTATTCCCGCACTCGCCTCTGATCTATGCAAGACCAGGCAAAACTTCACTGTTGAGGACGCCTTGCAGTGCTATGACGTGATGCTTCGAGGCGCAGAGACCCAGCGCGCATTTATGTACTTCCGCCCAAACGTGGACGAAAGCGCCACGCTGACCAACGTCTGCGTCGCCAACATCGCCAACATCAATTGGACGGGAACAGGTGCAGGGCGTACGCTGTGCCGTTACAAGAAATGTTTCCGCAAGCCCCCACTCACCAACTACACGAACATGATGACTGTTGTTGGGTACCTTGAGGATGGCGCGTTATTGTTACAGGTTAATTTGATACGCACACGGTTGGATAGGCTGGAAGCGGAGATACGGCGTCTTGTGGAGGAAGCTCAAAGCTAACAGTGTAGTACTGAGGTCTGGCAGAGTCCTCGGCTAGATTAGATAGATTAGATAGCATTGAGGCTGTGCACGTCCCTTTGAAGTTTGTAGACACCTTCCGCATTCGTAGACGAACCATTCTGGCTTGCCTCTTGCCATTGCGTGCGACGCGACACCGCACCGCCTGCTCGACGCGTATCCGAGCCTCTGCTATCCCGAGTCCGGTCAGATTGGACTGCTCCAACAGGAGTTACGAGAGACGACAAAGACTAATTTGGGATTAATATACGTTCCTTCTCAATGATCATTGACAAGCGGGCCTTATAGAACACCCAATAAAGACCTAAACCCGACTAGGTTATTGAGACGATTGACGAAGTAGTGGTAGTATATCCTGGTCTAATCGCTGAACGCCGGGATCCAAGAGTATCAATACATGATCTTATATCGTCTCGGGCTCGATACACACCCATCTTTCAAGATCAGCCCTGCGCAGCCCGCCCCACGGATAGTATGCACGGAGCAAAGAAACCTGTAACTAACGTCAATATAACATCCACTGTAAAGGAAGAGAAGGAGTAAGGATTGGAACAGACTCAAACACAGCAGAACATCATGAGCATATTTTGCGGGGCGCGTTATTGTCTCTCTTTGCGAGAGCATTGTCCTTAGGGAAAGGCACCACATGGAAATGATGATGTCGTCTCCACAATGACTTGGACATGAAATAATTACTCATCTACTCCGCCTCTCCGCATAGAAGAGAGTTGCAAAATAATGGCGATTGGGCCTCGATGGAGGAGCTGAGTGTAACTTACCGGAAAGGGCCGCAACTGGATATAGTCTTTTTTTCGTCAAAGATCTGTCGTGGCCCGGCTGGCTGATGGCGGCTGTCGCTTGATCTGACGATCATGGCGCGGGCGTCGAGACTGAGAGCCCCTAGTTTGTACTAAGTTCTTAGCAAATTTGAGCAAATTCTCAGTACTCAGTGCGGAGGCAGCTCTACTCTAGTTCTCCAAATATTAATGTGGCATCTAACCTATAAGGTGCTGCTCTTGTCTAGTATCTATTAACTATACTTGAAGGTCAAGTACAGTTTTTGACTTTACGCCCCACTCACGTGATGTCCAAAAAGGGAAAGTATTATCTAATGTCTCAAAAATCATCGGCTCGCTTTCTCTAGCTTGTTTCCTCAGCTCTTCATCCTGAGCTGACCTGAGCTGACGCTGGCATCAGCACCTGGCCTTTCTTCCGTACCACCACCACCACCACTGCCGCCGCCCATTCCTTCCCTCATCTACATACCACGGCACACCCTGGAACCCTCTCGGGTGTTCTCGTACCCCCCCTCCTCTCATTGTACGCGTTATCACCTCATCCGGCATCTTCGACACTGCCACCTTCATTGACAACAAGTGTGGCACGCATTAGACACGGGTTTTAACTGCTTACACCCTGCGGGATTAACACTAGGTGGATCATGTAAATTGCTCATGGTCGAGATATATCCCTCACTGTCATGCCATCCATTCATTGCTGTTGGGGTCAGAGAGTCATGGGAGGGATGTTGGACTACTTTGCCTGCCTCTATGTACAACTTATATACCTCTTTTTGCCCCGAAAATCCTATGAATGAAGTTTGCTGTTACTCCTTGCCCTTCACTATGATATAAGTCAGAAATATTCTCTTAAATAAGTGATTTTATGCGAAAATTACACAACTTCTACTCTCTGACAGGACTTAGTGCCGCTCAGCATGTGACACCTCCCGTGCCACCCTCAGGACGAACCAGCTCGCGGGTACTTGCCATTTAGAGAGTGTTAGATAAGCCTTTCCTATTTGGGACATCACGTGAGTGGGGCGTAAAGTCGCCAACTGTCAAGTACGGTGTGACTCAAGATCTCGCGTGTGTCACATCACATGCCTGTGAGCGTTTCAGTTAAAGACCAAACTACAACAAATATCATGGCCCTTCAAAAGCTTAACGAGCTTGTAACGAGCCACCAGCTCCGAGCTCTTCTTTTGAATATGGAGCTCCCTAACTCATTACCAGAAGATATACCCTACCCTGACGCACTGTCTGTTACAACGCCTGCCAGTGCAGCAAGCCACGATGTCCCTCCTGCTCAAACTCCTTTTGTTCTAAGTGCGTCTTGTTCTTTTTCACTTTATCATCGTGACAAGTACAATAAAACGTCTCGCTAACGATATGGCAGATCGACTGAGCTTAATTATTCCTCCGCCATTTTTAAAACCTTCAACTACGAAACTCTCTTCTCGAAAAGCCTCCAAGAGATTCAGACCGGGGGCGCTCAAAGACTTCATCGACTTGCCCGTGGACGTAGTTTTTGAGGTCAGATTATAATTTATATCCATTATTCAAACATTTTGTTAATTTCTGTATTGTAGATTGCATCCTACATCGAACCTATCGATTTGCTCCACCTTACCCGGGTGTCCAAGGAATTTCGAACACTCTTCATGTCGCGTAATTCACTTTCCATTTGGCGCCGAGTGCTCAGGCAGGTAGAAGAGCTTCCAAAGTGCCCTCAAGATTTGACGGAGCCTCAGTATGCGAGTTTATTGTTTGAAAAGTTTTGCATGGTGAGCATTTCGTTTTGATTCCACTCCATATTAGAGCGAAGGAATATTAATTTCATAGGCCTGCTTGGGTACTCGCGGCAAAATTAAAGTACAGCTTAAGCTGCGCCTACGCCTGTGCACTTCTTGTTTAAAGAAAAAGTTCGTTATGTTTGTTTCTTAGACCTCCCTCGAGACTGACAAGCTATCCTCTAGTATGGTTACTGGTCGTGTATTGAAGTCGCGTCTCAAGCCACCGAATGAAGCATTATCCCTTTTACCATCGTCTGGACCCACGAGTAAGTTTCTTATACTTTGACGTGACCTGTCTGCTGTCGTACTGATGTGGCGTAGTTTATCCCAGACTATCCGCCTTGGATAGCCTTGAAAACACTGATGCTATGCTGTATTTTTTACCTGAGGCGGAACTCGTGTTCGCGGAGCTCTCGTTGCGCAAATCGACATCTCCCGCTGAGTACGATGGCTTTCTCCTCGAACAGCATGCACAAGCAACGCGAATGATGAATGTAAGTTCCTTCCGTGCGAATGCGGCGCAACCTTGATCTCAGAACTTTGCAGGAAGGCCTGGAAATGGATTTTTGGGCTAATCTCTTGGAGGGTCGTAAGGTGTCAGAAGGGCATAAAACGGCATTAAAGCGACGGAAGAGGTGAGATTCTATTTCATTGACCCATACCTGATGGTTAATTGATTCTACGCAGAATCATGACTGAGATGAAAGCCTTGGGTTGGGAAAAAAAATATTTTCCAGACGATGACGACGACACAGATACTGACCAATGGGATGACTATTTGAATGAAGCCAAGGAGTTAACTACCCGAGGTTCGTAGCCAAATTGGCCTTGCCATGAAATCAGTCACTCATCTTGAAATTATATTGTGGCAGGATGGAACATCCTACGGCCGAAGATGCTTGAGATTTACGAACGAAGCAAGCGGAATATCCAGACTCGAATGCTACTCGACCGAATTGAGGTGGCTTATCGAAATTTCCGTAAACGTCAAGAGCTTTCGAAGCGAGCGCAGTTACCAACCTGGCGAGATTTCCCGACTTCTTGTCTTGACGACTTTCTCGATACGCATTGGTCTACTGGATGTACTGACTTGGAACTGGATGCCCTGATGTCAGAATTGCAACCTCTGCTGTCCGAGGATTTTCTTCCTCGAGCCAAGTCCAGCTTGGACGCAATTCTGAGAAAATGCAATTCTGAGGAAAGACATACAAGTAACCTGCTCCACAAAGCAAAGACTCTATTTACCTGCAGCTGTGACCAATGCAAGATTAAACAGAAAGTCGGAATGGTGTTCTTTTCCTATCTGGAAATCATCGATCACTGGGTTGGTGCTCATATGGATTCGCCATGGGTTTTGGCCATCTTCGACGACATCAAGGCCGATTCCCAGGCGATGAAAGTCGCTGAGGATGTGATATTAGCATTGGGATTGCCGAAGAATTGCGCTCGGAAAGATGTCGCTAAACTAGGGAAATTGGTTTGTCGCTGCGGACACCCGAATGCTATGACGTTTGAACGACTTGTATGTCTTTATGAATGATATTTCCCTTTCTCTGCTCATATGTTTCCAGGTTTATCATGTCTACAGCGAGCGAGTTTGGTATCAATCGATACTCGGAATGATTCATCCGACTGCGTAAGCATCCTTCGAATTATGAATTCTTTGCTAACTAAGAACTGATAATGTCTTCCAATATTTCAGTACGCATATAGTTAAGGAGTTATTAATCGACACCCATAACGTGAAGAATCTTCCCATGATTATAAGCCCTCATTCTCTCAATGATGAAAATGAGGCCCAACCCATCCCTCACCATACCATCCCTACTTCCAAAGAGGGCTATTGTCGGTACTGCTATCAGCTCACACTTCGAGTACAACCACGACCATTAAAGGCCGCCGAGGAGGCATTTCATATGAAGAGCAAGTACGTGCCTCAATGGCGTGGTAGACCGTAGAGGCATACTGATCATGCTCTCTTTCAGACACGGTAAAGCAAGGATTGACGGAGACATAGCCGCTCTCGATCAATTGGCTGCGATGTATGGAACATACGGGTGTTCTTCCTAGCTTTTCATTTCCATTGTACGTGACCGATGAGACCACAGTAGAATCAGACCATCAAACCGTTCTCGACTTATTCATGTTCGCTTGCTTTTTTGTTTTAAAACCATCTTTTCTTGTTTTATCCAAACCCTTGTTCTCCCTCTCTACTTCATGGACGCTTTGGGCCAGCACACGCTCTTTCCACGCTCTCGAGGCTCTTCTGTCCAGTCGTTGAATTAATTGCCGGTGTCGTGTAGAGTCTAAGTAATGTAGGTACGGGTTTGCGCAGTTCGGCGGACTGCCAGTCTAGACGCCGAAAGGAACGAAGTGAGAACCGCAGATCGTGAGTGGGTAGGCCTAGGACTTGTCCAACGGGAGGTATCGATACCTGCTTAATGTCTATGATATATATGAGCAAAACTGTTGGAAGGCTCAAGGCTGGAAGGCGACTGCAGCGTAATGCATATTCATTCAACTGAACCGCGGCTGGCGCGCTCAACTATACGAGATATGGAGTGACTAGTTTCAATTTCAGGACTATTTTTGCTACTCAGTATCTATGACTTGATCTATATGCTTCATGCACTTCTTCCGGTTCGCCTACATCATCTTCATGTCTGCTTTCCATCCCATGTCTACAACCACATAATCAAATAAATCAGCCACGACGAACCTACGACAAAAAGCAAAATACCCACTTGACTCTCATATGATACTCGCCGGTTTCATTTCGAATCGGACAGTCCCTGAATGTTAGTTGATAACAGTACGAGCAGATGAGGTCCTCTGGTACGTCCGTGGACTGAGTTTCCGGTATGGAGAGTGGAGTCCTGGGATGCATCTCGGCATCGTCGTCAGACGTAGTATGCCTGATGAGCTCGGGCAGCCGATGATCTGAATGACTATTGAGGAGGTAGTCGAACGCGACGCGACGCCTATTCCTTGTGTTAGCGCTATTCTTGTGAAAGGGGATTTCCCAGATGGAACTCAGAAAACGTACATATTGTGAGCAACGTGGAGCTTCATATCACGATACCA
This sequence comes from Flammula alnicola, assembly GCA_015499995.1. NCBI lineage: Eukaryota > Fungi > Basidiomycota > Agaricomycetes > Agaricales > Strophariaceae > Flammula > Flammula alnicola. The sequence goes on from JADNRV010000133.1 coordinate 11,910, forward strand.
TTGTTGCTCGTTGTATACATGAAGAACCTATCACCCGAAAGCACGGGGGTAAGTGACGGCCAAGGTTAGAATGAAAGCAATGCACTTACAAGTTGTTCGAAAGGTAATGGACCACTGAACATGTGGTGGTGGCAGACACAGACGAACTTCCCAAGCACATTGACTTCGTCTTTCGTGGCATTCTTTTCGAGACCCAATGTTTCGAGGATGACGCCTGCCGCAATGTACACATCTCTCTGAATACAAGGGTAGAGAGAAGACCAACGACGATCTGGGTACACATCGGCTAGGTGGCCAATAATTTCGGGGTACGAGATCAGTCCACCCGACTTTCCATGTTCGTCCTGACAGGCGAAACAAGGGCATAGGAACAAAATTCGTGCTTGTTCCAGGCCTTCAAATGGAGGTTCTTCGGAGACATCCAGCAATCTGATCTGCTGCAGAAGCCCACGCTCCACTTCCTGGATGAAGACACCACTAGGGTTGTTGCACAATTTGTCGTCCACGAATGCGAGAATTTCTTCGTCTGTACATCCAGCATGCTTTTGGTCCAAGAACTCTTCCAAGAAAGGGTCGTCAACAAGATCTGCACATCCAGGCATCGTGATCCGCGTTTCGTCCGGCTGCACTACGCGGCGGTGGAAGTAGACTTCCGTGACGCGCCTAAAGAGAGAATCGATTTGACGCTGCCTTCTACAGCGAAGGTAAATCCCTTCCATCTTGGGACGAATCATGTTCCATCCTAGATCGTTTCTGAGAATACTTTCCACATCGTAGAATAGAAGCATGAGGAATGTGACGGACCACGTTTACTAAACTCCTTCGGCTGACGGAGGTACTTCTCCCATTCCTCAAATTCCTCGTCGCTATCCTCAGGAAAATAAGCCGGATCCCATCCCAGAAGACCGATCTCGGCCATGATTCTGTGTGTGTTCAGACAGTGTTCATCGTACAATACCCAGCGAAACGTCAACCTACTTCTGATATCGAGACTCAATGGTGTCATATGCATCTATAATGGCCTCCAGTCCCTTCCGAGCATGCCATAATGCTATCGAAATTCCTTCCTAAAATCACTAGCATCAGTCGTAAGTAGTTTGGGTATCATGTACACATACCGTTATCATGCATAAAGCGTTCAATGATTCGTTCTCCATAAAGGTGGAGAGTTGAGCAGTATCACAGGGTTCATCTGTGCGTTCGTCGAGTGCCGCAAGCATCAGTTCTGCTTCAGGCTTGAAGAAGGTCGAATCAAGGTAAACGTAGTATTCTGCGGTGGTAATCAGTACCGGTAATAAGAAATCGGTGAAAGACTCACTGTCTGAATCGTCCATGTTGTCATCGATATCTTCTCCGGAGCATGGCAGCAAAGGAAATATGTTTTGTGCAAACTGGCCGTATTCGCTTATGAGGTAATGTCCACTAATCGTACTACCATTCGCGTATCAATAACGTTAGACAGAGGCGGTGCTTTTGAGTATACTTACTTGTTCTTGAAGCAAGTAACACACATCCTCAGTCGTCTGCGATAATCGACGTTAATCACCCCGTGATTACTTCCACAGGCCTAGAAACAGAATGTCAATCACGAGAACGATCCAAAAAGGAGAGACTTACCATGCAGAACTTCTCAAATACGAGACTCGCATATTGTGGTTCCGTTAAATCACGCGGGCATTCGGGAAGGCCTGGGACTTGGTTGAGAACACGGCGCCAGACAGACAGTGAGGAGCGAGACATGAATAAAGCACGGAACTCTTTTGAGAGACGTGCAAGAGTGAGGAGATCCAACGGTTCCAGATAGGATACTGCCTAGAGGTAGGATGAATCCATGAAGTCGCGCAGTCGGGTGGCTATGTACGTGTGTACGTGCCTCAAAAATGACATCGAGCGGCAGATCAAGAAAAACTTTCAATGCTCCTCTACCGCGCCTCGATAATGATTTGCGAGATGGCTTCCGCGTCTGTAGAGGTTTCGCGTTCTCCGGTGGTATAATGAGCTGGAGTCTGTCTTTCCAAAGGTTAGACATTCGCACAGCAAATAGCAATCGGTTGAGTAGGACTTACTTGAGATGAACGCAACGTGCTCCGAGTCCAAAGAGTTCGGCAATCCCTGTCCAGAAACCAACGTAGATGAAGTGGCCATTATCTTCTGAAAGATTGTGAGAAGGTAGGCGAAGCCTAGTGAAAGCTCAGTACTAGTCACAAAAAATCTCGAAGTTGGTCAGGCTCCTAAAACCACCTCTCGTATCTCGAGATGGAGCTTCATCCTATAGCGCAACACAGTTGTTTGATAGAGTAAACAACTGACAAATATATGAACAAACAAAACGAAGGCTCCAACTCTCGATAGAGAGGCTGGCAAACTTCGAAACCGGCCATCAGCGCCGCGACGCCCATCAATCAACATCACTCAGGAAACCTCGTGGCCGGTTCTCGGCAGACTCACCTCACCGCCTCTTCAGAGTCTTCAATGCGCTCGTTATATTTACCTTCTGCATCTCTGCCTTTAGGCAGTGTACATAGCTATTCAGATACAAACGAATAAGGGGTACTGGAGTATTTAAACGGGCTGTCGAAGTTGCAATGGCTTCAAAGGCAATCAATTCACCACTTCTCAAGCCTTGCTCAAGCCATGTCGAAGCCTCTAGACCTGACAGGCGAAAAAAATCGTGTGCATCTCGGTAGCAGAGCCAGCGTTAATGCAATTGACCTGCGCATCAAGCATAACAATATCTATCTGAAGGTAAGCTTCTCTATGTACTACAAAATGGTGCGAAGATATTGAATAGTTTGACAGCAAATCTTCGCGGGAGGTGCCAAAAAGCCAAGGGAGGATAACTTAGAAATGAAAAGATGTGAATTTAAAGGTCAACGTGACGAGTTGGACATGAAAGGACAGTAGCATAGAGCTTGAGAAGAGTCTGCCGAGAACCGGCCGCGAGGTTTCCTGAGTGATGTTGATTGATGGGCGTCGCGGCGCTGATGGCCGGTTTCGAAGTTTGCCAGCCTCTCTATCGAGAGTTGGAGCCTTCGTTTTGTTTGTTCATATATTTGTCAGTTGTTTACTCTATCAAACAACTGTGTTGCGCTATAGGATGAAGCTCCATCTCGAGATACGAGAGGTGGTTTTAGGAGCCTGGAAGTTGGTGGAAAGGCAGTTGAAAGCGCGTTATTTGTGCATGTTAGTACTTAGACGCGTTCACCGGGCCGGATTTCTCTCAGTCTGGCGTTATGTATCAGCTCTTGCCAGCTCGGTCAACGTTCGGTCAACGTTGGGTCAACGCTCAGCGCTCAGTAACTTTATGTTAATCAGGTTTGTTATAATTGGTGCGAGAAATACGAAGTCACGGGAATGAAAGTTTGGACGAGCGTGTTAACGTTGGATGACGGAACAAGAAACACTGGAGATCGCACACACTAGCACAAATTGCTACACTCGTTTAGTACCTCTGCGCCATATGTGCTTCCAGAAAGGTTTCTTGGACGGCGCGAAAGGCAGGATTGCGAGCTGCTACATTCTGTCCATGAGCTGGTTGAAATGACAAGCTACTGATAATCGCCAATGTCGCATCCTGCCAGTTCGCCGCTCGGCCGACTTGCCTTCATTAAATCGAAAACTGAAGCATAAATCAAACCTATTCCTGCAAGCGGTCAAAGAAATCCCGCCAGCGTGCATGGTAAAACGTTTCCAGGCTCATTTTCGTAAGAAGTGCCATGAGATCAAGATTTCCAGGTCATTTGCGAGATCCTCTGTAGAGTTACTCGAGTATGATTCTAGATAGTGGACTGTGGGATATAAACCGATTGAGCATGCATCCCAATCCACATTGGTAACGCCGAACGGCCGTTGGAGGTCAAGTTCGGTGCTTTGGCAAGGTATCTAAGCGAATGCCGTGCAAGTTTTGTATGTCCTATGGTCGCATCAAGGAGGAAATTTTCCGAGAGCGATCTACATATAGTATCCATTAAGAAATCACGCAAGGAAGCGTGGTACATCCGGAGGCTGTTGCGGGGCTTATTGAAGGTGATGGTACATGTACAAGAGCATGCATATCGGTCAATGGAGTCCACACAGTCACCTTGTATGAGTAATAGTAACACCTCAAGCTTCGTTGCTGGTATCCGTACCCTCTGCCCATAAGCCCGTATGTAATAGTCCTTGATTATGACTCTGACACCAGTGCATTTATTCTCAAGGGTGGCGCATAGTACACCCGGACAACTGTAAAGTTTAAAGATGTGCCGAGTTCAACTTCGTAGCATCTCCGCTGAAATTTTTATCAAGGCCCTATCATGGGTAACACTAAGTTCCCACTCGCGGTCATCGGTACCACGGTGGTAGGCGTCTCTTCGTGAATAACATGGCAATTCGTTCGCAGATCCTGTAACTTATTAACACCTCTGGTGAGGTAAGCACACATTTTAACTCCATGACCTCAACATGACCTGAGGTATTTATAATTATAAACGAAGTGCCTCCAGTGCAAAGAAAACTACGCAGCAATTCCCGGGATCCGCTGTCCTTACGCAGGACTCTTTTGGGGTACGTCAACCATCCTTAGGCTTGAGCGACGTGATCCTATTTTGACGAGGGACGGATGCCTTGAGTTTATTTCACAGCATTTGCCGCCAGTCGGAGTGTATGGTGGGTCACGCTCAGCAGTATTTCCGGAACGAGTCTCTCCCGGCTTCTGGAACCGTGTGGTGACTCGTCCTTTTACTACAAGTGTCAATTGTTATATACGCCAAATATACGCTCAATAGCTGTATGCTCATTGTTCACATACTTTTGATCTAATCTAATCTTTGGATGTACGGGATCACCGCGTGAAAGTGACAAATTTGAATGTGATGTCAGGGTTGCCGAATCCCGATTATTTCTCACCGTGGCAACTGGCAACATGACTATCGCTGCCTCGGTTCTAAACAATTTTGGGCCTCTCCTTTGGGTTCGCCACCATGAACGCGACCAACGAGAAACAAGAGGATCCCGCCTCTAATGCTCGTGGGCGAAAGCCGAGAAGATTCGCGCAGGCCAAACCAGAGGGCAAGTCAAAGAAGAAAGTGACGATTGCGCGCACGGGGTCGCAGTGCTCTGACTCGAGTTCGAATTCGACGTCTTCATCTTCGTCGGATGGCTTCCCAAATACATGGCTCGCTCCGATACTCATCTTTCTCGACAAACACTTGGGATGGATTCCCCAGAATTTCGTGTGGTCAAAGGTTAAGCCTGCCATTCGATGTGCGCTTGTAACCTGGGTTTCAGCTGTGTTGTTCATCATTCCACCAGTTGAGATTAAGATGGGTCAGGTATGTATTTCATTTCTTATCCGCAATGAATTTCCTTACTCATAGAAGATATCATTAGGCAAGCTTTCTCATCCTCATCGGTTCGTCGTCAAATTTCCTTCAAGCTTGACTGTTCTCAAAAATTTATCGCTTAATTAGCCGCCTTCCTATCCCCACCGAGCGATCCTTTCATGTCTGTTCTCGAACGCGAGATGATCATTATGACACTCGTCTGTTTAGCTTGGGCGTGAGTCTATGCTTTGCTTTATCTTCGACTTCTGTCTCATGTTATTCATCCTTCTAGTTGGGCGTGTCTAGGCATCTTTCTTGCCAACTTGGCTCGCAGCGTCCATGATCCCACCGTCACCCTGGCACAGGCTGTTAGTGGGCAGTTCATCGAAGCCGCAGTAAGCCAACCCTCTTACTGTTTTACTGTACCTTCATTCATGTTGTGTTCGATGCAGCCCACGAGCATCATGGCGATCTTTGCATTTTTTGGGAGTGCATTCATCCTGTACATCAGAGCCCGACAAGGCCCTGGTCCATATCTGGCCGCCTGTGTATTTGGCTGCATATGCCTTGGTGCGTCCACCTCTCGGCTTCCTCTTCTGCGCCAGCCACGAAGTGCTGATTGTTGCGCCTACATATTGTAGATATCAGTCTAACGAACGCCAACTTCTTCCCTTTCCCATTTTACCTCATTGGACGTGCCATCGCCGTACCTCTTGCCATGCACAGCGCCCTCGCTCTCCTTGGATCCCTGTTCATCTTTCCATCCACGATTTCAGCCCTGTTCACAACTCGTCTTGCCGCGGTCCTAACACCCATGCTCGCTTCTCTTACACACCACCGAACGCTCCTATCCACCGACTCGCTGACCTCACCTTCCTTCACTTTAACCCTTGTCGCTATGCGCAGCGAGACGAGGAAAACCGAAGCTGCGCTTATACCTCTTGCTGCAGCAGCCCGCTTGCTCAAGTCGGACTTGATTTATGGCAGGTTCGCGCCGCACGATTTTCGTGCATTTCAGAAGATGTCTAGGAGGTTGGCGGGTCGTGCAGATGGGCTGGGGGTCTATTTTGGCTTAATTGATCCTGCGAGAGAGAAGTTTCCGGGTACGGCAGCCCATACCCCTGCTGGTACTGCACCTGGTACTCCTCATGGTGTACTTTCTAGAGCCACCTCGAGAGCCACTTCGAGAGCACCGTCGCCTGAGAGGGGCGACGGTAGTACCCGTGGCGACAACGAAGGAGATCCCGCGTTGCGTACATCGGCATCGAGACCGAACTTGCAGCAGTTGTCGCGCGCCACCACTCGCTCTCAAGCACCTACGCGGCCCTCTTCAATTGCTCAGTCGCCTCTCAAGCTCGCGCATTCGCACTCGCACTCGCTGACCCATGCGCACTCGTATCTACATACGCACCATTCACACGGGCACCACCATCATCATCACCATATACTGCACATGTCCTTGTTGTCGCTCGCGAAAGCCAGAGCGAAGAGGCCGGAACTTGCTGTTGGGACATTCGAGTCGCAGCGATACCTGAATTTGGAGTTGACGAGGTTGCATGATCCGCATGAGGAGGAGTATACTGAGGGGAGTATGGAACTTTTGAAGCAAAGGTTCGTGTTTTGGTGTTTTCTTCTCTATCGTTCCCCTTCTTCGTGAATTTGAGGAAAATCATATGCGCATATACGCACCGAGCACTTATTCAGATTTACTATTCTTGTTACCATCCGCTAACCTACCTTCATCGACGCCAACAGTTGCGACCCACTCCTCGAGGCGTGCCAACTTGGGCTTAGTACCACGCAGACCTGGTTCGGCACCGTGCGCGATGGCCGAATGCTGTACTTTCTTGGCATTAAGCAAGAAGAGGCGAGGAAGAGACAGGAAGAGAGGGTGAAGAAGATTAAGGAGGTCAGGGAGAAGGTTATGGCGCAGTTGGAGAAGTTCAGGGAGTCTGAGCGGTGCGTTCCAGTCTCTTTTCTTTTGTTCTCCATCTTTCCGTCTCGATGATTTTTTCTCGACGTTTTTTGTGTATATATATATCTTGGATTTATGACTTACCTTTCAATTTCGTCCTACAGGCATGCCGTTTTGGATCCATACCGACCCGCCTTTGAAGATGGGCCCACTTCGCCGGCCACGTCACAGCCGACATCACCCAATATGGGATTCACGCCTCTGCCTTCTTCTGACGCAAACGGATTTGCGCACGGACATCCGGATGCGGAAGGCTCGGGGGACGCAAGAGAGAAGGCAGGCAAGGACGAGCCTGTGCAAGAAGAGGAGAGAGAGTCAAGAAGGGACGAGTATGTGATGCCCCCGCATCGCTACTTGTTCAATTGTTATGTATATCAGTATCATTTGATACAGATCGCGTCGATCGTGGTCGAAATGGTGTGTGTTTTCCGGTTTCTTTCTTTCTTTCTTTCTTTCTTTCTTTCTTCCTTTTTTTTTTGTTTCTTCCTTTCCTTTCACAAAAAAGACGCATCGAGGATCCAAGATCCATTCTTCTGGATTGCCTGTTTCTCTGCCTATTCTTCTGTCCAGAAATTTGCCCCAGAGTTTCAACTTGAGCTAGCTTATTTGAGGGCGATCGTGGTCTTCGCGCTCCAATCCTATACATCAACTTTATTTCCTCTGCGACTTCTCCTCTCTTTCAGCTTTCAAATTCAATTGCCCGGCTGATGCCCTCCTTCTCTACTATAGCTTGATGAAATCCTACGATTGGAGGAAGAACGGACCCTCTGCCGGCTTTGGACACCTGCAGAGCGCTTCTTTCAATGGAATCCCTCGTTGGTGCCCGAGGGTGTTGAACATTTGGCGGATGATGATGACCCTGGTGCGCTTCTTTCATCAGTGACCGACTTGTTTGAGAATTAGAACAGCGTACTGAAGTTATGCCTGTGTAGATGTTATTCAAGGGTTGCACCTTGACCAACCCGGCACGCCATCCCCAACCGCAACCCCGCAGTCGGGATACAATGCTCAAAAATCGACTGGACCCGCCTTCAATATTGACGCTGCCATGGACCTCGGCGTCCCGCACAGAAGAGATCCTGACGCATTACCGCCGCGGAACCTGTTCGAGGTCGTAATGGAGTTGATACACAAGTTCATTGTGGCATTAGGATCGGGCAACGCGATATTTGCTTTGAAGGCGGGCATGTTGACGGTTCTGCTGTGCCTGCCGTTTTTTATCAAGAATTCGGCGACGTTTGCTTATGGTGAGTTAGGACTAATGATTCTCTCTACTTTGCACGAATATGCGTCGATGCTGAATTGGTATCGATTTTGTGCAGAGAATCGATTCGTATGGGCTATGTAGGTCTTCAACGTACTCGAACTTGAGTGAATTATCTGACAGAGAACATAGATTCATGGGTCAGCTGACGCTTGCGCGCTTTCGAGGAGAGACGACGTTTTCTTTGGTGGCGAGAATTATAGCGACGTTCTTTGGTGGTATAACTGGCATGATTATGTGGTATGTTGCTTTTTTCTTGTTCGCCGTTCTCACTCAATTTTATCTCCATCTCACAACGTCTGTCGTCATGCTAACACCTCCGCATTTCGATAGGTACATTTCATGTGGCTCAGGACGTGGCAATCCGTTTGGTCTCGCGGCAGTATGCTTCGCTTGTTTCCCGTTCTTCTTCTACGCCAGACTCTATTGGTCTATTCCCCCACTAACAAATATTATATTTTTCATCACTGCTGTTCTCGTGCGTTACTCCTTCATCATTCCTGATCCCTGAAAGACCATTCTAATCCTCGTTTGACGTAGGTTATCGGATTTTCGTACCAGGACTTGCACGTCCTCGTTCCTGGGACACCCGGCTTTGGATTTTCGGTATTCTGGGTACGTAGACCCACGATATGTGTATGCAATACTTATATGGCATTTATAATAGAAACGATTCACGCTGGTCGTAGCTGGTGTGGTGGCTGCTGGGTATGTTCCAAATCTGAAAAATTTGCGACCCATCTTCACTTACATCGAATCGGCCTAGCATCGCATCGTTCCTGCCGCCGTCAACCACGATTAGACGATACCAACGTAATTTGCTCTCTACGACGATGGCGGAGATGGGCACTGTCTACTGTGCCATACTCTCCTTTGCGAACACGAAACACGAACCAGAGATTCAAGAAATCATTTCAAGTTTGATTGCAGTGCGTAGTAAACTGGCAAGATCTGCCACGTTAAGCACGAATGTCATTTACGAGGTAAATGAGAATTTCGAGCTCCATGAATGCGAGAAACTGATACTGCTTTTCGTAGTTCTCATTGAGAGGTCGTTGGCCAGTTGAACGGTACCAGAAGATCACGGATTTGCAGACGTATGTCTTAGGGCGTACTCATCTTTTTGCAGAAACACGTTTTTAAGGCATAGTCCACTTGTAGAGCCCTTGCATTCTCCCTTTCGCATCTTATGTCCGTCCTGGAACATCTCGAGCCGTCGTGGTCGCGGGCGTTCCTTCGGAGGTCGCGTTTTATGGATCCTGATTTTCAGGGTGACATCCTCGCCGTTATTTGTACGTCTGTTGCAGTTCATGTCATGTCCAACATATGAGGCAGATTCATTGACAATTCCGTCCAAATTTTAGCCATGATATCATCCTCGCTGCGTACTGGTAGCCCTCTTCCACAAATCACTCCTTGTCCTCTCCTTGATCGATTCATGCTCAAATATCATGGACTCGATGTAATACATAAGGACTCCGAGGAAGACTATGGACTTCCGCGGACGCTTTCGCTTGACACCTTGAGGAATGAGCAATATTTGTAGGTCTCTCAATATTGAATGTGATAAAATATTTATTGATAGTATACCACTTGACAAATAGGATGTTCTCTGTCGGGATCTCAACAGCGTACGGGATCATTAATCGCCTCGACCGGCTCATGCTTGCGGTGAAGGAAGTTGTTGGAGAGCAGTACCATATCCACGGAGTCGGACTCGTCCCATCCGCATCACATGGTTTTAATATGAGCGCGGGCGTTGGCAATGGGGCCAGCTCAGGGTTGAAAGGACCTGGTGTAGAATTGGGGGAGAGAACAAATACGGTGCATTTTGATCCTCTCGAGCCTTGAAGGGGGTGTTAGAGGGGTTAGTCCTAATAGTCAAGGTTTACAATGCTGATGATAATGTTGATAATGTTTTAGAGGAATAATATTTTTGCATAATTAGAATCGAAACAAGCTTCCGGCTGTTCGTCTGTGTGAGATCCTAGTTAGGAATGATTTAAGTACGAACTCTGCTGAATCATCTAATTCCAGGGCATCAATGACGACGATCCGCTGCTTTCTATGCAGATGAGGGCCTCCCGCCGGAGGGCTGGACACTTGGGAACTTACAGTATGTTCCGTCTTCTGAAAACTCTTGGGACGGGTTAAAGGAACCTAAGAAACCTATGGATATAGTATCAGAGCCTTAGATCCAAGGTTTCTTGGTCATGAGCTTTCCGCGTTTGCGGAGGCCTGGAATTTTGCTGATTAGTATGGAGATGGTACCGGTACCGTACCGTACCTCTTTGCAATATAGGACCTCGCTAGAGAGCGACAGACATTAGACTCAGTCAGAAGCGCGTATATTCGTATAACTTTTAACGCTTGTCATGCGTCGCATACACCTACACAATCTCATCACGTCGGCGGTAAATCTTCTCGATTCTCGATCGCTCGCTGACTTGGAATCTCGGCAATGGAATTGAAGCAGCCTCCTGACCTTTCCGCAGAGTGAGATTTAGTGAGATTTTAAATTTACGACAATCGGAAGTCAGACTTGTACTTGATCCGGGCGGCTAAAACTTGCATAAATTGATGATCTTATATGTATATGTCGGGAAAGAATTCGTTGAACATAGCCGGGTTCGCGACTTGCAAAACCTATGGCTATAGAGGCTCGAAGACCGTCTTCTATTGACAAGCCCTCGACCCAGGCCCCCAGAGCCTAAAGAATGTGTCCTTTAGGCTTTACTTCAAGGCGCCTTCCGCCTTGACTAAGCTGAGTACGCCAAAACCCGTAGAGACCCATGTAAAATTTGAAATCGTAGTGCATCCTCTGGTTGGCTATACCTATAACTCGATGAATTCAACGACTCCAAGACCTATGGACGTTATAAAATAGATAATACACTGCTTAATCACCACTTCCAAGTAATAGTACCTGTCCAAGGCAGGTTCCTACTTAGGATTCGCGGAACCTCAAGCTAGATTTATTCAGGAATATTGAGCCTTTTACGGATGCAAAGGGATCGACACAGGCGAATACGTCGTCCATGGCGTGCCGGTGGGGAAGAGTGGGGAAGAATGGGGAAGAATGCAGGAGATCCATATGCGGATTTTGCATGCGGGGTTCTGAAATGATGGCGGATGGAGTGATTGCGGAATGATCGCTGGACAACAACCACAATCATTCGAGCCCGGCGCTGGCCAACCTTCCCTTTTACAACCAGAAAGGGGTGTAGCAACGCGCGTGTGATATTACCTACGGTCTGGGGGACGGCGAAAAATGAATTGCTGAGAATCACAATGTTATGTCCAAGAGACAACTCTCACACATGACTACTGCTTGGCCATGCGAGTGAGGAGATCTTTCAGAGATCTCCTCGTTTTCGCCTCCCGAGGGGGTCAGGGCAGGGAATCGGCGTAGCGTTTTGGTTCGAACCATTTCACTTGATTGTTTGATTCACACACTCCACCAACTCGATATCTCTCATATTTTCGACGAGCATTCCAAGGCGTCGTGCAACAATAATGTCCACCATCTTCACTCATGTTGACCTGGGAGACACACTGGGTGCGCTGCAAATTGGGTCTATCTTCTCGGTCTTTTTGTTCGGGGTTGTTACCCTCCAAGCATATGTCTACTACAGCACATTCCGAGAGGATCTTTGGATATACAAAGCTCTCGTAAGCTCTACTTTGACTTCGTGTTTTTCTGTTATGATCATTAATCGTGATACGAAGGTCACTGCCATATGGTATGTCTTTCCAGACCAGTAATATGATGCGAGGCTCTCAATCTGCATGACAGCCTTCTGGAGGTTGGACACACGGCGGCCGTCTGCTATGAGGTTTATCATGACACCATTACTCTTTACGGACAGCCTCAGTTACTCGGCGCGTTCCCTGTGCTTGGGGCAGTCACGGCCGTTGGAGGGGCTATCACTTTTCTCGTACAGGTGCGTAATACTATCTTCAGTATATTTCTAACCCTGTTGATCCAGCCCACTTCTCCAGGGATTTTTCGCAATGCGCCTATTCAGAGTCCTACCCAAGCCATATGGCTTTATTGGCATTTTGTGTCTCGTCTTGTCATTGAGTAGATGTGTTGCAAGCATCTATCTCTCAATACAAGCAGTTGCCGCAAAAAGCATTGCGCAGTACCATCTTCAGATGTCGTGGCTGATATCCACTCTCCTCGCCGTCGGTGCGGCAATTGACATAATTATTGCTGTTTCGATGTTGTACTACTTGTCAAAAAAACGCGGTCGAGGTCTCGAGAGGTCAGTTTCATTGGCCTTATCATACTTTCTCAGACTCATACGGGACTCTACAGAATCGCGACAGTTATCGACCGTTTAATCGCTTATACCATTCGTACGTGCCTAAAGCCAGTTCCGATTTCTGGTCTTTCTGACCTCTTTTTTTATTCAGGAACCGGGCTACTTACAAGGTATATTCGGTCGAATGACATTCCTGAATTTACTCTGATTATCTTCTACAGCGTCTCAGCAGTCGTGCTACTGATCTGCGTAAGCCTTCCCCGACATTGACTTACAAAATGCTGAATTTTCTATCCATTCAGTTCCAAACCATGCCTAATAACCGTGCGCGATTTTATATTTGACTCATATTGCTTGATGTGACCTTCCCCATATAGTCGTTTGGCTGGCGTTGTACACATTTCTTGCAAAATGTAAGGGTTTATGTCAAATGGTTAACGGTCGTCCATTAATATTTCTTGCGCAGTGTACTCTAACAGCCTTTTGTCTGCGTAAGTTAATTGATTTCCGTCCAATATCTGAGCTAAGCGCAATATGCAGCCTCAATTCGCGTCAAGGCATGCGAGAAGAAGCCAGTCTTTCTACGCCGTCTGGCGATCGTCACTTACGCTCGAAAAACACGCGTCGGGATAATATGAACCCTTCTCGCGTCGCAGTACGTCATATAAAATTTACTCAAAAATGTTGCTTGAACTGGTTCCTCCTCAAGTTCGATGGTATCCAGGCGATATCTATCGAGATGAAGACGACGACAGAGACGATCCAAGACGATCCCGCTTTCTATGCTGTACGTTCACCAATATTGATGGTATCTTTGAGTGTCAATAACGTCCTCCAAGAAGCCGGGTTCCTCAGCGCAGTACCATCGCTCTGCAAATCAAAAAGTTTAACGGTAGTCTATGCGAGTTGGGCAATCTGACCGGGGTTAATATTGTAATTTGTACATTGATGTACCAAGAACGCTCAAGTGGTTTGCCATTTGTGCTCAAATATCTGTCTTTGGGAGCTGTTTCGCAAGTTCAACGCTCGCTAAGCCTCGCTCTTTCTTTTTCGGCGATTGCCGACGACATGATGCGCCACACGATTCACGAGAACGTAAAGCGGCGGAATTGGTGCCCATGGTTCCATAGAAATTCCACGGCAATTCCATGTGCTCGGTGGCCGGTTGTGGTGGCCAAGTTGGGCGGCCTTACTTCTGCTCGGAAACCACGCTCAGCGCCCAGGCACTGTAACCGACTCGCCGCTAAGGCCTCCCGTGCCCTGTGGCATGCGCGATATGTCTCCGACTAAGTCATCTGGGGCATCCCTTGCTTTTCTTGGGAGCTGACGGACCCTGGATCAGATCATCACAAAATCATACATACAAGCGAGGGTGGATTCCAGCTGATTTTCTGTTTTATGGTGAAGGTGGTCCAAAGCCGAGATACTCATATGGTTGAATGCAAGCCCTTTATATTCTTCATATTCATGCTCACACAGTATCTTTGGCCCTTATCTACTCTGTTAACTGGTCTGAAGTGTGATTTACCTTTTAGCGAGATTTCACATTGAGCGCTTTGCAGATCAAAGGTCTACTGTTGGTCTTCCTCCTCGGCACTGCGACCCCGCAAACACATTGATCTTCAGGCTGTCCCAAAAATAAATCTTCAAAGCTTCTTCAAGCGGCAACCATAAGTTTCAATATATTTCAGGGTGTGCTGCAGTTTGTCGCGTGAAATTTTCCCAACGATGTTCATTTCCCCTTGAAGCTCATGAGCAACTTTAACGCCGTCATCGCGCGGACGATTACTCGACTTGAATACTGGACCCATTGGTTAGATTAATATTAATCAGGACATTGCTAACATTCAGAAAAGCTGTCGGGGCGTATTCTGGTCGAAGAAGAGGCGTCGGGCTGCGCAGAGCTGCGCACCGAACAGGTGCGCGTTTTCGGTCCCAATCGTACCCATTGGGTGATCTCCAAGAGTCCAAGGGTCTCTCTTACATTCTGATGACTTGACGCTTCTGGCATTTTATTTTAGACTTTCGACTGCTACCTTTCTGTCAGATTTAAGTCTTCAAGGGACCACTGAATATCCCTTTCCTTAACATATTTTGTGGATCGTTTGCGCAGCTCGCAGTGTCCTTTGTAACGGAGTGGGCGGCCCGGGCTCGACCGTACTTTTGAAACTGACCACGTGCGATTCGCTGACAGCGCTGTCAGTGTTCTCCCCAGAGCAAAGTTCGAACTCCTCTTTCTTCGTTTTCTGCTCCAGCCCTCCAGGCTTCGCGCTCGGGGCTCTTCGACATTTACGAAAGGTATCTCTTTTTTGATGTATAATTGCGTAGGATCTAAATAACCTCAAAAATTTAGCAATGGCAAGCACGAACCCTGATGATGTGGAAGGCAACGTCCAAGCGCTGGTGCAGTCTTTCGCTATGATCATATTCTCTGAAATCGGAGACAAAACATTCCTAATTGCCGCAATATTGGCAATGCGACATCCACGGCTACTGGTCTTCGCAGGTGCCTTTGGCTCACTCGTAGTCATGTCCATACTTTCCGCTGCCATGGGCCACCTTCTACCAACCTTGATCCCACGAAGTTGGACACAATTCGCAGCATCTGTCCTATTCCTCGTATTCGGAGCCAAGATGTTTTCAGAGGCGAGAGAGATGAAGGGCGGGAACGACAAACTCCAGGAGGAAATGCGGGAGGCAGAGGAGGAGATTGAAGATGACGACGCCGTGCATGATGGAACAGGTCTCCCGAGTGCCACGCTGGACGGGCATGTCATCCCGCTGGAAGAGATGGAAGAGGGCGGGCGTGTGTCGAGCAGCCGGTCGGATGAACCCCGCAGTGCTCCTCGTTCAATATCAAAGACAACATGGGCCGAGGGCGCGCGCAACTTCTGCAGCCTTTTCCTAGGCCCTGTGTTCGTACAAGCCTTCATTCTCACTTTCCTCGGTGAGTGGGGAGACAGGAGTCAAATCGCCACTATTGCGCTGGGTGCTGCACATGTGAGCAATACTCATCTATGCGATCATGAGGACTAGAAGCTCATCCCGTCCGTTACTTTTATAGAACGTCTATCTTGTGACCCTCGGAACCGTAGTCGGTCATTCGTGCTGTACGGCTCTAGCTGTCATAGGAGGGAGATACATATCGACAAAAATATCTGTCAAGCATGGTGCGTCTGATATTCGTTCCTACAGTATTCTTTCCCTCAAGATTGGATCTCAGTGACATTTGGCGGCTCAATACTATTCCTGCTATTTGGCATTATCTATCTATATGAAGCATTTGCAACGACCAACGATGTGGACATGGCAATTCCCATCAGTGCCGATTCCCAAAATATAGCTTAATAGCCAACAACCTCCACTTCGTTCCTTGTGATATACGTCCACGTATCTGTAGAGCTGAGTATCGCACGTAATTTATAACCTATCCCCTAGACTGCTTTATTCGTTCATAATCTTTCGTCCAAGGATATACCCCATCAAAATATTGATTAACGTGATCAACCGACTAGGTGGTCGCTGGTTGGTGGTGGAAACTCCTGGTTGTAACAGCGCCACGATTGGCCCAACCATCGTCAACGTTCCACACTACGTCGGCGTCGCATTAAATGTAATCCTTGTGAATCTTCATTACCTAAGTATATGGCCTACCTATGTACCTCCAAGCGAACGTTAAATTGCCGCCGACCTCTGGACAACGTGCTAAATTATTAATTAATCGGTATAATCGAGGAGAAACAAAATGACACTGGTGTTAGCGTACGTATGGGGTATTTGATTTTGCAAGGTGAGTACACGGCACTCCTTGATACACTGTCACTGTAGGAATCCCTTCATGAGTCGTCAGGGCGAGAAGAAGCGCAGACCTACACAAACGCTGAGCAGAATCGGCGCCTCTCAGGACCTTCGGACCCGACAAGTCCGTCAAATTCCGATTTCACGACTGTAGAGTATGTTTCTAAGCATTGGATTTTTCCTTTACAGCGAAACAATTAGACTGATACTGGGTTAGCAACAGAACAGCGCGAACAGAGCCCGAGTAGCGATCCATCGCAAGCCACTCGAAATCCACCAAGACACCAGGGAGCCTCTTCTGGAAGCACCTCGTTATTCGCATGTTTTTCGTCAGTATTATTAGCACGCTCCGCAGTGTCGTCCGAGGCTGTCGCGAAGGCAATGTTATTGACGGCAGACGCTGCGCAAGAGCTCCTGGAAATAGTGATGCTTTTAGGCGGAAGAACATATGCGGGATAGAAGCCTTCCAGAAGGGAAAACGGTGTCCAAGCTGAATCTATGCGTATATGCGCGATAAATTTGTATACGAGTGAACTGAGACCGCAAAGCAAAATGATACCTAGGTCTTGGTGCATATTCCGAGAACCAAGAGACGGTACAGCGTCGTCGTGAGTATTTGTCGGAGAATCAGAGTTAGTGTCAGGATCTTCGGTTGTCATCGGTAAAAATAATAGAGGAGGAGATGGAGATCGTAGCGGAGGCGAGCTTGGAGGAAGAGCGCTTGATTCGCGAAGAGAGGAAGCTTCGAGATAGGAGACAGGGCCAGGAGATGAAGCCAAAGCAGAATGCTCCAAAGGAGAAGAAACACGACTATATGCGCGTTTGTAATCGTCTTGGTCCTCAAAATGTACAGGGAAGTCATTGGGTGAGCAGACAGTAGCATCCGAAGACAGAGAGATAGTCAGTTGAGGATCCGTCGACGAACTTGGGATATCGTCGGATGACGAATGATCAGATTTCGGGTTGGCTTCCGTGACGGTATCCGACGAGGCGGCTGGGAGGTCTTCAAGAGCGGAGATTTCTTCCTTAACCGGTACCTCGACAATCACGGGAGGGACGCCAACATCCAGCTCGTAAGTCCCTTGCGGGATCTTAATCCTGAGTCTCTTAGCGTGCATTCTCCGCCGATACCACCAGCTATGAACGTTCACAGGGTTCAAGTTTCGGGCCAGTGCCCAGGCTCGTCGAGAAGAAATCGACGGGATACGACGGTCGTTTGGCCAAATCAACGCGAGCTCGTCAAAGTGCACTTTCATTATTGGCTGGTAGATCACGTTCTCGGACTATAAAATGAGCTCAGCGATGTGAACAAGAAAGGGTCTGTAAGGTTACCGCTGGTTCTTCTGCGTCCTTGATTTTGACCGGCGCTGGGGTCTGCTCAGCAACATCGGAAGATGCGGCCAGGGCGCGCGCCATCTTCGCAGTTTGCCTGGTGACTTTAGGCATTGCTGTCGGTGGTAATTGGTTGAAGCAAGAAGCAGAGTATTTTGGGAAGGAGCCGGAGGGTGCTGGCAAGCAAATACAAATATGGACCTCCGCTCGGACCGTTCATGACTCCAGAGTCCGAGGCCAACAATCCTGACCTTCAGTTGTTCTCGGTGCTCGCTATACCTACAGGCTCCTTTTGTAGATTTTTTTTCGCTGAACTATTGAAGACCATCGAGAGTTTTATACCTGAAATTCTGACCGTTTTCCTTCGTTTAAATTCTTAAAGTAGACCAGGATTGGGAATCTGTGATGGCGAAATGACAAAATTCTATTGTAACGGATATCTTGTGCGCTGTGGGTATATTTCTGCGACACGATTAGCGTAGCGGGGGATCCAGGATATATCATCTAAGCAGGCCTGATATCCATGAGCGCCTAATGTCCTCCGCAGAGATGGCCGTCAAGCATCTGTCTAACACCAATACCTGCACCTGATCCGCACCTTCAACTTTCCGCGATTTAAGGGATTCCAGCCGACTCAAAAGAACTCTATCCTTCATCACAGTCGTGCCTGGTAGTGCCTCTGACTGATTGAGGACGGGTTCCGGGCCCGCCTGAACGACGATACGGCGAACGCTCGGAGGCAACCTCGTAGGTGTCATACAATCGCTCAACCCATCCCAACCTTGCTCTCCAATGAGCGCATCTTCGAGCTCCGTGACAAAGGCGCCTGCAGCGCCGAGACCCGTGATTTTCAAGTCCGTTAACGATGGACAAGCCTCTTCAAGGCTGCACATATGTAGTAGCCCGTGCGGGTTGCGGTTTCCATTGAGATGTAAACGTTTTAGCGATGGGAATTTTCCGAGAGAAGATGGAAAAGGGTAGAAGCCCGATATTGCCAAGCTATGGAGGAGGGGAAAGGGGGTTCGAAAGACTCGAGCGATGAGTGACGTGCTCGAAAAAGGGGCGTTCGCGACTAATGATAAGGTTTCTAGTGTCGGGGCGGATAATGTGATGATACGCGAGAGAGCTTGGTTTTCGAAGTCGCTTAGGCGGAAGGGAGATTTAGAAGAGGAGTCGGAAGGTACATCGGACAGGAATAGATGATGAATGTGGCGCATGTGTGGGGGTGTTCGTTCCAGTCGTTCCAGGAGACCTAATATTTGGGCCATCCCGAAGGCAGAGACATTGTGGTAGAGGTATGGGCGCGAAAATTCTTGGAAATATTTTGACACTGCATTCAGAGTTCGAACGGTGGATCCATCGTCGGTGCAGGCTAACTGGCAGATGTAAGCATGGAGCTCGGTTGGCAAAGTATCCATAGCTCAAGTTTATCGCTTTGGAGCGATAGGAAGAGAAAGGACGTTAAGAATCGTCTGCTGGGTGAAAAAAGCCATAACCAGTTCGTCTGTTCCTCTGAGTGGGATGAGTGAGAATGATGCGCGGATGGCGACATTTGGCGACATGGCCCACGTGATTGAGACGCGTTCAAATCGTTTCACTCAGTTATTTACTTGACATCGACGCTCCAGCGCGATTATTTCTGGAGCTATCAGATTGCGGTTTATTGTAGGAATAATGGAGAACGGTCTTATTGAAGTATCGATTTTAGCACCGAGAGAAAAATTTGAGCCGGGTTTGTGCTAGAAGCGAGAAAAATATGTTAGCGTTGCAGATATTTAAGCTCGAAAAGAGTCGAAAAGGGTGAAGCTTTGAAAATTTGAGCCCGTATTGCCTTGCCGCTCTTCGTGAATGATGACTGTTCTGGGGATCCGGGCTGGATATGATCGCAGTGCGCCAAAGCCTAAATATGAACTGTGAAGTTGGTGAGATGTCGACGAGGTGTTACACAAGAAAATAGTAAACACACGTCTGCAGATGGCTAGTGGACGAGGCGTTGTTACCATCAGAATGGTTGAACGTTGAACTTCTGTTGAGTTGAGAGCGCATCGAATTGGCATCGAAAGAAAGTTGGTTTGAATTTCTCTGAGAGACGGAGTTTTAAAAGTAAGTGGACTTCAAACGTTCCAGTAGAAATTGAGTAGAAAAGAAATGAACGAAATGTACCGTTCACCAATTCATCGCGAAAGACATTCAATATATGGAGAAGAATTAAAGTCGTAAACAATGCTCAAGGAGGATCGATGATGCTCTGGCTTCAAGACTCGTTCAAAGGTTGATAGCTCTGGAAATTAATATGCGCAAACAAGTGCTGCCCAGCTGAGGCCTGGACTTTGCTTCTGCCTTTTCACGCCAAAACATGGATGAAAGCCCTCGTCCTCCCTCTGACCAATCGCCGCCGCCACCTCCTCCAGCGCAGTCCCATACAGGCTCCCCAACAGACTTCTTGAAAGGAGTCGTTGGAAAGCGAGTCATCGTCCGACTGACGTCTGGGGTCGATTACAGAGGTACAGAGTCATTCTTTTCACGCGACTTTTGTACTAAGCAAAGGTTTTCAGGTGTGTTGTCGTGTCTGGATGGTTTTATGAACATCGCGCTAGAGCAGACAGAGGAGCATGTGAATGGAATAGTCACGAATAGATATGGGGATGCGTTCATTCGGGGAAATAATGGTACGCAATGATACTTCTGTTGATATTTCCTGAATTGTTGATATGGATATGGATCCTTTGTTTCACCTCAGTACTATACATCTCTGCTGCAGAAGCGCTGTAGTAGGACTCTTGACATCACAATTGGCTGAGGAATCACTGCCATCGGGAATCATCTCTGCGCAATCTTCAATCCACGAACCGCGTCAATATGGATGATAATCGCCTCTCAGATACCGTCATGCTGCAATCTCGGTGCCGAAAACTGTAGAAATTCCGTTAAACGCATATACTGTACCAAAGTCAATTCAATTCACCTTCAATAGAAACATGACCATCTCGACGAATTTTCGCTCGACGTATCTAATGCGACGCAGTACTGCGGCAACTTCAGCCATGAATTCTAATCCTTTGCGCCTCTTTCCAGGTACAACTCATGATATATTATATTTCTCTCCAACTCCATGCCACCAATGGATTTGTTTTCCCTTTCCTTTCCTTCATCGGAGGGACGTACTGCACATTCCGCAGACAACTCCAAGTCTTGCGCCACATCTCTCCCGTGACTCCTCTCTCTGTTCCCCTGACGTAATTATGTCTTGTCGGAATCTGGGAGGCCGGACGAGCGAGCTTCTAGCTCCTCGCAGTCAGTTTGCGGTTGCGGGACTTGGATGCCATGTAGATTATGGTACGTATCTCAGAAAAACTCGATCCGCCTCATCATCGATTACGAATGTATTCCTTCACTCACTTGTGTCCCTCATTCCCTTTCCATTCTTCTCATTTTCCCATGACCTAACCAGATTGATCTTGCTCAGCTCGCCGCTATATACTGACAGACCGAACATTCCAAGTGTCATTTGCCTTCTCCATAGATAGACGACTAAATTACTAGGAGGTGAAATCCTACAAATGCACTGATACTTCATAAACACCTAGGAGGTAAGCGAAATGTATGCACTCAAGAGAGCGGATGCTGACGCCCAGTGAAAAACGACTCGAGTGAAATCGTGTGTATTCCAGTAGAATTGAGCCCTTCCCATGCAATCGAGTAATTTCTGAACTTTTCGAGTGTCTTCGAGTGTGCCGGATTATTATCAAAACCTTGCCGATGGTTCGTGTCTTGGCATTCTCTCGGACTTTGACTTTTCCCCAGAATGAGGGTGTGGAACGCGCTGACAAATGACGAGTACTTCAGGAATTTCCAAGTTCGGGTAGTTCAACTTCTTCCTTTGACACGTACCACCACGAGTCCCGTTCCTCCTAGTTCTCCCTCCCTCTCGCTGATGTCCACCCTCCACCTTCCTTTTCGCAACACCATTGCCACCATTGCCACCATTGCCACTAATATCTGCATTCAATGTAAGTCATTCCTCCCTTTTTGTGTGTATATCGCATTCCTTACTAGATTTCCATCGCAGCCATGAGGTCGAGCGCCCTTCGGTCTCTCTCCTTCGTTATGTAATGTATGTCCATTGAGCGGATCTCCTGTGTTCTGTGCTTATATCTTCTCTGCAGCCCTTGCCGTCAAGCTATTCAAGCACATGGTTGGTGGTGGTGGATCTGCGGACTCGAGTTACAGGTATGTCTTGTGCTTATCACCGCGTGTATCCCAGCTACTAATTGCACCTCCTAGCCCCAAGTCAACCTCAATCCATACGCAGAATGCATAAGTACACGCATGCCCAGTAAGTGGACCTCATAACTGGCTATAAGTATTCTTGGTAGTGTTAAATTCCGAGTCTTGTACATATACCGCCCTGCCGTAGAGTATTCTAATCAAATGTGAATTTCGAACCAATCCATTGGCTATGAGAAAAGATCTATGTCGCTCGAGGAGGCTCTACCTCACTCAAAGATTGGAAATCGTTCTGCCATATAAATAAACCCTGGTAGAGTGGTGTCGAGCGAATTCGGGAATATCAATCTTGGCATCATTTCACTCGAGGAGACAGTATCCCACTCGATTGTACACTAAGATTTTTCGAGCGGTTCTCATTTTTCGGACGAAATCGAGCGCTATCGATTGGATTGATGGGAAATCATTTCAATCGATAATGCTCGAAGGTACTGGATCCCACTCGAGTCATTTTTCACTGGGGCTGACGGCCTGCAAATCATGATCGCGATGTGGGTTGAACGTCTGAAGCTGAAAGTATTGAACGATTGGAGGATGACGCGGAGATTGGAGATTTTGGTGTATTTGACGGAAACTTTTATTGTCCGTTGGTCCTTGTTACTTGTAGGGACTTTATAGCAAAGCTACTCATCCGGACATCGATAAAATGACAGCGCAGGGAACTGCGAATTTCGGATCGGACATGACTAGGTATATGCTGGGGCCTGTACAAACGCACGTATATGCGCACGCATGCTCGCTTCAGTTCAACCGAAATTCATTCGCTATTCGGAACCATGTCGCTATCCTCCATAGACCCCACGTACAATGGACTTCCTCGCTTCAGTTCAACTCGCTACTATCCGAATCCAGGAGTTTGAAAAATATCAGGAGTTTGAAATCGTCGTTTTCCTCTCGCATTTTTGAAGCTACCTTCACAAGGTCTTACATACATATCTACCTATATACCATCCCACCACGAATATCCATAAAAATTTGAGGTTCGGTGTTGTTGAGTCGCATAATTGAGGATATGTGATTTTGAATACATCAAATTGGCCAATGTATACAAATGTTGGCTCAGATCCAGCCCGATCCAGCCCACCATTTCCCTTGGGGTTTTGGGAAAAAACATTCTACTGGCTGATGCGATATGATATCCAGGATCCCACATTTCATAGTGGGCTCGTTCTTACAAGAATGGAGAAGCAGTGGTTTTTGCGATTTGAAGAGTGACACGCGGTGACATTGTGCATGGGAATCATGGCACGCCGTGTTGAAAACCAGCAAGAAATTTGATGTGACAAGGTCGTGACACCATTTCAATCTCCTGATATCTTCGACTTTTGAGCACCGGGAAGGCTCCGCTTTCATCTGTAGCCAACTTTTTAAGAAAAAGACCATCTAGTCGAATAGAAGACAAAAAGCCGCATATTCTGGCCAAGTTTAAAAGGGCGGAGGGCAAGTGGTTGTGGAGGAATAGACTTTCTTCGAAAAAGTTTTCAAACTCCTGGATTCGGATAGTATTCAGAACAATGCTGTAACGCTCTGCGGCTTGTCTCGAATCATGATCGTAATTTCCAGCTAGCTCAATCCGGTTAGGGTACATTGCCATGTCAGGGATTTCGCCTGCTCTTATAAACCGCTAGGGATAGCAAAGGGATAGGTCAAGTAGACTCAGGCTCTCATTTCTTATCCCCCCTCCCAGGTGTCGCACAACCTTGTGATTCAAGCCACTCTTTCGACTCTAATCCACCTATCTTAAGGTAAAATATGAACTTTTGACTCGGCATTGTAGTAGAAAGTTAATGGGCTGACAGAACTGTCCTAGACATGACTGCTATCCGCTCTCTGAATTTTATCCTCGGGATGTTGCTTCTACTCTCGCCTCTCACGTTATCACAAACTGTAGGCGCATGCCACCCGTACCCTGGTGCCGTAGCGCAGGACTGTCTACAATTGATTGGCAACAATCTGGGGAATGACACGGAGTTGGCCTGCGAGCAGGGTCGCGCAACAATAACGCTCAGCCAGTGTTCCATCACCACCAAGTGTGCAGCGGGAGAGATTGCGGTCGTACCAGATGAAGTGGTGCGACGTGCTCTGACCAGTATTGGAGCATGTGCGCTTAGTGATTATGGGTCCATCTCAGGCAGCTACACGGCCGAGAACGGGGCGAAGACTTGTTACCTCTATCCTGGAGCGTAAGTAAATTATTCTGATTTGTGACGCATCTGAATTGATCTCTTTTTCTTTCAGGGTTAGCAGTTGCTAGTAGACAGAACATCTTGTGTGAAGGACCGGTACTTTTCACCATCACGCCTTCCAATTTCGTTGTCGCTCATCGCGTCCCTCCTCCTATTTCTTGTTTTCTTTTTCATCTCCATTCTTATCCCCCTTACTCTCGAGGTACATGTACTCTACATCAAGTTCTAGGTACATTCTTCCCCCTGCTGCCCATACTGCGGTCAGCCTTGATGTTCTTTTGATGCTTTTTCGTACTTTAGTCCATCAACTGACTAGCTACTGACTTGGTATATAAGTTATTATTATGACGGACAGCCGTAGTAGCTAAATCCTTAGTGAATTCAGAAGTGTTCAACCTCGTCTATATATCCTGAGTTCTTAATATTAATTCTGGAAAACGAGCATGATGAAGACCAGTCGCAGTGCAAACTGCTGAACCAGGAGATCGCGCTGGTCAAGTTGGGGGAGCTCTATAAGGCTGAGAAATACGTATATTTGGCCTACACCCCGGGCATCACAGACCAGAAGTAGCAATGCACAGGGCTTAGTGGACATCGTCACGCAATCGAGGGCTTTCATGTCCTAAACGGCAAAAGCGAAGACCGCCAAATTCAGTGCGGTATCCTGCCTACTTTCCGATGTATTTTCCCTTTTGACATAGCTTGCTTATAGTCCAAGCCCTCTAGAGTCTAGATTACCATGAAGATCACACCCGCGATTTTCGGAGGCAGGACCCGGATAGGCGCGCCGCGCGAGGAGTGCTGTAGAGCGTGCTCGCATCTCGTTCGCCTCATCGCACCTCTGGCAGAGAGATACGACTTCAAAATGGAGGCTAGATATGAGTCCTTCGGGGTTCCGAGGTTTGCCGCCTCTCTCTCCTTCTGCAATGCTAGATCATTGAACGATTGCGGAGGCTCTCTTGAAGTGCCCGCAGCTCGACCACCTTAGCATCGCTTGGAAAGAGGTTGGTTTACAACAATTTTCCCAGTTCGGAGTCGAGGGCAAGGACTGGGGATGGATGTCAAGCCATTTTCTACTTATTATTACACAAGTTAGCTAGGTAACACAAGAGCGATGTGGATATCGTGATGCCTTTACGGACCGGCGCTTTCTTGCGGCATCTGTGGTTGGGGCAGGGACAGATTATTAATAGTAGGCCGTGATCTTGAGGAGGCTTCAAATGTCGCGGGCTGGAAAACATGATTCAAGAAGTTTAGCACCCAGAGATCGCTCAGAGATGGCTGGAGAACTTGGAATACTTGAAGTTGAAGTGAATGGATGCGATGACCCGACACACGATCAGACGCGTAGACCGAGATGTTACCCGGATGATTGCCGTCTTCCCACGGTCGATCATCAAGCTACGGTCACCTCCGGCGACTCCGAAGTACATGCCACAGTGCTGGCCAACACAACCTCAGCCTCATCGATCATCTCTCGTCCAATTCAACAACGCCTTTTCCTTTGGATTTATGTATTCAGTCTGACCACGATAACCCTCGGAAATTACGCCGGTCAAAGATCGTGAAAGGTGCGGCAGGTGTGTCAGCCATGAAAGATGATGATGAACCATCCCCGAGTCTGAACCCGCAGTATTTCAGTAGCACTGTTGGTAAGCCAAGTCCCAGTCTGTCTCATTCTGAAGGTCTTTTACCTTTAGGTTAGAGATCCTATTCGCCGATGTTCCATCGACGGCGAAGTTTTGGTTACCGTTACCTCTGGGTTTCTCAACATGCTTTCGGTTCTTTCTTCGGTGACCGCACGACCATATATATGCTCAGAGTTCTGCTGAAAATTTTCTAGATGTGCTTCTCACCCACGAATACGAGGATGTGTGGATGATCAGTATCTTTAGGACACACATCGGTCATGCGGTCCATGTACGCCTAATGAGCCATTGCTTGGTCATTTTTAGGGCGTATCTCCTGCGAGGGTTTCGACCGTGCTCTGTTTCACAGAACGCTTCCACCTCTCGCTCCTCTACATACTTGGAGCCTTCTTCCGATGATTGAATTCGTTCTTCTCTGCCGCTTGACCATCAAGGCATGAAAGATGCGTGGGCAAAGCAGTATGTCAATCCTTTTAGTTATCAGAGAATGTGGCTTCTCAGCTTCCTCACAGATACTGTTCAACCGTTTCCCGCGGTGAGTAAATCTTTCCGACGACATAGGCCTGTGTGCTTCTTCAGTATAGGTTCAGTGACAGCTGTCCGGAGCCACTTGGTGATTGACTCGTACATCAATCTAAAATGTACGCGATAAGTACTATTTATTTCCTTGCGTTCAAATAACATCAAGAAACTGCCTAGCGACTGTACGCCGTGAGCCTCCGTGGGCAGTATCAACGTGCTTGACGCTATGTTTTTCTCATTGACCAGGCTTGCATCATATCCTCCTGCAAAGACTAGCAGCTTTAACGTAAGCTGTCTTTCGGTTATTACCTTAGATTTCCTTTCATTCATTCGCGACAGAGAATGAACGACGTCTTGAAAACGTTTGATTGCACAGAGCGTACGGACGCGCATTTAGCGCTTAGCAGTTACTCTGCTCCTCCGGATATCATGCATCAATGATCAATCCCACGTCAAATCCGACTTCATCATTTTATTTTTAACACTCAAGTAGTCACATGCCTTCACATCAATGTCCTGTATCCGCCCACAGTGAATTACAAGCTGCAATGTTCTTGCATATGAACCACTATACGGACACGCTGAATACCGCAGCGCGAGTGGCACCATTTCTGCTTTATGGGCATATGTTTCCCGTGCCTTGCTATTAATTCCTCGTTGTCCCTGTCATTCAGGAGCAGACATTTCGGCGACGACATCCTGAGCGGCAGCCGTTCGCTTTTCGAGCGGCATAAAAGCGGTTCTAGCACTGGTACTCGGTTAGCGTTTCCTGCCCCTCATCGCAGAGATGCAACGCCCCACTCTGTTGTCGTTTGTGCTTGCATCCCTTCTCATCGCGCCGACACTGGGCGTTACCATTACTCAGCCGTCGCAGCTTAAGACGACTACGTTTGACTACATTATCGTCGGAGGTACGTCTCTTGCATCGCAGCATCTAACTGTGGGGATTAACGCCATTGAACAGCTGGCACTGCTGGGCTCGTCATCGCCAACCGCTTGACGGAAACATCAGGTGTTACTGTACTCGTGCTCGAAGCCGGCGTGAGGTGCATATTTCACTTTCAGAGAATTCATCGCTTGCTAATATTCTCTTCGTTTGCTAGCGATCAGGGAGTCATTGCGGCAGAAGCGCCTTTCCTAGGACCGACATTGACACCTAGTGAGTGCGCTGTGCCCACAGAACTATCTCCTCGGTGCTAATAGTAATTTCCGCAGATACACCATTTGACTGGAATTACACGGTGACTGCGCAAGTTGGATTAAACGGCCGGAGCTTCCCTTATCCCCGCGGCAGACTTTTGGGAGGATGTAGCAGTGCCAGTGCGTGGTTTGCGATCGAATAACTCTGCCGACAGGTTTTGATCAATTCTTTTCAGATTATCTGATCCATCAATACGGAACATTTGAGGACTGGAACAGGATAGCTTCCGTCGTCGGTGACTCGGGATGGACATGGTCTAACATTCAGAAATACGTCCAAAAGGTTAGCTGCGATATTATTTTCTTTGCTGCGTCACTAACTCGAACTTGATGTAGCACGAGAAATTCGTTCCGCCTTTTGACGGACACAACACCACGGGACAATTCATCCCCTCCTTGCATGGGTTCAACGGAGTAACCTCTGTCAGTTTGCCAGGATTCAATTCGACCCTTGATACACGCGTCATGGCGACGACGGGCCAGCTGGCTGAGTTCCCTTATAACGAGGATACATCTGGTGGATTACACAGTCTTCTTGGTGTTGGTTTTGTCCAGTCCGTCGCTGCTGGAGGTGTGCGAAGTAGCTCGTCTACCAGCTACCTCGCGCAGGCCAATACTCGCCCTGGACTTACAGTTTTGATCAATGCAACTGTCCTCAAGCTTCTGAAGACGGGAACTTCATCAAAGGGTATACAATTCCGTTCTGTTCAATTTGCCAGTGGTCCAGGTCAGTATCCCCCTGTCTGTTTTCATTCGCCCTTCCGTGATACAATCCTGACCGGCTCGATAATTCTACTGTGTAGGTGTTACGCCGACTACCGTTACGGCGCGTAATGAAGTGATCCTGTCTGCTGGATCGATCGGCACCGTGCAAATTCTTACCCTCTCCGGGATCGGTAGCAGCAGTGCTCTCAGCAAGCTCGGAATCAAGACGCTCATCAACAGCCCCCAACTCGGCGCCAACCTCCAAGACCATCCTCTCCTTCCCAACGTGTTCAGCGTCAATGGAAACGAGAGCTTGGACAGCACCCTTCAGAACCCAACGTTGCTCAATGCAGCGGTTACTCAGTGGGTGACGAGCAAAACAGGTTTCATCGCGAATAATATTGTGAACAACTTCGGATTTGCGCGATTCCCTTCCAATTCCTCCATTTTTACTACGCAAAAGGATCCTTCGGCTGGACCTAACAGCCCTCATTGGGAATTCCTCCCTACTGTGAGTCCTATTGGTTCCTAGTCTTCGAAGCATCCTTCATTGAAATCGTTGGAACAGAACTTCTTCTTGAACCCAGGTGTCCCTGAACCTGCATCAGGAAGCTTCTTCACGCTCGTCACCACGTTGCTCACTCCCACTTCACGTACGTTTTCCTCGTTCCCTCGTGGCTTCTAGTCAACTGATTTATCGTCGTACTTCAGGCGGTACCGTCACTCTAGCCTCTACAGACCCCTTCGCTAAGCCCGTGATCGATCCTAAATACCTCTCGACGGCGTTCGACGTGTTCGGCATGCGCGAGGCGGTGAAGGCCATTCAGCGCTTCGCCTCGGCTCCTATATGGGCGGACTATATCATTGGCCCATTCGGTGCCTTTGCCAATGCGACGACCGACGACGCTATCGACTCGTACGTCCGTGGACTGACGTCGACGATCTTCCATCCCTTCGGTACGGCAACTATGGCGACTACGAGCGCGAGCACCTCGAAGGGCGTGTTGAACTCGGATTTGACTGTTAAGGGTGCGGACGGACTGCGCGTTGTTGATGCTTCTGTATTCGTGAGTGCCTTGATTTATAGTTCTGGTTGTTGAGTGCTTGTCGTCTAATTCTGACTTGTGTGTCTAGCCCTTCATTCCTAGTTCACATCCGCATGCCGTTGTGTACCTCCTTGCCGAAAGGGCTTCAGATCTGATCAAGGCATGTCATAAGTAGATGTCGGCACACTGGCTCTAGCGCTCATCTCTTTTTACGTTGAATACCAGGCTGCTTATTGATTACTCTCCTTGACAAGACTATCTTCCTTCTTTTGGATTTTCCAACTCGAAACCTATACACCTACTACTTACAAAGTTTAATTCGGACCTCTTTATGTTAAAGTACTACATGTTGTCGTAGTGTTGTCATAAATGGCCCGGACATACATTAATTTAATTCTTTGACACAAGCTCACTGAAGGTCATTGAATATGGATGGTCGGACGCTCAGCCCACTGATAAGAGCGATAACAAGGTAGACTTTTCTGTCTCATGAGATGATGGCGCCTTATTGTGGTATGTTTTAAAAGCAAACGAGGTACGTTTGCAACGATATCCATATACACACACTTACCAACAACCCGTCCGATGGGAAAGGTATGTGCACTCTGGTATTGGGCGGAAAAGCTGCTCATGCCACACTGTATCATGTATCCAGGTCTTGAACTTCTCCATGAGAACATGATCGCCCGCCGGAGATGTATATTTGATCTCCATCACCAGCTGAAGTCGACATGTTCACAAATGCGCGGCAGACAGAAATCGAAGGATTGTTTAGAGCTGGTATGCAGTTCAACCAGAGCGCTATGTCGATTACACAAATGTTCCCCTGCAGGAAAAAGTGGCATAAACGGGCCCGTAATTGGTAAAGGCTCGACACGAGGAATACTTGGCGTCGAATTAAGTGTGTACCATCATATACGACATGCACCCGATGGCAAATTTCCGACGTGAACAATGCCTCGTGATGATTGTTATCTAATCTAATCCATAGTAGATAATCGAGACGCATCGAGGCAGCATTGTGCGGTATACCATTGCGGGCAAGGCCCAAGGGTATTCATTCGCATTCCGTGTCGAGTCGCGCTGGCACACATGGACATTGCTACACTGCAGAAAGAAAAAAAGGCACAGAAAACCAGAGAAATAATTATATGGAACCCTAAATCAACAAGCAAGAAACCAACGAAAAAAGAAAGAGAGAGAGAAAACAATAACGCGACTAAACGCGTGAGTAATAATACTTATAGTAAGTGATAGTAACAAAAGAAACAATCATCATATGCGTAAGTACATTGCGAACGTCCTCAAAGCGAAACTAATAACACGAGTGGAGGCGGGTTATACACATACTGCACTATACGGAAGGGTATGTACTCGTAGATCGACGAACAACGAACAACGAACAACGGGTTGTTCATGAGATCAGAAAGGAAAAAAGAAGTTATATACAGTATCACGTCCGCGGCAGCGAGATCATGCCCGACGTCGACGCCGTCCTCGGGACCTGCGTCTGGCGCTTCACCTGGGCCTCCATCTTCACGCGCTGCTTGCGCATATCGTCGTCCTTCAGCTTCACCGCGAAGGCGAGCGCGAGGAAGGCGTCGGGCGTTGGGGGGAGCAGCGCGGCAGGCGGGCGGCGCAGGAGCTGGAGGACGGCGTCGTCGCTCGTGCTTTCGAGGAGCTTGCGCCGGCAGCATGAGACAAGGGCCAGCGCGACGCGGAGGAGGAAAGGGACACCTGTAGGGCAAGTGTTTAATTGATATGAGCGTCAGGAATGAATTAATAAATGAGAAAGGACCGCACCTTCGAATAGGAACAGATCCCAGACCCTGTTCAAATATTCTGGAGGAAGCGTGCCCACGAATAGCGTCGAGAACCTACGTCCACATCCATGCATCAGTACCTCCCAAAACCCACAAAAAAAAGAGGTACAACGCACCAAGGCTGACACATAGCACCCGGCAAAATGCCCATATCCACCAAAAGCTTCCTTGCAACCTGCGCATCATTATTCTCCAACGCACGGCTGAACAGCGCGGCGTCGACCTCCATCTGCGTCGTAGTAGAGGAGAAATACGAGCGGATGTGGGTGTCCATGATGGACACAAAGATCCAAAATGCGTCTTCTTCTGGGGATAGGAGGAGCAGTTGGCCGACGATAAGCGTCAATCCTAGATGTTCAACAGAATAAACACTCGACATCGGAAAAAGAAAAGAGAAAACAAAACACACCCATCGAATACTGCACATCCGGCACCATATTCAAATACGCCGTCAACAACCCCAACACCGGCGGCGGCGTCGAAGTCTCGATCCTGCCCCTTAAATGCTCCTCCCTCCCCAACCACACCCGCACATCCCTCTCCATATCCTCCCGCACTCCGCCGCCCAACCGCCCCGCGCCCCGCATACACAGCTGCTCGTAAACACCGGGCACACAGCGCGCCTTGCCGTCGGTGAGGAAGGACCACACGAGGTAGCGCACGGAGGAGGGCACGCCGTCCACGAGCAGGCGGCGCACTTTCTTCGACTTGCGCGTTTGCGCTGAGGAGGCAGGGGCGGAAGAGGACGAGGAGATGAGCGACATCCACTTGAGCTCGCGTTGCCGATGCGCGTCCATGGAGGACTCGCTCGTCGAGTCCGTGTTGGCGAGGAGGAGCGGTGCGTGTGCGGGTGGTGGTGGTGGGGGCGACAAGGGGTTGTTGTTGTTCGACGCCGCCGAGCTCCAAATACCGGACCCCGACGCGCCGCCCTCGATGGTAGGCGACCGCTGCCCTGACAAGCCGCCCGACGAGACCACGGAAAACGCAGGACTCTCCGCGCGCAAAAAGCCTTCTGCCCTTCCACCACCTGCGTCCCCTCTTCCAGGACCACCCACACTGGCACCTGCACCTGCACCGGCACCCAAATCCAACGACAGCCCCTCCCGTCCAAGAACGCCCGAATCCTCGCTCGTCCGCGCCGCCTGGAAATGATGCGAACGCTGCGCGAAGAAATTAGGGCGGACGAGCTCGAACTCCATGTCCTGCACCTGCAGCATCTCAGGGTCATGCAGGGCGTTCGGGCTGAGCGTGCCGCCGCCTAGACCCGCGGCAGCGATGCTGACGCCGCTGATAGTACTCGCTGCGTCCTCGACGTCGTTGCGGCTCTGTTTCCGCCTCAGATTCGGCAACGACAATTTACTTCGGAGCGAGGTTTGGCGGACGATCATCGTTTGCTGGGGCTGTGGTTGGAGAGCTTGCTGCTGCTGCGCGGTCCGAGAGTTATCGCTACTGCTGTTGCTCGTGACCAACGTCAAATCAGCATGCTGAGCCGCCGAGGCTGAGGCAGATGAAGCGCGGGGGTTGCTGCCCTGGACTTGTAACGACGTCGTGCGCCCCATACCCATACCCGTAAGACCCGAGGGCAGCGACGACGATGTAGGCGGCGACTGGGCCGACGACTGCAAGTCTAATGTATTCGTAGGTCCAGGACGAGAACCCGAACCCGAACTAGAAGATGAAGGCCCATCCAACGTGGCGCGCGAAGAGACCTGGCGGAGCTGATGCCCACCAGGCCCAAGTCCAAGTGGCAAAGCCGCTGGCGACGTTGCAGGAGACGTTGCACCCGCACCACTAGTGGCAGGAGACGCAACAGGAGGCGCAGGAACTGGCCCGAAAACCGACTGTGCAAGCGGGCTGCTCGGCGATTTGAGGACGGGCGAGCCATGGGCCGGCTTGAGTCCGCCTCCATTGTGAGAGAGGGATAGCGGCGAGGGACGACGGAGGGGTGATATGGAACCTGGTGTCGGTTTACTTGAAGAGGATGACGAGGACGAGGACGAGGACGAGGACGCAGTAAGCGACCGCTTGATATCTCTTGGAGAGAGGATCTCTGCGTCTTCTCGGCTGTACGAGTAAACACTAACATTAGCACAGAAAGAAGAAGAAAAAACCAAAGGAAACACAACGCACCTCCGCTGCAGAGGCACCACAACCTCCGCGCTGGCCGTGTTGAACCCCGAGAAACTCCGCGAGCGCGGACGCAGCCCCGCCGCTTTGGGGAAGAAGTTGGCGCGCGGGATGACGGCTCCTGGTCCTGCTGTTCCTGCTGCTCCACTGTTATTACCTCCTGCGGCACTACCGCCTGCTGCAGGAACGGCTAGCGTACTGCCCGTCGAGCTGGCGTTGAGGGTAGTATTAGCGCCAGATCTAGCAGCACCCTGCGCCGCCCCTCCTGCTCCTTCCCTCGTCGTCGACTCCGTCACCCCCGCTGTTGCTGAATTGGACGACGCCGCACCCCCCGGACCAGGCGCAGGACCCAACGACGAAGACGAACTCCGCAGCGGCTGATGTCCTTGCTGCCCCTGCCTCGCCATCATCTGCATCTGCATGCGCGGCGGACTCATCGGCGCCGTCGCCTGTGGTACATGCGCCTTCACCTGAACAGGCGGAGGATCGATGCTAAAGATGATAGGCACAGGGCCCAGCGCCGCGCCCAGGTCTGCCTCGGTGCGGCCGTAGATCGTCGGTCCTCTCTGCGGGGCGCGTGCATTACCAGGGCCGGAAGAAGGAGGAGGACCGGGACCACCGCGCGGTGGCATAGACAAAGCCATGCGTATGACGCCGAAGACGTTCGGGCGCGGGGCGCCCGCATACGGTGCTTGTCCTTGAGCCGGTCCTTGCGCTTGCGCGTGTGCTGGCATAGCCGCGACTCCAGCGCCAACACTTCCAACACCTCTCTGTCCACCCAACGCTTGCCCCTGTGCTTGACCCAACCCCACCGCGGGGGGCGCTTGTGCAGCGATATACATCGGCCCCACACTCCCTGCGCCCTCTGGCGGAGCCTTGGGGGCATTGGGGTGCGGGAGGAACAAGCTGCGGCGCTGGTTCGTGCCTGGGAGCGGTGCGCCGCCCGGTTCGCGCAGGTCGGCGAGGGAGGGGCGGAGGTGGGTTGCTGGTGCGGGCGAGGGCGATGGAGAGGGTGGAGCGGACATCGAAGTAGTGGTAGTGGCAGCATTAGACGATGATGATACTACGGGAGGCGGTGGAACAGAGGGTACGAGCGGGCTCGGCGGCTCGTGCGAATACGAAAGCTGATATTCCTGCTGGTCGTCGTCGTCGTCGTCTCTTTCATCTGCTATAGCACCCTCGCCCTCTCCACCCGCATCGCGACTCCGCTGCCCATCATCATCCGACGCGCCCTCCAAGATCGACGGGCTCGGCGTCCGGTTCGCCACCACCAGCGGGGCCAAATGCCGCCCAAGCCCACCCAGCAGCAGCTCTGGTTCAGGCGATGGCGACGACGACGACGACGACGCGGGCAGCTGCAGCGGACTCTCATGCACTGTACTGCTGAACGTGATATCCCCATCCGCGTCCGTGGTAGTGGTACTACTGTTCAGCCCGATCCTAGACGGCAGCTCCTCCTCGTCCTCGACTACGATGCGGCTGCCCAGCCCCTCGGCTCCCGCCCTCTCCATTCCCACCTCCACCTCCATCTCCGGATTCGGACTCCGCCTCTCCTCCTCCAGCCTCATCCGCATCGCACTCGCGAACCCAGCGAGGCTCGTCGGGCTCTTCGCTCCACTGCCGTCTTTCTCTCCATCCCCCAGCGGCACCGCCCTCCCACCACCCACAACACCCACAACGGGGGTATACAGAGCACTACTACTCTTGGGCGACATGAAGCCCGCAGAAGAGCTGGCGGAGCCCCAGGAGGTATGCAGCAAAGGCGAGGGCTCCGTTTTGAGGTCGAGCGGAGCAGGCCGCGAGAGAGCGTGGGGTGCGTGGGGTGTATGCGCACTGCTGGTGTCGTTGTTGTTGTCATTGGACTTTGGAGGATTAGATAACTCCCTCTCCAGCACCGAAATCCTGCTGCTGTTCTGGGTATACACCGACGCCTCAGAGTCTATCGACATCGTCCTCATACTCATCCCCGTCACCCCCTTCGGCTCCTCGCCCGCACTCGACGAATCGTCCTCCTCAACAACCTGGCTAATCCCAAACCCACCACCGCCGCCCCCATGCCCAACTTCATCCACATTCACACCACCCACAGGCGGGCGCCTCTCCCTCCTCCCACTGGCACTCCCACTCGCACTCGAATCGACCCTCTCCCTTCCACCCCCACCCTGCTTCGAGCTGCGCCAGCTATACACGCTCGCAGCACCATCCGTACTCGGTCTCCTCGGCGCCGCCATCGAGAACCGCGAATACCGATAATCGTCATAAATATCCGCAGCGCCTTCCCACGACGAGCCCTGGCTCTGCGCCGAAACGCCCGAGCGTGCGGACGTAGCCGAGTGCGCAGACGGGGCTAACGAAGGACGTCTTTCCCGCTGCTGCTGCTGCTCCTGTGGGAAGGACGGCGACGTAGGCGAGGTAGTTGGCGAGAGCAAGCCTGCGTTCGCCGTCGCCGTCGCACTCGTATTCCGTTCCACTGCAGGCGCGTTGACTGTCGCCACACCACCATGCCCCTCCTCCTCCTCCGAGCGCGCATACCCCAACCCCTCCACAGTCCCCTCCTCGCTCCCGCCGCCACCAAAACTATCCCTACTCACTCGCTTTCCCTTGCCTCCATCCTGTCTTCCCGTGTCTCTTCCGCCACCACCACCCTCGCCGCCGCTATACGAACTCGAACTCCCACCCGCCCCATCCGCGGACTCATCGTCGTCCGAGTACCCCGCGACCAAGTCCTGCAAGAGCGACAGCCCGATGCTCACGCCTGCGTCGCTCTCCTTATCCTTGTCCTTATCCTTATTTCTCTCCTTATCCCCATCCCCATCCCTCTCCTGGAAGTTATCACCGCCCGCCTCGGCGCTAGACGAAAAGGACAGCCGCCTTGCGACCGCGGTGCTCAACGGACTCTCGTTGTCTCCGAGTCCAGGAGAGAGCCCAAACCCGCCCCCGCCCGTACCCGGAGGCGAACTCAAGCCCACGCCCGCACCACCCCCACCCCCACCGCCGCCACCACCGCGCTTCGTGATCCGCAGCGGCGACGTGTTCGACTCGGGTAAGAGCGCGAGCGGCGAGGGCGCGTGGGTGGTGTATCTGTGCGCCGGTTGGTCGCTTTGAGCTTGTTGTTGCTGTTGGTTTTGTTGTGTCGCTTGCGCTTGCGCAGAGGGTGGAGGAGGAGGTAGTGGTAGTTGCGGAGTTGCTTGGGACGAGGATGCCGACGACGCTGCTGCTCCAAACCCAGCCAACGACCCCGCCCCTGATGCAGATGTCGACGACGACGACACCCTCGGCCCCGACCGCAGATGCGCGTTGAAATTCACGTTGGAGTATAGATCCACAGCTAGTTGCTGCGTCGGTTGTTGGGTATACGTAGACGGCGATTGGTGTGGCTGTTGCTGGGTTTCGGTAAACGGGTGTTGTTGCGTGGGCTGTTCTTGGCTTTGGCTTTGGCTCTGTGTTGCAAGTTGCGAGGAAGCGTCGACTTGAGCTTGAGTGGGCGGAAGGTGCGCAGACGCAGACGCTAAGCCAGCTCCAAACCCGTCCAACGACCCCAACACAGACGACGACACCCTCGGCCCCGACCGCAGATGCTCGTTGAACTGCGCGTTGGAAACGTGCAAGCTGCGAAGACTCGGCGGGCTGAATAATGCGTCTCCGTTCGTGTATGCATTTGCATTTGTATATCCACTTGCACTGCCGTACGAATGATGTCCCTTCTGCCCATAATTCGCACCTAAAGAACCCAAACCCAAAGTAGTCCCAGAGATAGAACCAGGGAAGAAGCCAGCAGCAGGCGTACTGACGACCGAGCTGGAATCGGACAGCGTCGATGTCGAGGCGTGGCTCATGTGGGGTAGCTGCTGCTGTGCATATGATAGCGGGTGGAGCTGAGCTTGAGGTGGAGGAGAGAAAGACGCCGAGAGCGGCGACGATGCTGAGGACGAGGACGACGCTAATGGCAATGCTGCCGACGATGACGATGAGGACGATGGCAAATGATGCCCTGGCCCCGAAGACACCCTCCTCTCGAGCGAATCCGAGTCGCGCGCCACTCTCGTCGGCGCAGTCGTCGTGGCTGTGGCAGTCGATGACGAGCTGCGCCTGGACACCGCGAAAGCCGTGGGGGATGGCGAGTGTACGCCAGGCGAGGGGGATTTGGCATGGGCAGTTGTGGATGGTGATGATGATAGGGTAGCCGTAGGGATGGGGGTAGAGGAGGAGGACTGGCGTTTGGTCATGACCGGTTTCTTGAGCTTGGTCTGGAAGCGGACGTGTTCGCCAGAGAAGCGGCCGACGACGCCTTCGCAGTAACCCTGTAAGTGTTTAGTGAGTGGTTGGGTAAGGATAGAAAGAGGACTGACGAGATAAAAGCCTTCCCGGTCTGGGAGTTGGAGGAGCACCGTTATTTCATCGTCCTACCATAAAGTCAGTATTCTCTACCCAGCGCTTGGAACACAAACGCACCTTGAGAAACATGAGATCATCCGCGCTCTCCGCCACACAATCGCACGTCGCGGTGCACTTTCCTATGCCGCCCTTTGCCGCGAACCGCGTCCACCGTGCCAACTCCGCCGCTTCCATGCCCATCCCGTCTTCGTCTGCAATGCCGCTACTTCTGCTACGTCTTCAACTCCTGTAACGTCCTCTGGGACTCGAAGCTGCTGCTGCTGCCGCCGTTGCGGATGGATAAGGAACGGGGGGTAGGCGCCCGGTAGTGTGACGAATACGAACCCACTTGCCAGGGTATTATGAATAGTTGCGTCGTAAAGGTATAAAAGCAAAGGTATATCGGCGACGGAAGAGTGTGTTTGATCCAGCAGCAAGGCGGTATGTGCTATGTTGGAAAAATAAGGGCTGGCCTGATCAGCGAACAACGGCCCCAGTCCACTTTTTTTTCGCAGAGGGTTGGTCGAGCCTCGAGGCTCGAACCACACACGTGCAAATACTCTCGGAAGGTTCATTCCGACGGCTTCTCGGCATGGAACGTTCGTTCGTTCTTGAAGGTTTTTGCTTGAGCGTTCTTTGTGGAAAACATCGTCTCTTTCAAGGTGGCTCTTTTGTTTCAACCAGAACCTGGAAGAAAGAACTCGAACACTTCTTTGTTCGTCATAACGACGAGAGATACGAGAAGGTCCTGACAGTCTCTACCGAGTCCATAACATAAGAGAAGCGCTGTCTCCACCAAGTCCATAACATAAGAGAAGCACTGATGCTCGCGTGCGTCCAGGCTATCTGGCCATAATTCCAGCCTACCATTCGAATCTGGCTGCCACAGTCCCAGTGGCATGCCCGCAGCCTCATCTGTGCTACTTCCTCTCATATGCACGATTCAACTATCCATTAATCTGCGTAAAAGAAGGCAGTTAAAGAGAAAAGGCGGTATGGTTTGTTCATACGGCATATGCATTATGTAGGTGTTCTTCCTCCCCAAGATTCGAGCGCAGAGCTTCTTCGAGCAGCTGATCGACCCGACCTCTCTTGCCCTCTTGAATCCAAGAGATCCCAAACAACCGCAGACCCCATAAGTCAACTTCGAACCCCTGATCACGTCCTACTTACGGGACAGGGGAGTCGGGGAGTCGGATATCGACATACTACATACTGTGCGCACATCGGAACTTTCATATTATTCAATCCATGCAGCAGAAGCTTTCAAGTTCGGACAACGACTCGGGGACAGGGTAAGTAGTTAATATTTTACAATCTGAAAGACTGTCCTGCAGACTGTCCGCATTCAAGTTCATGTTGAGACTACTTATGGGAAAGGGGGTGTGGAAGGGTTATCGACTTGGCCCAGTCTACATACAGAAAACTGAAGGAAAACCTTACTTACCGCCATCCGTCAGGCTCGGAGCGTGAAGTGTATGTAACTGTATTTGATCAAGTACATGGTGAAAAATTCCGAACTTCGTGAAATTTCGCAAGCCCACTGGTCCTCCACCCAGTCTTCCGTTTCATGATCAATTGCAAGTCGAGTAGATCTCACGTTCGGGTTTAATTAAAGGTTTCGATATTCCTCCAAGTTCCAACTCAATTCCAACTTCGAACTATACACGCATTGACGACTTGGACAGCACACACGAGCTACTAGGAAAACTCGAATCATGTTTGGCTTGATAATTAGGCTTCAAGTCTTCCTGCATCATTCAACGAGTCTATCCCAATTCGAACACAGCCTGACCTGCATGTGCAGATGCAGACTGTACTAGCAAGCAGTCCCACAACCTACTTTAGAAGTTTAATCTCCCGCGACCAAGCGCCAGATCCACGTCCCCCAAATTCTTGTTTGGTTTTTTCTTCGAGATCCAACGCATCTTCTACATAGTAGCTCTCTATTTATAATTTAATGTCAAGACTGAAGTAGTATACGCATACTAGATCTCCGCTTTGCCCTGGGCCCCAATATTTGCATCTCGAGCTAGGTACAACTCTACTATCGTTTACGGATTCATGGTAGTAGCACTAGCTTTACCTGCAAAATCTTTTGCTAGCATATGCATAGTAGCCAATCGATATCTCGGTCCTCGTGTTCAAAAGCTTACTCTCCCCTTCAAGGTTTCAACTATCGTTCAATAAGCGTTGGAGCAGTCAAATCTGACCGGACGCTCGGAGGGAGGAAGCTCGGATACGCGTCGAGCACGCCGTGCGGTATATGTAGCGTCGCGGCAGGCAAAGAGTGGAATGCAAGGCCGTCCGCTGATGGAATCTAATCTAGCTATCTAATCTAGTTGAACGCCCTGCCAGACGTCACTGGCACAGCGTCTTGACAAGAAATTACTTAAATTTGAATCCCAGCTGGCCGCTGTCAATGACATCGATGCTGCTCTGCACCCAATGGCCCGGGACCTCGGATATCAATACTTACCGTGACCGCCCCCAGTCAACTCTCTTATCCACCAAAATATGAAAAGGCAAAAGGCAAAGGCGTCCCTTGGAATTTGAAGGTAACTCAAGAGTGCGCGCCTTGTCATTACATATCTCTTTGACGTTTGCATTGTAGGGATCTGGCAGGACCCAGAAGTGCAAGATTAGATTATCATGTGGCAGATCAACTCTCCAATAGTCACTCCCACGGTGCAGTTTGGAGGACGTCCATGCACAGAGTTGCTTGTACATATGTAATTCGACCCTTAGTTATTCCCTTGCTCTATGGACATTGGGGCACAGGAAAATCTGCGTGGCAGAAGCGTGGCATGCGTGAGGTGCGTTCTAAAGCCTAGCGTGCAAGGATGGGGTGGGTGCATTTCCAGAGCATCTGCGTGCATATTCTATGGGCATGCGTGCATGATAGGAAATATCGTTATGCACCTACTCGAGTATATAAGATTTGTAGCATCAATCGTGTGTTGTAATGAACGTGTCAGCTTCGTTCACTCAGGATTTGAGTCAGAGTAGGGACCCTCGCAATCGAGCAAGGGATTTATTTTAGTTTACAATACCTAAATACTACAAGTACGGTAGCGGTAGTTAACGATAAGCGAAGAGACTCATGATAAGATCAACGTATAATAAAAGATAATCAAAATATCATGAGGATGGGGCGACAAGACCGCGTTAAGAATGCGGCGCCGGCGTTTCCGTTTGCATGCGCGCATTGATATTCCAACATCGTGGAGTGAAGTGATACTACAGTATTCATTTTCGAAGGTAGACTTCAACTCAGGGATCCTACAAATGCAATGTATCTTAATTATGTATACCCCAAGCTAATGGTGTCCACCGAAGTCTAAGTACTTAAATAAGAGAGAATGCTCGAGTATCTACTCGAAGGTTCACGCGTAAATTGGGGGTAAAAACAGTAAATTCAAAGATATCTATTGTACTACATGCAGTCGCATATTTATACATGAAAGGTACAACCTCGATGACTCGAAGGGCGCAGCGTGAAGACTGCATATGAACTTTGCGCGAGCGCGTCTGACTTGGGTGCCTGTAATTAGCGGACTTAGCCGTGATCGCAGTGCCTGGGCGTCAAGCTAGATCTCCAGTCGAGTTGGGCGCTAATTTGAGTGGTCAAAGTAAATATATTTCGACTACTGAAGACTTTAATGGCAGGCTATCTCGTCGAATATGGCTGCCACAGTCCCACTTACATGCCTGCAACTCAGTTGAGATTACTTATGCCACTCAGGGAAAGGGGATGTGGAAGGGTTATCGACTTGGCCCAGTCTACATACAGAAAACTGAAGGAAAACCTTACATACTTACCGCCATCAGTCAGGCTCAGAGCGTGAAGTGCACGTAACTGTATTCGATCAAGTACATGGTGCAAAATTCCGAACTTCGCGAAGCTTCGCAAGCCCAGCTGTCCTCCACGCAGTCGTCCGTTTCATGATCAATTGCAAGTTCGGGTTCAATTAAAGGCTTCGGCATTCCTCCAAGTTCGATGGCACTATACACGTACGCATTGACTTGCAACTTGGACAGCAAACACGGACTATATAGGAAAAGTCAGACTTCGAATCATGTTTAGCTTGATAATTAGGCTTTCTTCCCACATCATTCAAATTTCAAACGAGTCTAAGTATCCCAATTCGAACTGGATGCATGCACGATGACGAAAGAGGGAAGGAGTGGATGGTGAAAAAGTACCACTGGTTCGTTGCAGTTCTGCTCCTCGCCTCCTCTTACTCTACATACCTTCGGTCACAAATTTACATGTAAGCCGTCCCCCTCGAACTGCTTGGCCCCCTCCGTGGGAAGTTTCCAGGCCACACGGTCCTTGGTAAACTGCTCCATCGTGGGTCGCAACTTGGTCTCGTGCAGCGAGAAATCGTCCACGCTGCCCACGCGCAGGATACTCATGCCCGGGAACGCCGCGCCGACGCGATACATGAGCGAGCCGCACGTGGAACAGAAGTAGTTGGTCATGGTATTATCCTGGCCCGCGGTTTTCACGAAAACAGTGCGCGATTGACCAAAGGTCTTCAGGGTGTCGCGCCCGCGCAGGTGCTTCAGGTGCGTGTCGTAGACGGTGAAGTTGGTGGCGTGCACGGACGCGGTGAGTTTGTGGCAGTCGGCGCAGTTGCAGATGAAGGAGCCGACGAACCCAGGGCCATGGGTTGGCTGGGAGTTTGGAGATGCGTATTAGAGCAGAGCATATAGATGAGCAGAACTCAGATGCCAAAAACTTACGAATGCCAGTTGGACGGCGCCACAAAAGCATGTGGCCGTCGCTTCGTCTTCGGTGGACCAGCCGTCGCTGGCCAAGCTAGCCAGAGGAAAGTAGGGTTTGGATTTGTCGACGGCAGTGGTGGAGGCCATGGTTGGGTACTTCTTCGCGGCGTTCAAGTGTTGATGTAATATTTGGAGCTGTTAACGGAGTGAAGACCTGGTGAGCAGGCGGGGCAAGATACTGAGGATACTGGAGCTGTTGTTTAAACGCTTGCTGTTTGGTTTATGCTGGTTGATGTTTTCTGTTTGCTGTTGGAGGCATGCTTTATATACCTTGGTGTAGGCTGCAGAACAGCCGGCCCAAGACCGTTTGTGGGATTATGACTCGTTCTGCAATATGCAATTACTCAGCCATGTCTTACCAATCCTCGTGGGTTTGAGTTGCATGTTGCAAGTGCGGATTTCGCCAAAGTAGGACTCGTCTGCAAATAGCTTTAGCATTGACGGGCACAGTCGGCGACATGGAAAGTCTTGAAGGTTTCAATTGACGGTTCTGTGTGGAAAACATTGTCTCTTTCGAAGAGTTTCAAGAAGAACCTAGAAGAAAGAACTTGAACGCTTCTTTGTTCATCGTGACGACGATGGATACGAGAAGATCCTGACAGTCTCCACTGAGTCCTGAGACTCGCGTTCAGGCTATCTCGCCAGATCCCAGCCCACCATTCGAATATGGCTGCCACAGTCCCACAGGCATGCCCGCAACTCATCTATGCCACTTCCGCTCATATGCACAATTCAACAATCCATTAATTTATATAAAAAACCGAGGAGAGAAGGTGGTTAAAGAGAAAAGGTGGTATGTTTTGTTCATACACCATGGAAGTTTCCCAGAGCGGTGAGATACCCAAATCGGGCAGCTCTTCCGAAAGAGGATGGGAGGCCGAGACTACTTGTTAGGCCGCAAACAAGCGTCGTTCTCTTCACCAAGTTGATATTTATTTTATTTTATAAAGCCATATTCATGTAGACATGGCCCAATGCTATCTATACATTGTTGGAATATTGGGAGGCTGTGCGAGCGTGCGCGATGCACCAGTCAACGTGCGTCGGGATTCAACCCCGTGATTTTCATTCCTAGACTACATAAGCCGTTGTTGTGTATTTTAGTCCCCATCCGTTTGCCTCCTACGCTCACAGAGGCCAACCGGAATTCAATCTTTCTATGCTTTCCTCAGTCCGATCTTGAGATGATCGCGAACTTGTAGATTTGATTTCAACATACATGCCAATAATTCAAGCATTTTTGCAGATTGCAGAAAATGAATGACC
This sequence comes from Flammula alnicola, assembly GCA_015499995.1. Classification (NCBI taxonomy): domain Eukaryota; kingdom Fungi; phylum Basidiomycota; class Agaricomycetes; order Agaricales; family Strophariaceae; genus Flammula; species Flammula alnicola. The sequence continues at coordinate 55,826 of JADNRV010000133.1, forward strand.
AAGTTCCCCAAAGAATCTGGGAATTGGAAAAGAACACCGTCCTCGAACGGCAGCCTACACAGCAGCAACCACTATTCAACACGGCTTGAACGTTCTCGCCGGAAAATAAAATCATATCGCCATGTCCTCAAAGTCATAATGTATCGCCCAACTAAATTTCAATGACTTTCATAGACATTCAGAACGTGAATAATTGAAAAACGCCCACAAGGCGTGAGTCATATTACATTATTTACCGTGAATGTATGTATATTTATTTCCCAGGCCAGTGAGGTTCCTGATTACTTACGTATTGTAGAAATAAACCACCACCTGAAGCGGCGGTGCGCCCTTGCCAGCAAACTAACTTACTATAGACCCTCTACCCTCCTGCACGACATGCCTGCTAAAGCACAAAATCCCGGATTCAAAACATGTCTTCACAACTGCCATCCAGAAAAAACACCCGCCGCATCAAGGAAGGCCGCAATTATAAGGAACCTTCCTATTTTTAACACGTACGTATAATTTTTATCTTTCATTTCGTTCTTTCTTATTGATTTTCTTTTCTTCCTCCAGGACCAGTAGGGGCCAGCACAACCACAATCTTACCCACACGTGTGGAGAAGGTGCGAGCCGGTGTGTCGCCCAAACTGCAGAGAACCGCATCACCACCGATCGCGAATATGTGAAGTTCAGCGGACGTTTGGTCAAAGGATTGCAGCAAGGCTCCCAATTATCAGCCCTAACAATCGCACGGTACAAAGAGGCCTGGGGGAAATTATATCCGGGCACAGAACCCCCTATGACGACGGACGGATTTCCCGCAGACTTGGCATTCGACGACGACTATACTACTGAAGACATTCCGTGGCTCGAGCGATTTCTGGAACAGGGAGGGAAGCTGAAAGGTATTTTCCATTGGGCTTCGAATTCTAACTTCCTCACTCGTGCCTACAGTGACTGCTCGTCCATCTCGCGCTACGCCTATGGTGGACGAGCATCGATCCCACTCTCGCTCTACGCCTATGGTGGACGAGCGTCGATCCCGCTCTCGCTCTACGCCTATGGTGGACGAGCGTCGATCCCGCTCTCGCTCTACGCCTATGGTGGACGAGCGTCGATCCCGCTCTCGCTCTACGCCTATGGTGGACGAGCGTCGATCCCGCTCTCGCTCTACGCCTATGGTGGACGAGCGTCGATCCCGCTCTCGCTCTACGCCTATGGTGGACGAGCGTCGATCCCGCTCTCGCTCTACGCCTATGGTGGACGAGCGTCGATCCCGCTCTCGCTCTACGCCTATGGTGGACGAGCGTCGATCCCGCTCTCGCTCTACGCCTATGGTGGACGAGCGTCGATCCCGCTCTCGCTCTAAGCCTATGGTGGACGAGCGTCGATCCCGCTCTCGCTCTATGCCTATGATGGACGAGGGTCCATCTCGCGACAAGCATACGGTAACTGGAGGTCCACCAAGTCACATGCTAAACAATATATCAACCTCATGCGTCTCCCAATCCTCTTCCCTCCTCATCGCTGCCACCATCTTCGCCACCATCTTCATCGCATTCGGGATCAACGCCATCCTCCGCCCCCGACACGCCCTCAAGTTCTTCGAATTCGAAGCACCAGCCTCCGCGTCGGACGCAAAGCTCGTCAATAGCTTGATGGTCATCTACGGAGCGAGGGACGTCTTCGTGGGCCTGGCCATCTACTCCGCGGCGTACTTTGGAGAGCGCAAGTCGTTAGGCTGGATACTGATCGCTGGCAGTGGTGTGGCATTTGTGGATGGTGCTGTCTGTCGGGCGCAGGTAGGGAAGGGAGAATGGAATCACTGGAGCTATGCGCCGATTCTGACGGCGGTCGGGAGTGTGTTGCTCGGCATTTTGGATGCGGTGTAAGGACAACGAATCGTGACAGCGCACTAATATTTGAGGGCAGCACACTTCGCATTGCCAAGTGCGACAGCATTGCCTCTCTTCATTACCCGTTACGCAGTTGATACCTCGGAGGCTTATTAGCGATAAATTGGACTGATAGTAGTCTGCAACGTCAACGAGATATCAGGAGCTTTCAATTAATTTCAACTTCTGAGTTGAGCATTCGACGTCCATTTGCTGGGGCGTCTTCTTCCTCAGACTCGAGTTCAGCCTCATGTCACAAGTGTCTTTTCATAAGGAATATCAATAACTCGGATAACTCAGTTTCCGGGTTCACAGTCAACTCGAGGTTTAACTGAGATAGGCGAAAACGCAAAAGGATGAGGTGGCTGGGAAGGCTGTAGCCTGTGGTGGAAAGTTCTGCGGCTACGACGGTGAAGAAGGTGAGTGAGTGATTTTCCATATCTTCATCTCACATCTATTCCCTTCAGGCGATCAAGAAGCGCAACACCCTTGTAAATGAATCAGAACCGGAGGCCAAGGTCGATGACTGGCTGTGGATATAGAGGTAGGTCCCAGCGACGAAAAGAAGTTAAGTAGCATGACTATTCTGTCATACATACGAGGCCGCATCTAACTTTACGATAAAAAGAAGAAATCGTCGGACTCGAACACTAGGCGAGGTGACGACAAGCTTCAAGGGTAATACTTCAGATGATCCTGCATGCACAACTGTAGTTAGTCCCCAGTCAACGGATATGGAGAAGAAACACGTACTACCAGGGGTCATTATATTTCCAAAGCTCCATTTCAACCTTCAGTGCATCCGGGTACGTCCCAAACACGGTATTCATGACGACTTTCCATTCAGGGTAGCCATCCTTGCCACTGGGAAAGTGCAAGTTCGTCCAGTCCCAATAGTCCGGCATCCACGCGCAGCACTCCCAGTCAATTATTCCGGACAGCTTGTTGTTGCGATCCACGAGGAGATTGGTGGGGTGTATATCCCCGTGCGAGAGGACGATCTGATGGGGCGTCGAATGCAACTCTCTGGCTACGACCTTCAGGCGCTCTTGTTCCATGATATGCGACATGGATATCATGTAGTCGTGGAGGTCGCGCTCAGTAGAGAATGGACCGATACGGTTACTTTCAATCCGACCGGCGCGCAAGTTGCCTCCTCCCCAGCCGCTTATACGCGGCCCATCCTTTGGCTGTGGCACGGCACGCAGCTGGGCAAAGTTGGATTTGAGGTCTTCTGCAAAAGCCGCGAGCTGTTGTTCAGACATTTCTTCTAGCTTTCCCAACAAAGGTTCGCCATCTAGTCGCGTCATGACTATGAATGCGCCGGATGGGACTGGGATGGCGTCGACGACGGAAGGTATTAGCATCGTCGTGTGTGCCTTTAGATATCGCATGACATTTGCTTCTGCCATGAGGACGTTGTATCCAACCTTCGCATACAAGCCGAAAGGCAATCTAAAGCACTTTGGTGAGCCGTTAAAATCGTAGAGAAGATCGCCAATCTTGATGAGAGTTTGGTATGCTCGAAGACGCAGGGCAGAGGGAAGGGAAAGCCAGAGACGGAGCAGTACGCGAGACATGACTACTCGAAATGTGGGACTGGAATTGCGGTGGGCCGAATGTCAGTCGACAGTCGTGTCGCGGTACCGGTGGTGTATGTAGCTGAAAGGAAAGCCTGGTCAAATTCAATACACACAAGCTTCGAACAAGTAGAAACCAGCACTGTACCAGACAATTACGCACTGCAAGCACAAGAACTTCCACTCGATCGCGGTGAGCTGCACACTATGAAAAAGAGCGCAACGTCAACACAGTGTTGAAGATCAGTTGAACCGTTGCCAATGGTTGTTTCAATGTTTGTAGGTGTTGTAAGAGTTCTCCAAACGCGGTCACGTGTCCGCCACCCTAAGCGACTTCGAATCCGGATGTCAGTGTTGAAATTTGAAATTTCTGATCTACCACCGTGAAGCTCACCCAGATTACAAGCCGTTCAAACAAAAGAAAAGGCGAGAACACAACGGCGCACGCCACAGTTGTTGTCGATATTCGTCAAGCTCCTGATTTTCACTCACTCGGAATACAATGCCGTTGCTCTCGGTTTGTTCCGTACAAGAATTTTATCAGCCCAGCTTTTATCTCCATTTTCCTAAGGGTCTGCATTGATATACATGCAAATATATGAAGCCCCTTGAAGGAGCCTTGGGCCTTGTGTTGCGCTCGAGTCATTGCTCAGTACGCGCCGCGTTGATCTATATTCATCAGCCTTGGAAATCTGGACAAACTAGCCGTTCTCGGTTAACTTTCTGCTTATCTCCTCACCTCGTGTTGCAATTCATTATTGTGCCCTGGGCTGATGTTTAAAAGCTTTCCGTGGACCCACACTGGCATTGATCTCCGTCTCGTCTTGTGCTGTGTCTGAGTCACTGCGTGTCAACGTTCTGTCTGTGGCCACTCGCAATACAAGCTGTCCAAAAAAGACGAAAAGCGCTGGTTCGCATATATAATCGCATAAAGTTTCAGCGTAACTCCATCACAGATTTCCCTCGAAAACTAACCTTGCCATTACAAGTCTGAATCTATACAGGTATGACTTGAGGTCGAAACAGATTATTTGCCTGGAGACTAACGAGCAAGCACACAGATATGTCAACGACCTTGAGTGCGAACACGATCTACATCGTCGTCTATTTCCGCCCATCTCCGCCCGGCGATCCATTTCATTGGGGCCTGGTTCTGAAAACCCAAGACGCCCCGAATGGTCTGCTCTATCATGCATCTCTGCGGCCTGGCTGGACGTTCCTAGTGGAAAATAAACCGTTCGAGTCCTCGTTCAGTAGTGTCATGGCTACTAAAATTGGTCAAGTCCCGCCCGGGACCACCTCCGTGCACTTCAAGACGTTCCTCGACCAAGTGAGCGTGGGTTCTAACCAGTACGCCAGTGCCAATGACTGGGACTGCAAGTGCTGGGTGCGAGATGCAGTTCAACTCTTGCACAACAAAGGTCCGCGGTGCCGGTGATTCCTTCTCTTAGATATACCTGGCTGATGTGGACATTCATACAGGTGGTATACGGTGCAACAACGTCGAGGCATTGTTGCAAGAGATATCCACTGCGGCACTGCCTTTGAAACCAGGAGTTGAGCGGGGCACGGGCAAGTATGGGATCAGAACCACAAACCTCAGCAAGTAGTGCAGTTTCCGACCGCGATGTCTTCTGCGAGGTCTCTTCCACCCAGTCGTGTTTGTACAATATTTTCTGAATCCACAACAATTTATTTTTGCTCTTCTCCGAACCATGTGCCAACTGTCAGAGAGTCGATGAGCGTACATATGATGTTCAGGAATGGTTATCGACGACCAAACCTCGTGCAACAATAGTTTTGCCCGCGGGTGTACAACGAATCCGCTGGCACGTCCAGCAATGCGTCGTCCTTCTCTGTCACTTGCTCAATCTCACTCGAAAAACTGAATTGACAAAAGTAGGTGGCGGGGAAGGCGGAAATAAATAAGCAAGAAATGTTGAAGAAATGACGGCGCAAGGCGGTTTTCCGGGTACCGGTGCGATGCTGAGAGGCGGCGAAGTTCCAAAATCCCCGCGAATGAAACAGCGGCAGCGATGACAATTCTTCCGGCAAACGCGAAGGCGGCGGCGCCCAAACGAAAGCAAGTCGGCAAAGGTCAACTCTTGAAGCTTGAAGCTTCACATGCACAGGCGACGCTCAGTAACCATCTCACCGCCAGCCTAAGTTCCAGCCCCCGCTGGCGTTTTCTTCCTTTCCACAGCTCAGCGCTCATCATGGACCCCCACTCCACCCCGCCAGCACGTGGTCCTTCCCAAGACACCCCGTATATGCCTGGATATTTGCGAGCTGGCGTCAACACTGCTGATACCCATTACCCACCTCCCACCACTCTGCTGAGCGCTAAATGCGCCTCCGTCCGCTCTGTGCAATCAAACATTTTCAAGACGTCGTTTATTCTCTGGGGCGAAGGAATGAAAGGAAATCTAAGGTAATAACCGACAGTTAAAGCTGCTAGTCTTTGCAGGAGGATATGATGCAAGCCTGGTGGATGAGAAAAAAATAGCGTCAAGCACGTTGATACTGCCCCCGGTGTGGTACTAGTAGTGAGCTTCGGCAGGCCCCTTGCTTAGATTAGATAGCATCGGTTAGATAGCATCGGCTTAGATAGCATAGGATCCATTCGTAGACTAGAGATCTCGTAGACTAGACCGGACCGCGCTGCGTGGCTGTGCAGCAGAAGCACAGCGCGACGCGTCCACGTACAGAATCAGACACGACTCTTGCCTCGCTGCCATCGCGTGCATCTGCCCGAGCCAGATTGGACTGCTCCACCGGAGGCTCACGGCGTAAACCCGCTAGGCAGGCTCCTGACAGCTGTCACTGAACCTATACTGAAGAAGCACACACGCCTATGTTGTCGGAAAGATTTACTCACCGCCAGAAATCGTTAAACAGTATCTATGACGAAGGTGAGAAATCACATTCTTGGATAACGAAAAGGATTGACACGCTGCTTTGCCAACACATTGTTCATGCCTTGATGGTCAAGCACCTAGGAGTCGCGCGGAGGTGACCCGTAGCGTTGATGATTGACCGTGGGAAGACGGCAATCATCTGAGTCCCATTCACTTTAACTCCAAAATTCAAACGATTAAACAGACTTATCCTCGTAAATTTAAGGGCCCAGGTAAATTCAAGCGATTAAAGAGACTTATCCACCCATCTCTGAGCGATCTCTGGGCGCTAAAATCGAATCATGTTTGTCAGCCCGCAACATTTGAAGCCTCGTCAAGGTCACGGCCTACTATTAATAATCTGTCCCTGCCCCAACCACAGATGCCGCAAGAAAGCGCAGGTCCGTAAAGGCATCACGATATCCACATCGCTCTTGTGTTACCTAGCTAACTTGTGTAATAATAAATAGAAAATAACCAACCTCTTTCCAAGCGATGCTCAGGTGGTTGAGCTGCGGGCACTTCAAGAGAGCCTCCGCAGTCATTCAATGATCTAGCATTGCAGAAGGAGAGAGAGGCGGCAAACCTCGGAACCTCGAAAGAATCATATCCAGCCTCCGTTTCAAGTCGTACCTCTCTGCCCAGAGGTGCGATGAGGCGAACGAGATGCGAGCGCGCGCTACAGCACTCCTCGCGCCTAGCCGAATCATGCCTTCGGAATTCATGGGCCCTTGAGTATGGCTGGCTTCAGAGCCAAGAATGGAGGGACCGTTCCAGAATTAGTATTAAGAACTCAGGATAGACGAAGGTTAAACACTTCTGAATTCATTAAGGATCTAGCTACTACGACTGTCCGTTATATTCATCTGTTGAGGTCGGTAGTGTCGCTCTCAACCGATCTCAACTGCTCTCAACCGCGGGGGTGTTGACTGGGAATGAGAGCCCGAATGTAGTTGACCTATATGATCAACCTGTTCTAACCACACCCCTCTCTCTTTCCGGGGTGGCTGTGCACCACCCTGCCACATCGCCAAGTTCCTGCGCACGCTACGCGTCCGCCTCCACTTCAACCACCCTTTCCCATCTCCACTTAGTCACTTCCAGAAGCGGCCTGCCTGGTCTCACGTGCCTGCATGCTCGTTCCTCCCTCTGCATGGGCCTTACGCCGTAAGGCATTGAGGCGTGACATGCATCAGCTTTCAAGTTGAGGCTTTGAGGACGCAAACATACATACTACGTAGTCAAACTTGATGCTAGGATCGCCGAACGTGCGACGAGAGAGAGAGACAACTAGAGAAGGGGAGAGAGTGAGTCGGGTCGAGACGGGAACGAAACGAACGCGCAAGCATCAGCGGTGGTTGTTGAAACGTTGAAGGCGGAATGGATTATTAAAGATTGAGCAAGTGACAGAGAAGGACGACGCATTGCTGGACGTGCCAGCGGATTCGTTGTACACCCGCGGGCAAAACTATTGTTGCACGAGGTTTGGTCGTCGATAACCATTCCTGAACATCATATGTACGCTCATCGACTCTCTGACAGTTGGCACATGGTTCGGAGAAGAGCAAAAATAAATTGTTGTGGATTCAGAAAATATTGTACAAACACGACTGGGTGGAAGAGACCTCGCAGAAGACATCGCGGTCGGAAACTGCACTACTTGCTGAGGTTTGTGGTTCTGATCCCATACTTGCCCGTGCCCCGCTCAACTCCTGGTTTCAAAGGCAGTGCCGCAGTGGATATCTCTTGCAACAATGCCTCGACGTTGTTGCACCGTATACCACCTGTATGAATGTCCACATCAGCCAGGTATATCTAAGAGAAGGAATCACCGGCACCGCGGACCTTTGTTGTGCAAGAGTTGAACTGCATCTCGCACCCAGCACTTGCAGTCCCAGTCATTGGCACTGGCGTACTGGTTAGAACCCACGCTCACTTGGTCGAGGAACGTCTTGAAGTGCACGGAGGTGGTCCCGGGCGGGACTTGACCAATTTTAGTAGCCATGACACTACTGAACGAGGACTCGAACGGTTTATTTTCCACTAGGAACGTCCAGCCAGGCCGCAGAGATGCATGATAGAGCAGACCATTCGGGGCGTCTTGGGTTTTCAGAACCAGGCCCCAATGAAATGGATCGCCGGGCGGAGATGGGCGGAAATAGACGACGATGTAGATCGTGTTCGCACTCAAGGTCGTTGACATATCTGTGTGCTTGCTCGTTAGTCTCCAGGCAAATAATCTGTTTCGACCTCAAGTCATACCTGTATAGATTCAGACTTGTAATGGCAAGGTTAGTTTTCGAGGGAAATCTGTGATGGAGTTACGCTGAAACTTTATGCGATTATATATGCGAACCAGCGCTTTTCGTCTTTTTTGGACAGCTTGTATTGCGAGTGGCCACAGACAGAACGTTGACACGCAGTGACTCAGACACAGCACAAGACGAGACGGAGATCAATGCCAGTGTGGGTCCACGGAAAGCTTTTAAACATCAGCCCAGGGCACAATAATGAATTGCAACACGAGGTGAGGAGATAAGCAGAAAGTTAACCGAGAACGGCTAGTTTGTCCAGATTTCCAAGGCTGATGAATATAGATCAACGCGGCGCGTACTGAGCAATGACTCGAGCGCAACACAAGGCCCAAGGCTCCTTCAAGGGGCTTCATATATTTGCATGTATATCAATGCAGACCCTTAGGAAAATGGAGATAAAAGCTGGGCTGATAAAATTCTTGTACGGAACAAACCGAGAGCAACGGCATTGTATTCCGAGTGAGTGAAAATCAGGAGCTTGACGAATATCGACAACAACTGTGGCGTGCGCCGTTGTGTTCTCGCCTTTTCTTTTGTTTGAACGGCTTGTAATCTGGGTGAGCTTCACGGTGGTAGATCAGAAATTTCAAATTTCAACACTGACATCCGGATTCGAAGTCGCTTAGGGTGGCGGACACGTGACCGCGTTTGGAGAACTCTTACAACACCTACAAACATTGAAACAACCATTGGCAACGGTTCAACTGATCTTCAACACTGTGTTGACGTTGCGCTCTTTTTCATAGTGTGCAGCTCACCGCGATCGAGTGGAAGTTCTTGTGCTTGCAGTGCGTAATTGTCTGGTACAGTGCTGGTTTCTACTTGTTCGAAGCTTGTGTGTATTGAATTTGACCAGGCTTTCCTTTCAGCTACATACACCACCGGTACCGCGACACGACTGTCGACTGACATTCGGCCCACCGCAATTCCAGTCCCACATTTCGAGTAGTCATGTCTCGCGTACTGCTCCGTCTCTGGCTTTCCCTTCCCTCTGCCCTGCGTCTTCGAGCATACCAAACTCTCATCAAGATTGGCGATCTTCTCTACGATTTTAACGGCTCACCAAAGTGCTTTAGATTGCCTTTCGGCTTGTATGCGAAGGTTGGATACAACGTCCTCATGGCAGAAGCAAATGTCATGCGATATCTAAAGGCACACACGACGATGCTAATACCTTCCGTCGTCGACGCCATCCCAGTCCCATCCGGCGCATTCATAGTCATGACGCGACTAGATGGCGAACCTTTGTTGGGAAAGCTAGAAGAAATGTCTGAACAACAGCTCGCGGCTTTTGCAGAAGACCTCAAATCCAACTTTGCCCAGCTGCGTGCCGTGCCACAGCCAAAGGATGGGCCGCGTATAAGCGGCTGGGGAGGAGGCAACTTGCGCGCCGGTCGGATTGAAAGTAACCGTATCGGTCCATTCTCTACTGAGCGCGACCTCCACGACTACATGATATCCATGTCGCATATCATGGAACAAGAGCGCCTGAAGGTCGTAGCCAGAGAGTTGCATTCGACGCCCCATCAGATCGTCCTCTCGCACGGGGATATACACCCCACCAATCTCCTCGTGGATCGCAACAACAAGCTGTCCGGAATAATTGACTGGGAGTGCTGCGCGTGGATGCCGGACTATTGGGACTGGACGAACTTGCACTTTCCCAGTGGCAAGGATGGCTACCCTGAATGGAAAGTCGTCATGAATACCGTGTTTGGGACGTACCCGGATGCACTGAAGGTTGAAATGGAGCTTTGGAAATATAATGACCCCTGGTAGTACGTGTTTCTTCTCCACATCCACTGACTAGCGACTAACTACAGTTGTGCATGCAGGATACATCTCAAGTGTTGCCCTTGAAGTTTGAGTCCACAGAGCCGAAGTCGATATTGAGGACAATAAGCCGCTCTTTTTTTTTGAACTCTGTCTATTAACGCGCAACAAGTAAACTAAGTCCTATGACGCATGGACGGCAGACGCAGAGAAGTAACACATTCATATTAAAACCCTTAACCTGGAGGCCTTTTTGCGTTGGGAAAGTTGATTGTCGTAGAGTTTGAATCGCATCCTAAGTTGTTCACTGAAGGGCTCGGAGGTGCGATGCTTGCAATATACTGTAGGAGCCCATCGTCGGCCCTCTTTCGCACTTCCAAGGGAGTACCATCTTTATCGGAGTCGTCAGAGTCGAAGTCGGAGTCGTCAGAGTAGATCTCGTTACCGCACTGTAAAATCAAGTTAGATGCGAACTTGTATGAAAGAATAGTCAGGCTACTTTACTTGAATGCGGATTTTTTTCGTCGCTGGGATCTCTATATCCACCGCCGAGCACACTTTGGATGGAATTCGCACGCGGCACACTTTTGTGCAAACCGCAATAAGTAAGGAGTTCTCCCGCTGCTTTGAACTACGCCAACTCCCATCCAGAATTCTTTGTGGCCGGGACAGAGTAGACGTAGCCTCGTTCAGTGCTCGAGCGCGAGCTCACACATCTTTCGATGCTCTCAGTTTAGGTGCAATGCCTCTTCCAGCTCAAGCTTCACGCGTCAGCGGCGTCACGGGCGAGGCTCAGTAACTATTTCATCGCCAACCCAAGTTCCAGCCCCCGCAGGCGTTTTCTTCCTTTCCACATGCTCCTCGTGGCCGCACCGCACCCGCCCAGCATGTTGTCCTTACCAAGACACCCCGTATATGCCTGCGTATTTGCGCGCGGGCCTCAACGCTGCTGATGCCCGTCACCGACCTCCCCGCCCACAGGACGTACACACCCTTCATCAACCTGTTCTAAACACACCCCTCTCTTCCGTGGCGTAATAACCACGTGGCTGTGCACCATCGCCAAAATACATTTCATTCCAAGTACCTGCGCACGCTACGCGTCCGCCTCCACATCACCCACACTCTTCCATCTCCAATCAGTCACTTCCAGGAGCGGCCTGCCTGGTCTCACGTGCCTGCATGCTTGAAGCGTTGCAGCTTTGAGATTTTGAGGAAGCAGATGTACGTACTACGTACTCATACTACGTACTCATACTTGACGATAGTTGATGATGCTAGGATCGCCAAAGGTGCGATTCAACGAGAGACAAATAGAGAGGAGAAATTGGGTCGGGTCGAGACGGGAACGAAACGAACGCGGAAGCATCAGCGTGGTTGTTGAAGGTGGAAGTGATTATTAGAGATTGAGCAGGTGACAGAGAAGGATAGGTAACCAGGTTGCAGTCGATGCCAGAAACAGAGGGCGGGGATATTGCGATTGGGGTTTCAGATTGGGAGGCGGAAGATGAGGATGGGATGCTAGGTCCGAGTAGGCAAAGCGTTCAACGGAAATGTTTTTCGTTCTTCTCTGATGATCAGACTAGCTCTAGACGATACTTACCATCCCAAGGATGATATCCGGACATTCCTGGAATCAAAATTCGACTAAAATTCGACGACATCAAAGAGGGGCATCCCCTCAAAAGGTATCTTCCTCCGCCGTGGCCAACTACGGAAGATGTTGAACGCCTTGTTGAGAAGTCGTCCGGACAACTCATCTACTACGCGACTACAGTTCTCAGATATGTCGAATCCCATAGACATCGACCAACGGAGAGGTTGGACGTTATTCTCTGACTATCACTACATACCCGGAAACGACACTCCCTTCGCAGAACTGGATGCCGTATATTCCGCAATCCTATCATCTGTGGAAGACATCACGAAGGTGCTCATAGTCATCACTTGCATCATTCTCAACCTTGAGATGGTTCGCATCAGCAACCCTAAGAAGAAGATTAGTCGGACGAACGCTAGGAAAAGCACTAGTTGGGTCGTGTCGACGGCATTGCTCGAATAAAGACTTGGCTGCAAAGACGGGGACCTGAATATAATATTGTGCGACGTGCACGCTGTAATCCATGTGCCGCAATCCGAGCCCGAACCCGTTCGTCTACACCATGCTTCCTTGGAAGACTTCCTGCTAGATGAATCAAGATCTCGGCAATTCTTCATTAATGTCAAGAAGGCACATGCAAGCCTCGTCAGGCATTGGATCTCATACATTGGCGGGTCGACTTTCCAAGGTACGTCGGTATTCATTTCTTTCGCCTTTCCGACAAGTTGACCTCCTGAAAGGCGACTACTTGGACATATTTACCTGTCTGGGACACCTCAGTGGTATATATGCAACTTATTTGTTAGACATCACTGCGATATATGTGTCCTGTGCTTTGAAAAGCGTCCCCTTTTGAAAGCGCTTTGAAAGCGCTTTGAAAGCCTAAGGCCTTTGCCATCAAAAGCGGCAAACTCTTTTCCTCTTTTGTCTCTTTCAAAGCTTTCGAAAGCGTGTAAAGCGTCTAAAAGGACAATTGTTATTTTACTGATGTCCTCGCTTACGCAGCAAGGTTCCGATGTACCGCCACTATCTTCTGGAGATAAAGTACGAGACGAAGCGCCAGAAATGCCTCGACATTACTCTGCGGACGTTACACGGCAGACTATTACTATAATATACCATTCCGACAATACTCCCCCGACAGCGCGTCGGGACACCCATTCCCTTCGTCTTGTTCCTATAGACAACAAGCTCGCAATGTCAGAACCACTTGCTTGAAATACCCCAACTTAGGCCCCATCTCCAAAGTCGCCATTCTGGAAACGCATACTCTGCTTGGCATGAGCCTCACTGTCCTTGCTTCTAAGTTCTCATACCTCGAGTAGTAAGCACCTCTGGTTGGCAAGCATGCGATGAGCAATCAAGTATTGATCAGGTAAAAACTCTTAACGTTACCAGTTACCTGACTGCCCGGGAAAGGTGTGGCAAACCCAAGTACTTGTATACACAGATGAAAGAGTCTGACTCCCGAACAGACTGAGATTAGATAAGATTGCAATGTCAGACTGACACGTGCACCAATGCGGGGCTGTGTTTTCGTTGAACAGCGAGACAGCGACGCCAAATTTCCATGGAATGAGTTGAACTCAACGATACCCAATTTCCGCCCCTCGTTCTCCTTATTTTCTTCGGATATTTTCCAGGTAGTGCGCCACACGCTGCGGAAAAGTAACTATGTTCTCACATGCGAACAAACCTACGATCGAAGGAGGGATGTTCTCAGTGGTGCAAGGAGATGCACACTTTCATTCCCATCCCCTTGACACCCATCCGAGGGAGAGAGGTATGTATATTCTATCTCCCTAGCCCGCTATAATTAATGCTGATAATTGAATGCCTAAGGCCTCGATACCCTTCGCCAGCATATAGCTCCAGGAGCCTTTCACAACTCTGACGAACGCTATGACCCCCCGAAATGTCACCCGCGCACGCGTCAAGCTGTGCTGGGCAAGATCATGGACTGGATACAGGATCCAGAGAACCTTCGTCTTTTCCTCTGGCTCTATGGACCAGCCGGAGCAGGCAAATCAGCTATTTCGCAGACGATTGCGGAGATGTGCCAAGCTGCGGGACTCCTAGTCGCGAGCTTCTTCTTCTCTCGCACTGCCGTCGGTCGCAACGATAGGGCCTATCTTATCTCGACACTTTCCTATCAACTCATGCTCTCAATTCCAGAGGCCAGCGACCAGATTTTGGCGGTGGTTGAACGAGATCCCTCCATCTTCACGCGATCTCTTGAAGCCCAGATCTTCGCATTGATCATCGATCCACTAAAGAGTGTATCACTTTATGAGCGGAATTGTGAATCCATGCACCTACGGCCCAAGTTGATTATTATCGACGGATTAGATGAATGTGGGGACACAAAATCACAGAAATACGTCCTCGACGTTCTCGCACGCTGTAGCCAATTACCCATCCCGCTTTTCTTTCTCGTTGCAAGTCGCCCAGAACACGGAATACGGAACGCTTTCAATGCGGAGGCTCTCAACTCGCTCACAATATCCATTGCATTGGATGAAAGCTTTCATCCCGACGACGATATCCGCATATTTCTGGAGTCACGATTCGAGGACATTAGGCGGGAGCATCCGTCAGGGAGTTATCTTCCTCGTGATTGGCCTAGTAAGGATGCTGTTGAGCGCCTACTTAGGAAATCCTCTGGCCAGTTTATCTACGCCTCCACAGTTATGAAGTATATCGAATCTCACCGACATCGACCCACGGATCGCCTGGATATCATCCTTGGACTGTCGTCTCCTGGAAATGATACTCCCTTCGCTGAACTGGATGCCCTGTATATTCAAATTCTCTCGTCGGCCGAGGAAGTTGAAAAAGTACTCACGATACTCACCTTCATCATTTTAGATAGTTATCTTCCATTTGAGAGGATATACGTGAGAACGCTGAGTCTCGTAGAAGATATCCTCGGCTATACACCTGGGGACGTGCATGTCATCTTGTGTGACATGCACGCCATTATTCACCTCCCGGCTCTTTCTGTGCAGGAGACAGACAGACACATGGCCCATCGCTTACAGGAGCTCCGCTTACACCATGCATCGTTGGGGGACTTCTTACTGGATCGATCGCGATCTCAAGGTTTCTTCATTGATGCTGCTAAGGGTCATGCAGATCTTGCAAGGTGTTGGATAAAACACATCTCTACACTCCCTCCAGACCGTATGATTATTTGGTCCCCTAGTTTTGTTCAATAACTCAACTGATTATCGTTCACAGGTATTCCTGGCCTGCTTTTGGACTATATTATGGAGCACTGCACACACGCATATCTTACCCAAGAGCTTATGAATAGCTTGTTTGGTTTTAATCTGCAAGCTCACATTGCGGATCCATTGCGCCTTGGTGACGGACCAAAGAGAGTCGAACACTTCGGGCTTTGGCACAATTTTTTAGGCTGGCTGCGAAAATCGGTACGTTACTATGATAAATTTTGTATTCTTCCTCAGTCTTTACATCTCACGTCCCTTCAGCACGACTTGGATCCCGAACATACCCTATATCGACATCATCTAACCTTCCTTGATACTTGGCTAAGCCTTCAATTTGCACGTTACCCAGATGAAATACGGCAATCTCTGGGCGCGGCGTTGACGTTCAGCGATCTATTCTCTCAGACCAGCAAGGCCGTCTTTGAAATATTGACGCACAGGATGGAGAGCCGTACGGCCCGCAAAATGCGGTCTTTAGACTGGAAAATCTTTGGACTTCGCGGCTATTCGTCGGCATACTTAAATGGAGCCAGGCTGCATTTAATTCGTGAATTTCTCACTGATCCATCACGGGCCCGCGCCGACTTCGTCGACGGCGATGCGTATTCCAAGTTGGCATTCACGATGGCGGATTTTTTGTTCGGCAGCCTGAGGTGAATATTGTGTTTATTACTTACGAATGTGCTAACGTGGTTGAGCTCAGACAGTCGCCGTTAACATCACAATCGTCCCTCTCCATGTATTCGGCAAAAAACCTCTCTGAGGACTCGCTAATACCCATGTATGATTTAGAAGGGAACGCATTGCGATTCCTTCCCCTGATTTTACCCAAGGCTTCCAAGGAGCACGAGCTAGCCCAACTGCTGCGCGACCACGCCCTCCAGGTCCGAAGCTCGGAAGTTGAAGCGCTCCACGAGGAAAGACTCGAAGCGGCCAGTGCTAGTTTGCAGTACATGAAGGTATATGATCCGAATCTATTCGCATAGAGTGCTAACAGATTTTGAACTCCTTATACAGGACTGTGGCATACGCATAGAGGAGCATTCTCATATTGCCGATTATACCATATGTCTTGTATGCTCCGACCTGTCGCGACAGCAAGTAGGTTCAGACCCTCCAAAGTTGGAAGCGCCCGTTGATCGCCACCCCTTACCAAGACCGCGTTTTGAGAATCACCTCATATCGCATAACCAGGGGGATTTGATACCAAGCGCGTCGCTCCCACCTAAGCAGTACAAGCCAGATTCCCAACGAAAGAAACCGTTATGGAAGCGCATATTATGTTTGACGTGAAGAAGAACGAGTATTCGTTAGGAATCTACATTTTTCATTTATATCCTCAAGGCTATTAGTTACAACTCTGGGTTGCAACGTCGATCTGATAATAATACTGTTACATTTATGCATACGATTACAAAAGATACTACTGGGAACGCTCCTGTTCGTTAGATATATAATCAACATTTCCACCAAATTTTTTGAAAACCCACATCACATCCAACCGATCATGCCCTCAGGCCGCAGATTTCACGCGCAAGCTTCAAACGTCCAAACCTCAAGGCCTCAAGGGGCGGCCCGGCGCTGGCGGCCACTGAGAAGATACACAGCAGCGCGCATTTCCAGGAGAGGATCATCAGAAGGCTCCACACCCTTCACACGCGGAATAGGGTCGAAGATGATGTGCTTTTGTTCCTTGGCTTGGTCAGCCACTACTTCCTTCACTGTCACCACTCCCAATTCTACGAGAGAGCGTGTACCGGGCCAATGGACCGTTGCGTCATCCACCACGTCCCCTTCCTCCGCAATCTGCGCCAATAAACGGAACGAGAAAGGTCCTGAGTCACTGAGGCGCGTCTTCAGCTCTTCTTGAAGGTAATTCTCGCCCTTTTCCTTTAGAGCGGCCTCGTCCAAAGTCTCTACGCCTAGTTCGGGAACGAATTGATATCGGATGTAAGTCGCCTTTCCATCTTTGTCGATGAATTTGTATGCGGAGACGCTGAAGTAGGCCTCCTTCGCATAACTAGCGGGCGCTGGCTTTGGAGCTTGCACAAATGCGAGAGCGCCTAGGTGCGACCCGAGGAAGGACTCGACGGGAGTAGGGGATTCTGCACCGGGAGGAGAAGCGGCTATAGCTCTCAAGAACTCGAGAAACTCCGCTCCAGTCCGTGTAGGAAAGAAAGGCGTCGAGTGGCTAATGATATCGGTGTGCACGCGATCTCCCAAGTGGAATCGAACAGCTATCCCGCGAGGGTCAGCATTGGGGTGCGTGTCTGGAATATTCGGAATGCCAGTAGAGTTGGAAAATCGGATGCTGATGGCTGTGGAATCATTGTTGAAATGTGGCGCAATAGAGAGCTTGGAAGCCTCAGCGGTGGGCTTAAACGTGCCAGAGAGCAGCGTTCCTTTGGCGTGGGCTTTAATTTAATCGAAGTTAGTTTTGGTACTCGTTGTGACAAGTTGAGCAGTGACCTGGGCGGAATCCTGGATGCTTGCCAAAGAGGGTCTGAAGCTGTGATACCAGATCGCCAGCGGTGCGCATCAAGGTTTCATCTGAAGGGAAAGGCATGATATTCACTTCGAATTGAGGAGTGCTTTGTGCGGTAGAAGATTACCGGGGATGGTGAAAGGTCTGACTTTTAACGATAGAAGTCTAAGATTCTTGGATATCGAATCGGGTTAGTGATATGCGGGCTTGGCTCGGCCTGAAAAGCCCGGCATTTCAGAGCGGCTCGGAAATCCGTAAACTGCGGCCTTTCTCTCTCTAAAAGTTTGCTTGCAATAGTCCTCACTAGGCATATACCCAAAGCCGTGGCTCGAGCCACGGCCTCGGGCTTCAGTTTTTCGAAGTCCAACTGTCCAAGCCGTACATCAGGGCCCGGCAGGCCTCGGGTATCCCGGCTCGGCTTTGACGGCTTGCCGCATTGAGGCCGAGTCCGACGCATCACGAATGGTAATATTGATGTCAGACGCATTGTTAGACTTTGCGATTGATAATCGCGTAGATCCTGCCGCACGTGTATATTGCGGTCACGGACGGAGACTCGAGAGCGCTGAGTGGGACTAGTTGACTACTTGCATATGTAGATCTCGGTGTTGGAATGTCAATGCGATATGCCAGTTCGCTGATTGGAAGGACATTGACGAACAAGGATATATGTACCTGCTGGCACTGTCCCAGGATACCGGCGTTTTACATATAACCTCCACACAAACTGTAGGACGATGATCTGAGTGGGAGGTACATATATCGTGATCCAAAGGGCACATCACATATATCGTAGTCTGGCTAGGAGAGACTACTTCAGAGTGGCCTTCGCTCTAGACCCAAAACTGCCCTCGTAATAGTGGCTGCATCCACGAGACCTTCCTGCAGGGTATCTCCTTATCGCCTTGAATTAGTTTCAACATTCACTGCATCGACGTACTGAGTCGCGAAGAATGCAGCCATAGGTATTAAAAGGGTGTAATTAGTCGATGATTGGACAGATTGTATTCTCCCCATGTGCCTAGGGCAGGAGCCGTCAAGGACCTTTTGGCGTGGCGTTTTCAGGACCTGTGAATAATTAATAGGTCTCTGGGGGCTCAGACGCTCGAATGTGAAGTGCGTTGAATGACCTAGATCACCGGGCGCATATATCACAGCAGGAACGGTAAGGAATACGATCGTGACTGTAGATTTCTTGGAATACCTACTTAATGAACAGAGATCTTACCTCAGGTGTCGGCAATAAGACGTACGAAAACAAACGACCTGGTTTGTGGCATGCGTCTGAAATGGTAAATTGATAAATTAGGTCTGCATTTATGCAGAATATAAGTAGTTTGAGTTGGGGAGTTGCAGCTCGCAAGGCCATTAACGTTATTATTGTATCCAGAAGACTAATTCCATGTCGCTAATGATAGATTAAAGGTAAGGCAAAAAGAGAGAGTACCGAGAGATGTAACGTATAGATTCAAGCATGCGCATCCCAGCCAGTACTCACGAAGATCGAGCTTTCAGCGCGAAGAAGAGCCTGAAACCGAAATCAGAAACGAAGAAATAACGAGTAAAATAGAATCTGAGCTTACGCAATGCGGTAGATGATTAAGATTGAAATAAGGATTGAGGCCCATTTACCGTAGGAGATAGAACCGATGTCCAAGTAATTAAGAACGTCGGCGCCGGAGACAGTGCAAGTTGCGGGCGTCGACGAAGGATACGCACAAACGCATTCGCCATTAGCGCGTGTAGCACAGGCGAAGGTGATTCCTCTTAAATCGGACTTCATAACCTTTAGGTGAGCATTATTTCGTAACAAGGCCCAATGTGTCACTCACGTTCGTCAGGAGCTCGAATGCATACTTCTGATAATCCATGTAATGGAAACTATAGAACCAAAACCTAGGAAGAGACCGCGCCTTGATGCTATAGAAGTTTGGGATTAGTGTAAGAACACCGAACAGAGGTCTCGACGCACAAATATCCTCCGACACTCATCCAAAAGCCATTCATACTGTTGGTGATCAATGAGCTCCTGTTCATGAATAGCACCGCAGAGCACTCACAAGGAACATATGGCGAGCGCGGCAACAAATACGGGAAGAAGGGAGGCGATCACCAGAGCCTGAGTCTCAGCTGTGAAGATCGCAAGAAAGAGAAAAGCCACAAATCGGAAGAACGCTGTTCCTCCAGGATGCAGGCCCTGTAGAGAAAAATATCGGTTCCAGGTTGGTGATTTGGCTAATGAATCAGTATAGTCACTTACAATTGCCCAATAGCAAATGACCGTGAAGACGACGGTGCACATAAATAGGAAAGGGATGTTGACCAGGGTGTTTGAGAGGACGAACGGTAACGTGGTATAAAGTCCATTTTTAGTTTCTCGATAATATACGGCCCTTTCTTCCAGAACTTTAGCAAACATAAATGAGTCAATGATTAAATTTAAACGAAGTAGGTCACCTACAAGAAGGAATACCCGCGACTGACATCTGAGATATAATGTTAGCTAAAATTATAATGGCTGAAGATCATGGAGACTTACGAAAGCGAGGAAAGCCACGCTGTAAAAGTGGACAGACAGTCGATCATTGATCTTGGAGTCGGTTTTTCCAAGGCGTACCCATATCGTACTGTTTGGAGATAAAAATGGTTCCTTGAGCGTTCCGATGAATTTGGAGTATCGAATATACACTTACGCGAGCATCAAACCCATTCCTTCACAAAAAACGGATAAGCCATGATAGCCGAACTAGAGAATACCTGGCTTACCTGCGTACATGCCAGCCCGAACACCATACGCAAGAAGGTTGCGTCGATAGTTCACAGTGGTACGTTCGGAAAGAACAACAGTATTCCAGAATAGTGTCCCCATAGGACCTGCTTTGCCGTGCAAACCTGCGTCATCATCGATATTTTGTTTCGTCGACGGTTTCTCCTCATCTGAGGATTGAACCGCTACTTGTGACAGGTAGAATTCTCGGAATTCTTTGCCTAACGTCGAAGACGCCCCCGAATCGGCGAAGTCGCTGTTCAGAAAGTTCATAGCGTGGTCAGACGGCGTGCTCTAGAGGACATACAAATGTAAAAATAAATTGGGAGATAAGTTATACAAAAGGCTTACGAAACGTCCCACAGGATGTCCCCATTGTTCGAAGAACCCTTCCAACTCGTCAACACGACCAAAATAACATGTTTTACCGCCAGCGAGGAACATGACGTTTGTAAACTGAGCGAGGGTTTCGAGTGACGGTTGGTGGATGGAGGCGATAACGATCATACCCTCCGCCTTGGAAAGCGAACTGATCGCAGACATGACCTCGCGGGCAGAGGTGCTGTCCAGCTAAAGACCACATCAGTTAAGAGAACAAAATACTAGGGACTGTAGGAAAGAACGTACCCCAGAAGTCACTTCGTCGAGGTATAAGATGCGCCTGTGTTGTAGCGCAGTTAGACATATATTTTGTCTTCTTCGCAAGGGATACGTACGGAAATGTTACCATAGCGCAGGCGGCCGTAACCCTTCGTTTCTGACCTAGAACAAAGATCGTAGATTCGATAGAGCATGGAAAATATTTTGCCGACTCACCTCCCGAGATACCTCTCGATATCGGAGTTCCGATACTTTGCTCAGAACAAGATTGCAACCCTAGTGCTTTGATGACACGGTTGACACGATCGTGGACCTGGTTGTGGGGTAGAAGCGGCAAACTAGCGGTATTTGGATAAGATTAGGATATAAGCGATAAGAAATGAGCGTACTGAAGACGAAGAGCGTATGTTATCGACTCCCTGACTGTCAGAACTCCCAACAGCGCATCTTCTTGCTCGACGAAGCTCGAGACCTTGTGCATGTCTTTGGGTCCAATCAGTCGGTCATTGAGGCGTATCTGGAGCATGCGTATGTCAGGTAATTATAGCAGCTTTGACGAAAATCAAAACACTCGCCGTGCCGCCTTCCATCGGCACCTTCCTGCTGGACATGAGGTCCAGAAGCGTACTCTTTCCTGTATTCAAACCTCGGTCAAGCTATGTTATCATCTCTGCAACGCCGACGAACCTGCTCCAGACGGGCCCTAAAAGAAAAGAAAAACATGAGATCAGAGATAGGTAGAAAAGGCTTTACAACCTACCATGATAGCGAGTAGTTCTCCCGCTCGGATATTAACCGATATGTCATCAATTAATAGCTTCGCGCCGCTCTTGGTCCCGATGGCGTAACTGAGATGTTTAAACGACAGCAGAGAGCCAGCGACATTGACTCTATCAAACGATGAGGTTGAGCGGGCGGAGGACAAGGATTGACTATCCATGGTACGGTGGCCAGTGAGGGCGTCTACGAAGGAAAGGGAGAAAGGCGGGCAGCGGACTGAAATAGCAGTGCCTTATTTAAGAGCTAGCGCTTCGTTTCCGTACGAGCTGTCGTTCGGACGGGCGGCAGTGGTCCATTCGATATTTATACCCCGTTTTCGCCTCGCAGTAATCGTCTCCGTCCGTGTGCGCCCATGAAAATAATCCAAAACGTGACTTTTGACCGCCAAGGTTAGATATGTGTAAGTCGATTGGCCGGGTTCCTACGAGCCACTGCATTGGGTCGGATATGGATAGGTATTCGGAATGAGTTACTGAGTATTCGGAATTGCCTCGACTAATGGGTTTCTTCCGCGCTTCTAGGTGGAGATGTGACATACCAAATTGAATTTGAATGCGATAATCAAAGTCATGCTGCGAGGCCTGAAAAAGCAAGGGGTCATTGAAAGGGTCTGCAGGGTACGCACTCGCATGTCATTGGGACATAAGAGCATGGCAGTCGGGTGACCTAGTTGTGAATACCCGTAATGCACGGAATTCGGAGTGGGTGACGACACACGTTCAACCTGGAAATGCCAAAATGGAAAAATGGAGTGGAACACTGCAGTGCAGGTGTGTAATACTCACGTGCTGCTTCATAAGTCTCACGTGGTTTCCTTCACGTTCACGCATCTCGGGACGTGTAGCGCTATGAATAATAATGAATTCGGAATAGCGCACTGCGCAGCAACTTGCAAGTAATTTCTGAGTACTATGTATGCCCGGAAAGGTGTTTGGTTCAGCCATTTAATTCGGGAGTCAAGCAAGTGATCGGCGTGGCAGCGACGGATTGACATACCACCTCGAGGTTCGCACCTGCTGTGGCCTCGACCAACCTCTGAATCGACTGTTACCAAAAGCAATAACAATAAGTATAGAGCTATCACGATCAGGCACCAACGAACACGTTGTTTCATGGAGAACTTGTACGTAAAGGTGAATTGTTCAAGAGCAGTGACGAAGATGGTACATCAAGGGTACATAATAAGTTAGACAGAAAAAAGGAGATAAGCTTCCAAAGTTCAAACATATCATCTGAATAATTTGACGTAGAGGATGGTACAAATGAGGACGATGAAAAAGACAGCGATCGCGCTGAGAAGCACTCGCTGTTTATACATCCTAGAAGAGACCAATAATCAATTCCTCACACGCGGTGAACGAAGTGCGAGAGCATACTGTCGAATCATGCCTTTGATCGTGCCAGTGGCTTTGTCGATGTGCGTATCAGCAGTTTGTAGCTGTATCGTGGAAATGTGGTCAGAAACATTTTTGGGTTTAGCAAATAGCTCGCACCGTGTTACGTGAATTCTCAATTGTTCTCTCTGGCCACGCAGCGTTCGTAAAATATCAGCACCGTGGTTCTCTGTTTCCAATGCTATGCTCGTTGACTCTGTTATTCTCCGGCTTCCGTCGCCCAAAACTTCCGTACCAGCCAGAAGCCTCGTCCTGTCGCTCCTCTCTCCGTAAGGATCATCAGAGCTGGGCGTTCCGGACTTGAAGCTTCCAAGGAGATCTGTCCGCGCTGCTTGAGAGTGGAGGTCCTTGGAGAGCTTCTTGTATTTCGTCAAATCGGCCTTGGCTTGCTTCAGACGAGTGATATATGGGGGCTTCACAGACTGCGGAATCCCTTGGATTTCCACTTCCAGTTGTGATACCTGCTAACTGTGTGAACATCCAGACAAGAGAGAAGAGTGTTAAATACATACGATGTCATCAGCCTCATCCAGCTCAATTTCTACCTTCCGTAGAGCAGCTTTACGCTGCTCTTCCCGCAGAAGCGTTTCAGCAGGCTGTGGAAATGACGTTTGTTGTCACTCACCTCCATGTTGATTCTTGCCGCTACCTTCAAGTTTTTCTGATATGCTGCCGATAATGTGTCGAAAATCTTGCTCATATGAGTCGAAAAGAGCGGCCGGTGTCTGATCCATCCTTGAGAACAAGGCTTGGCGGGGGAAAGAAGGGTTGAGAGTGTCGCCGTTAGACGGTTGAGGAGGCTATGCGTCACATAATCAGTCACGTCGCGTGCCAACATTAAACCGTGACTAGATTGGTCATGTAACACCTCGTGCTGTGAACCCGATCACGAAGACCTTGGTCATCTTGTTGCAACGATTTCTAACATTATGCCGACGCGAGACGGGCTCGCGCTTATCCTGGAAATCTTAATCCCTCAAACAGACCATCAGTTCTTTTTTTCAGTATCCGACAAATATCCGATCAAAGCAGAGCGGTGCTGAGGTGCGTAGGATTCGGACATTCCACACATTTTACTAAACAACCCAGATGCACTAGCACGATTTTGGTTCCTCGTTCCAACTTATGTTTGAAAGTTCATCGATCATCAGTTCTTCTGGCTTATGTCAACGGAATCCACTCCATAAAGTGCTTCTTACAGACATTTGAGGTCTTTCAATCCCACGACATTCCATCGGAAGGGACCTACAACGACGATCGATCATTCTATCAAATGGTAGGGTAGTCTTCCGTCTGAACGATAAGTCTAATATGTAACCTTAGAGGTTTCTTGGCGGTCCTGTATAAGATACTGACTTCACATGTCGTTCTGGGTTCACCGACGATATCCGTGAAGATACAACGTGGACACAAATTTTCTGAGAGAGTATCTTTCTTTTTCGTCTATCCCTGAGCTCGTTTACTGACCATGAAACATGTTCATAGAGTTTTATGAAGCACCTGAGGAGGCATAAATACGGCCCCCAATTGAATGGACAATGTCCAACCAATAGCCCAACGATACAATCAGATATACACTGCAAAGTAACTCGTTTTTTCAATGGCTGGTATGTATCCTCCACTTAGCGTTTATGAAAGTCAAGGCGACCATTTTTTTTTAGGAAAATTTACCTTTGAGCGCATCAACAAGGACGATGCCGTCCTCTTGGTCGTCGACCATCAGATTGGTTTATTCCAGCTGGTGCACGACTACCAGCCCGATCAGTTTCGCAACAATATCCTAGCTCACGCCGCAATCGGCAAGGCCTTTAACCTTCCCACTGTCTTAACTACAAGTGCAGAAACAGGTCAGCGGATACCAAAATTTCCCTTCAGTCCTTGAGGCTGTGGCTAACTCGGTGCGATACCCAGGTCCCAATGGCCCTTTGCCTAAAGAGATCATTGCTTTGCACCCCAACGCGCCTCTTATCAAGCGCAACGGAGAGGTCGACGCTTGGGACAACAAGGACTTCCGTGACGCTGTTCGCGCCACTGGAAAGAAGCAAGTCATACTTGCCGGCATTACTACGGACGTGAGCTATTATCATCCATTGATTTTAAAAGCACGAGCTAAGAATTGGGTGCTATATATAGGTGTGCACGGCTTTCCTTGCGCTCTCCCTCGTCCAAGAAGGTTATACCGTCTATGCCAATGCAGAGGCTTCTGGAGCCATGAGCCAGCGCATTGCAGACGACGCGAATGACAGGATGCGCGCGGCCGGCGTTCATGTCTTGTCGATGTTCGCCGTCGTCTGTGACCTTATGAGGGACTGGAGGAACACTCCTGGATCCTTGGAGTTACTGCCTTTCTTTGACACGTGAGCACCTTTGTTTGATGCGTGCTGATTATGTTGTAACTGATTTACTTCTAAGGTACCTTGCTTCATACGGCTACCTCGCCCGTGGACATGCCGCTGCTGTTAACCGTGGCACTATCCTTCCAGGAGAGTCTGAGTAAGGGATTACGCAACAAGACAATGGAATAACTTTGTGGGCGAAGAGAAAGCTGGACATCTTTGTCTATGTATCTTACAAAGATGGGTGGCTTGGTCAATCTCACTCTTCCGTGCTCGCATATAGAGCTTCTTTTTTATAAAACGACAAAACCCAAATTATGTCTTCCGTCACTTCCAAATATACATGTTCGATGCCAGTCTTCCACGTAGATAAGATATAATGCAGCATCAAGAACAGAAAACGACTTTCATCGCGCAATATTCGATACACATAAATATAAGCGCCCGGTACACGTGATGAGCGCTGCACGGCGTGCAGACTAGACTAACTTGAATACACCAGGAAGTTTGCTCCGCTTTACAATCTGGACACTGGCGCTTTGAATTCATTCGCAGAATGCCGAGCCCACTAGACTAGACAACGTCATTAATTAAAGAGCGACAGGGCTATGAACTATAGAGGAAGAGACTTGTCAGAACATGAATCCTTCACAGCATAGCTGAAAAATCTCACCCCTAGAACACACTCGAGTACGCAGTTAGCTTCAGAAACGTGATCGCAACGAAGGGAGGAGCTAAAGTAAAGGAGCCCTCGGAAAGTTTCTATATGAAAGACGAAGCGCTTCGGCAATGTCATAAAGATGACCTCTCTTTTGCACCGCCTTGAGGTTACAGACCCATTCGAGGCCACTGGGAACAGATCCCCGACGCTTTGGCACACAGTCCCAGCAGCCGGCAAGGTACCATTCTGGAAATATCCCTGAACGAAACCTAGGGTACATTCGGATGGGTTAGTGAACGAAGTGTGCTATGGATCGTAACATCTGTCAGGGTGCTTCGCAAAATGACAAGAAGAATGACACACTCCAAGAGCGTCCTGCGTCAGTACAACAGAGCCTAGGAAATGCGTGGCCGTCTTCTTTGCACTAGAGGAAGTGTTTTAATATTGTTCCACTAGAGAGATAAGCTTCACGTACTCGGATATCGGAGTAACGGGATCTGTTGCGAGACATAAGTTGGCGTGAGCGTGATGTCTCCAGAGTCATAGAAAATCATGGTGTACCAGCAGTATTGCCTATGACCAGCATTGGGAAGCTTGTATTGCCCATAATCGGTCCTTCAGCGAGATGTAAGCGAATAACAACCCGCAGAGGTCATTGATGGCACAGTACCTTTAAAGCTATTTGGATTTATACGCCAACCGCTGAACAGTAGAACACAGTGAGGTGGGTAATGTGAGGGGCGACAATATCCTTAACGTGTACGTACGAGCAAAGAACCCGGAATCCACCAACAATGCTGGAGAAGCTTGAACCCGAACTGATGCTCTGGAGGTATTTACTGAGCGTAGCCGGCGTGTCCGTTACTTTGGTCCCATCAGCACAGGCTATGGCAGCAACGGCTTCACGGAAGTTGGGCACCGAAAGCTGGAAGAGGCGCTTCCGTCCCCGTTCTGCAGCTGTGCTAGACCTTGCGCAAGAGGCGCGAAGGAACCATACGGCGTGTAGTAAGCGGACAAGACGGCGTTCTTCAAAGTTGCGTGGTCGACGACTCCGTACTCAGGAAGAGAAGGAGAATATGCTGGGATTGGCTGTGCGAGTACCTTGTCATACAGAGCATTTAAATTCGCCGCGATTTTGGCAGAGCTGGAGGCATAGAACGCGCAGGCAGTCGGACCCGCCTTGAAGCACTCGTTGAAGAACGCTTGTTGAACTTTATCCGCGTCCAAGAGTTGTGCGCTCCAGTCGGCTGTAATTGGGTCTCTCAGCAGCGAGGAGGGCACGATCTCCTAGCATGCTTACCAGAATAATATCCCTCCATGTCGAACACGCCTAGAGATTCAAGTTAGCCTGGTCTTAGGGCGAAGGGGACACTACCGAACCATCGATGATCAAACGCTCCACCTTGCTCTAAAAAGCGAAGGTATCGTATGGTAAGTAAATGGATGGACGATAGAAGAAATGACATACAGGAAACAAAGAAGCAAACGTGGCGCCAAGTACGGTTCCGTACCTAAACCCGGTGGATCTCTTCGTCAAGCTCTGGACCGAGGAAGAAAAACTGCACAAGAACGCACGATATTCCCCAATACTGGAGTTTAGTTTCTCCAAATGCCTGGACGATATGCAGCATGTCTCGCGCAACATTGTCAGTTGTAACATGGGCCAAAAATCCATCATCACGATCTTGCGCTAATCGACCGAAAACTTGGAAACGTGCCCATTGCCGAGGGAGCGCATCCGGGGTAGCTGTTGGATCCCCTTCGTCGGGACCGAGATCGAATGCGGCTCTCTCAGCATCCGTCTTGAAAAAGGAGATCAGAGGAGTAGTATGCCCGGCGCCTATAATAGGAAAATGTTCGATTATAGAAGGCAACAAATGCTCTACGGCGCTTACCTCGAACGTCAAAGGCAACCAGGTCGAACTGTGGGCCAATAACGGACGAGAGCATACCACCAAGTTCAAGGACTTGATCTATAGCGCTGCCTCCCAAGCCTCCGGGGCTGAAGATGACAGGGCCGCGATAGCTATCGGTTCCAGCCATTGGCGACGGAAAGCGAAGGACGGCGACGGCGGTGGTGCCCGCACTTGGATCAGAATAGTTTAACGGTGCCTAGAAGGTCATTGTTAATCATCAAGGACCTGCGAAGCAATCAAGATGCACGTACATTCAAGCGTGCACATTGAGTCGCGTTAGAGTAACAACCGACCCATGACAGAGTATCACTTGCCGTTATCTGCGTGAGCGGAAGTCGGGTCAAATTCAGCAGAATGAGAATATATAGATATTAACACCCACTGATTCCCAATCGAAGGTGGCCTGAGCAAGAACGCAGGCATTAGACGCAATGAGTGCAGCGGTAAGCGCGAAGGTGAGCAGATCACGAATACGTAGAGTAGAAAAGGACATTTCAGAACAAAGAACTTAGGTTGAATGGTAGATGACAAACCTCGAAAAAATTGGAACGTTATATAGTGCTGCGTATGGTTGGTTCCACAACCATAAGCACGGCCATAATGGCCATAGCACAGGATGAGAGCTGCGCTTGAATGTTGGCCTTGCCAGTTGTCCTTGGCTCGGTTAGCTCAGACTGAGAACGAAAACGACATCTAGGCAGCAAAAGGGTCAGCTCAATGGACGAGAATGCCGATTGAAAGCGTACACAGCATTGAGACGATAAAGAGATCAACCACCACACTGGGTCTGGAATAGAACTGGCGCTGTTGCTACCACAGACGTCCTTGTTTCAAGCGTGGTCCCGGCGGACAACGCTGCGGGGTCAGATTCGCGAAATATGACAAAGATCCGCAGTGATTACCTGTGGTTTTATAAATGGTAAGTGTAAGAAAAGCGGCTTCCGGAGGTATTGAGATAAATCGTAATGTCGCAGGGTCACACGAAACGGATTTCTATCGTGTGTTGGATGAATGACGTATCGAAGGCACGTTAGCGGGCGTATAACTGCGCCACTACGCAGCGCGCACCTCGACGTCAGTTCCAAGAAAAAGTCAGAAGGAGATATTATACTTGCGGCAGGCAGTACAATAGGCCGAAGATATGCGGGGAAAGCGATATATCTCCACGAAGCAGAGGGTGGCTTCGACCCTCGGCACTCAAGTGGCCGCCAATGGAGCATTGAACGTTGAAAGTTGACACAAGGTGTGCGCACAAGCATCGATATTGAGCGTAACCAGAGGGAGGCAATCCTAAGACGCTTTTAAATCCTAGAATGTCATTGATGGAGGAGGAGAGGAAAGGGAGGACCAGTCGGCAGTTATCATTTAGAGTTTGCGCAAATTGGCATTATTTGGCGACGACCCCGGTTGACAATACCGCCCAAACAACCCGAGCAACCCGAGGTCATCGACGTTCTCCACGACGTGCCATCTTAACCCCGTCCTGCTCGTCGGCGCGTCTTTCTTACACTCATTCGGCTTCTTACCCCTTTCTCGACGACGATGGCCCACCTTCTCCGCTCATACAAGTATGTACGTCTAACCACATGCCTACCCCACCGAAATCTTCCGACGCTAATTAACCTCAATAAATTCGCAGTGCGGTTCTGCTTCGACGACCAATGTTAACGCAATGCATAACTGCAGCGGTGCTGTTCGGAGCTGGGGATGTCGTGGCGCAGCAGGGGATTGAAGGGAAAGGGAAGAAACATGATGTGCATTTTTTCTTGCTTTTATTTAAGGGTGTGCTGCGATTCTGTTTGGGGTTTTCTATGCCTATGGCATGACCTATAAATCCTTCTGGATGAATGGATGGATTATTGCCTTTGTCTGAAAGTTTTTTCTTTCCTATTTCATTATTCATGCAATTTCGCGGCCTGGTCAATCTAGACTTACACACCTCTTTCTAGTTTGCCCGAACGGCACGACTCACATTTTACGGAGGTGCGTGATCCTTTTTCGCTCTCGTCTACTTTATTTGGAGCCCTTCTCACTCTCTGTCTTGTTCTCTGCACAGGCGCCCTATTCGGACCGGCAATGACGATATGGTACCAATTCTTGAACCGCCTAAAATTTCCTAGTCCAACCAAGGCACTGATATACAGAGTATGTTCCCACAACTTGGCTTTGTTTCTTGATTACCTTACCGCTTCGACATTACATTTCAGGTTTGGTTGGATCAAGCGATGCTTACGCCCGGTACGTTCGCGTCTGTCCTTTTTCTGCCAAATCCCGGCGGCTGTGGCTTATTGGTTCTCGTTCTTCGTTTGGCTTTAATAGCTGCAGTGGCATTCTTCTACGGCTCCATGAGCGTCCTGGAGGGAAAACCCAAGGAAGCGGTTGATCGAATCAAGGCTGTGAGGTTTATTCCTAACTCTCCTTTTCCGTCTCTTCGTACTCTGAACAGCAGAGCTCATATCTCTGTCTCGTCGCATTTCTCCTTCTAGGCATATGTGCCGACTCTCCTTCGTAATTGGTACGCCTTTAGTTCCCCATTCTTTCTATGCTGTGAATAACCCTACTCCCAATTTTTACAGGGGTGTCTATATCCCAACACAAATCATTAACTTCTCCTTCACACCGCCTCATCTACGGTTAGTGGTGGTTAGTGTCGTGAGCTTATTCTGGAGTGAGTACTTTTTTTGCGTTCTATCCATCGGCATGTTCCACTTGCGCGTCACATACTCACTTTCTCTTCACTTTTATTCTTTCCTTCATAGATACCTACCTGAGCGCTTCAAATGCTAGTCATGAAGCAGCTCAACGACAAGCAGTGGAAGCCGCTGCCGTACCCATCGTAGAGAAATCGGACACTATCGATTGACCCAAGGGGTACGATCCGAGCGGAGAACTCGTCTCCGTAATCTAGGTACAGCGGGTATATTCTGACCCTAGATGATCCTCCCGACTGTCCGTCGTCCTAGATGATCTCCTAGATGACACTTATAACAAGATCGAGGGATAAGTGGACGCCACCGACGACATACCCTCTAGGTGTTGTTACAGGTAAAGATAGATGCGAATAGCTCCACTGTATTGGGGATGACAGCCATAGCAATCGTTGTTCGCGTCCAACGTGTGCAGGTTTGTACTTTAAAAATGTCTGGAGACTTGGGCCCACACCGCTACACCCGCACATGCGGTTGTTCCGAGCTATGGCTGAACGTCAGATATAGTACCATATGATGCTGTCCAGAGCTGTCGACCTTGTCGCAATAATGTAGATCTGGAATGTGAGCCGCATGTCAAATGAGCGTGATAGCCGCAACGGCTGTTAACCTCCTCATCTACTCTGCACGCCCTCGCAATGCGCATATCTGATGGTCGCGCTGTGGATAAGAAGATACGAGAATAGCCTGTGCCATTCGCTTTTTTCCAAGACGCGATGGCATGGTCCTGCTGCCAAATTTTCAAGGTAACTCGGGTTTTGTTAACGTTGTTTGTATCCGCAATAACCGATTTCGCACATCGACTGCTGGTCTTTACCCCACACTATGGCACCACTTATATCATACATGTCTGCTGTTACCAAGTCAATACAACAGCAATTCGGGAGAATCAAATTAGCATGATGCATGATCATTGAATGTAGCGCTCATTTTACTATTTATGATGCCTTGATCCCACACGAGGAGCCCCCAGGCTGGATTCCTCTTCTTCCCTTCATCCTGTCCCCTTCGTCTCTTAACCATTCTATTATCATTCAAATATTCACTCATTATCTCGGTTCTTATCATTATTCCACATTGCGAGCTTGAAAGCTCCAAGGCATCTGATCCAATCAATCGCATTGGAGGGGAACACGCGCCTCTTTGCCGACGTCTGCACCCACACGGTTCCTCGCTAACCTGCATCTCAATCTATTTACATCACTTCTTTATTTCCAACTTCCAAATTCCACCTCACGTCTCTTCCGACGTCGTTTGTGGTCGCCAGCGGTCCACTTCCCGCTTTCCTTTCCCTTTACCACCATCCCTACTTGGGACCTACGTCCACTATCTTTACCGCAACTTCTTCAGTTGAAGTTCGGGTCTCGTGCCGTCGTGTGCTCAATACGGTTACCTCTCCTATTCCAGCGCCTCACGCACCTCACGTTCGCTTCCTCGCCTGTCCTTTTCTCGCCTTTTCTTCCCTGCACTATCAGCCTATTCGCGCTGTACACCTCGAGGTCGCCAGACTTGGCTTCGATTCCGGGCTCCAATTCAAACCTCGGAACTGATCGCCTTCGAAGACTTCTTACTCCCAGGACCGGAGGGACTCCGCTCATCATTGGGGTTTTCATCGATTCATTCTGCTGTTAGACTTCCGGGTTCTTGGCACCTATCCACTGTGCACCCCGTTTGGTGGGAAGCATTTACCGTCATCTGTAACCTATTCTTGCCAGCGACGTATACTACCTACTTCTTTCTCGCCACTTTCTACCAATCCGGCTTGCGGGATAACACGTTTACTGCTGGCAGGATAATTTCTTCAACAGCAGTATACGCAGGGCCATCGATAGATTTAGAAAGAACTGCCAGGTAGCCCCTGAACGAGGTATTTAGGTGGGCATGACAAGAATGTCGCCATGTCCCTCCTTTCCCTGTCCACCCTCACTCTTTCCTTCCCATTTCTTTTACGATGCTGACGTCTTATCTTTTTTTCTTCTAGCCCCCGTTCTAAAGAACGTCATTTAGGGGTCTATCCCTTCGAAAATGCCTCGACTCAATTTCTACAATCGTCTGGGTATACCATCAGACACGTCGTTCGACGTCCCTCATAAATATGTCACCTCTCCGATATTTCGCACTCCTTTCATTTTCGCGTCGTTAAGAATAACGATCGCGCTCTATACCGTTGTGGTTCTGCTCGTGACTCTCATATGGAAATCCGTGAAGGAACATGATGCGCAGAGGTACGTACCTCCTAATTTGCGTTGCTTTCATTTGGGGTTGCCTTCATCCGGTCATGAAGCTCTCGGCCTTTTTGGTTTTGGCGGCCTTTCATTTAATTTAACCTAGATCTTCTTGAACTCTTAATCGCCGAACATGAGTTTATTCTTATCTAACCTCAACTCCTTCTCAGTTACTTCTCCTTCTTCACCTACCTCGCGTATATCGGCGTATGCGCATATTATTTCGCCGCCGGCACTCAAACAATAATGTACGCCATTTTTTGGAGGAAAGCTGGGGCGGGCGTGGGTTACCCCCTTCAGAGATGGCCGAGGATATTGCAAGC
This sequence comes from Flammula alnicola, assembly GCA_015499995.1. Lineage (NCBI taxonomy): Eukaryota > Fungi > Basidiomycota > Agaricomycetes > Agaricales > Strophariaceae > Flammula > Flammula alnicola. The sequence continues at coordinate 89,299 of JADNRV010000133.1, forward strand.
CCTGCATTTGATATTGCAAGCCACGGTAGTTACTTTTCGTGCGTTGTCGTTCTCTTCTCTTCCGCATGTGCCAAGTATGATGCTAATGAGCCGGCCCTTTTGTCTGATTAGCTATCGTGGTGACGATTGTGTTTTGGGCACTACTCTCTGACTCGTCTACTTTCGAGTCCTCTTTCTCGGGTATGGCTTCGTTTCTCTTTATGTCTTCATGCATCTTGCTGAATGCATATCTCATTAGCATGGTCGAACATCTCCGTACACGCACTGAACACCGTGTTTGCATTATTCGAAATCCTATTCACGAACTCCCCGCCTGCGCCTTGGCTTACACTGCCCATATGCGTCGTGTTCCTCGCAGCTTATCTCGGTGTGGCATATATCACCCGTGCGACGCAGGGTTTTTACAGTACGTCGTTCTGATCCTCATCTCGCATCTCGCATCGCAGCCTCGGCGGATGTATATCAACATCTACTTAACTGACACTGCCCTTTTTTCTCTCCAGCATACTCTTTCTTGAACCCGCAGAAACAAGGCGCGAAGCTCGCAGCATACATAATTGGCATCGCCGTCGCCGAGATCATCGTATTTCTTATTGTCCGCGGCATCGTCGTGCTTCGCGAGCGATGGGCAGTGAGACGAGGATGGGTGCTCCAGGATCAGGGAAGCGGCGAGATCGAGGATGGGTGGGAGGAGGTGGATAGTCCATCGAGTGCGAAAGTGGTTGAGAATGTGGACGTCTCTGCGGCGTAGATGATGGAAACTCTGCTTTTCCTGTCAGTGCTCTAAATGGAACGTGTTTCCCTTTGAACCGTCTACGTAGAGCCTTTTGTTGGTTTTCATTCGGTTTCGATGAGCTGGTTTTTATGATCCATGCCGCGGTGTCTTTACCTTGTGGCAGATCTTGCACGGACGTGGAATTCGTTCCTTGAACATTAATTCACGACAAAGATTGTATACATGTATATCACCTCCATAATTGGTTGTTCTCATCTCTCAATTTGCTTGCTGTCCAGGATCACATTGGTCACAATATTGATAGATAAAATGCCGTACGGGGGCGAAAACATGATAATATGCTGCGATCGATATACTGTCCCTAATCGTGATACACAAAATGGTGCATCGTAGGTCCGCGTGGCATTCCCGGTCCATTGTGATACTTCGCAGTGACCTCCGTCCTATCTCCGGCAACCGTCGTGCTACGACTCGCGCTACACGAAATTTTTATTTAGTGTAATCCTCACAACACTGCGACAACTTTGATCAGCATACCTGACATCCACGTGTTTATATTGTTGCAACTGTGGAGTATCTTTCCAGTCTTGCTTGGCCTTCTTCTCCGCGATTTTGTAGTGTTCCGCATGACCAGGACCGTGATAATGCACCTCCACTTTGTGGTCGGGCCCATTCTCAATCTTGGCCACCTTTGCCGTGTGCTTCGCCATCGTCTTTCTGAGGTCGATCTCTGCCTTGCGGATTTTGGCGCGTTTCTGGTCCTCGGTCAGGGGCCTCTTCGTGGGCAATATCCTGAGAGTAGATGAGCTTCAGTTCCGACAGTAATATGTATAAGAGAAGGAAGCTCGTACTTGTCAAGAAGACCACGGACAAGGAGTTCATCGGGTGATTCAAAGCGAACGGCGAGGTCGTTATCTGCAGGAGAAATCTGGCGCGCCTTGGGGAAAATGGGAACGAGTAAGTGAGAATGAGGTATCGGAATATGAGGAGCACGCTTACCGTCAATTCGCGGGATTGATAGCCATTGACAGGATATGCCAAGATGCTCGGTGCAATGTGTAACACCATGACAGGGATGAAGGATATGCCAAAGAGGAACTTCATATCGAGAGAAAGGATGGTAGCGTGTCGACAGGCAATACAGGTTGGATATTCTCCTAGATCTAAACAGTTGTCCAAGTGTGGATCGAGTGTCAATGTACCGTGTGTGAACGAGCTTGAGGTCAACTCAAACTTGTAAGATGTTAGGAGGCCAGCTCTTGGGGGAAGGAAATCTTTCTAGCGCGCCCACCCTTTATACAAAATCCAGGAGGCACAACGGCGGGCCATGTCGGGAAGGGACCAAGGCCCTGATCGAGCCACGGTTCCAATCGCTCTTTACGCCGCGCCGACTGACATCTCGCCGGATTTGAGTCAGATAATCGGTCCACACGCAAAGGTTGAACGAGCTGGAAGTATTATGTTGTTAATCAACATCTGCAGGTCTTGAGACTTGCGATATGCAAGACTGTCTGCAGAACGGCAAGTTCGGCCAAGGAGTGTTCATCATCGGCTCGAACGCAGTGCCGAGTTCCGCACGCTACATAAGCAGTACATAAGCAGCAACTTGCTATTGCCAACAACGGAACAACCTCCATAAGTCTTGAGAGCATCAGATTAGATCTTCGCCGCGTCAATGTTCAAATTAAAATGCCAGGCACGTTTGACACGCGTTGTTGGCATTCTCACGGAGCCTTGATGTTCCCCACTCCCGACTGGGTCGAAGTTCGAACGGCATGGCTTTTTTCGCGAATGCGCATGGATCCGCTATCGAAGGTGGTGTTTTTGCGAATGTGATGCATGGTGATGCACATTTCCATTCACATTTTGGAAGCGCTAAATCTGGCCAGAGAGGTAAGTGGCAGTTTTCACCCGCAAGCAATGCTAAAGTCGTGCAATGCACTCTAGGCTTGGAGATACTTTACCAGAATGTGGCATCGGGCGCCTTCCACGACGCGGCCGAACGAGTAGATCCCCCAAAATGCCACCCCCAGACGCGCATGGCCATCCTCGCCGAAATCATGGAATGGGTCAAGGATCCTGAACTCCGTCGAAAGTTCATCATGTGGCTCTACGGTCCAGCTGGTTCCGGCAAGTCAGCTATCGCGCAAACAATCGCCGAGATGTGTGCAAAGGAGGGGCTTTTAGCAGCGTCCTTCTTCTTCTCCCGTACCGCGGCTGGGCGCAGCGACTCGACTCGGTTCATGGCCTCCATCGCGTATCAACTTTCGCTATCGATTCCGCAGATACGGGACCCCATCTCTGCCGCAGTCGAACAAGACCCCTTAATTTTCTCCCGGGCTCTCGCCAGCCAAATGCAAACGTTGATCGTCAAACCCCTCAACGAGGCAGTTGTCGACTCGATGGATCACACACTCATCCAAGCACGACCCAAGTTCATCATCGTGGATGGTCTCGACGAATGCGGCGAGGCAATAAACCAGAAGGAGCTCCTTGATGCTCTCGCGGAATCCGTCAGTCGACTACGCCTTCCCCTCATTTTCCTCATCGCAAGCAGACCCGAATATGCGATTCGGCAGGCTTTCAACAAAGATCCACTTCGATCGCTCATGCAGGGTCTGGCATTGGATGAGAACTATCAGCCAGATGAAGATATTCGAACCTACCTTCGCTCCAAATTCGACGACATTAAAGAATTTCATCCATCTGGTCGCGGTCTCCCCCTGGAATGGCCAACCGTGGAAGATATGAAGTATCTCATCGAGAAGTCGTCCGGTCAGTTTATTTACGCCTCTACCGTCATAAAGTATATCGACTCTCCGCGACACAACCCTGCGAAACGATTGAAAATCATACTCGGCTTATCCAGTCCGGGAAAGGATACCCCATTCGCTCAACTGGACGCTTTATACCGCCTTATCCTGTCATCTGTCGAAGATGTCCACGAGGTGTTAGAAATCCTAACCTTGCTCGTACTTCAACAGGACTATAGCAATGTTCTAACTGTTCAATTGGTGGAGGCCCTTCTTTCCTATGATGACGGTGATGTGGTGACGGCGTTGACAGACATGTATGCTCTTGTACATGTCCCATTACCCGGGGACCACGACCGTGATGGACGACTTCGAATCTACCATGCGTCCTTGCATGATTTTCTCATGGATAAGTCGCGATCGGAGGATTTCTTTGTGGATGCGAAAATGGGGCACGCAAACCTTGCACGCCACTTTCTCAGATACTTTGCTGAAACAACAAAGTCGAAGTTCGATGACTTTATTTTGTCCTACTTGCTGAACGGCTTTATTAAGCACTGTACAGAGTCGAATTTGACCGAGGATCTCGAAAACGACTTGGCGACCTTCGATCTCTCAAGGTTTCTTCCAAGATTAACGCTTAAAACATTTTATTCGACGGCTTGGGGAGAATGGTTTGACGGCTTGGCCAAACAGGTCTGTGCGCATTCTTCTGTGAACTCCAAAAGTACTGAATGCTATTAATATAGCGGTCTTCTCGCTCCCTATACTCTCGTTTATTGACCCAGTTTGATGACTGGATCTGTGATCAATTTGAGCGATATCCGGCAATAATTAAAACGTGCATTCCAGCCGCTTGCACGATTCCTGGGTCATATGCTGTAGTCTATGTCCCCGACATATTCGACATATTGACACATACGCTTCCGCCTAGCGAGGCCAGTCGCGTCAGACGGCTCGACCAGGACTTATTCATGTTTCAAGAGATGTCATCCATGGACTTCCGTGATGATGTGAATGGTAAACCCGTTCTCCATCGATTTTTCCAGGATCGATCTCGAGCGGGTGTCCATTTCGCGGATGGAGCCAAGTTCGCCAAACTGGCTGAGCAAATCGTACAGTGCCTTTGTCCACGGTGAGTTTGTTCATAGACGCTTATTATTTTTGGCGCTCGTATCTTCTGCAAATGAAAATAATATCGAACTAATATTTTTCTCGCGCTAGACATAGTGAGGATAGACCGCTCTTGGAAGAAGTATCTCGTCCATATACCCCTGAAAGTTCTGATTCTGCTTGGTATTCAGCCCTCAAACTCAGCTACGCAAACATGGAATACTTCGAAAGAATTCTCCCAGAAGCTTCAAAGGAGCCCGAGCTGGCGATGCTTCTACGAGATCGGACCCTCCAGTACAACGGAGATGATGCTATTGTGCGAGGCAGAGAAAGAATGGCTATCGCTAGCCTGGAATATATCAAGGTATTTCGCCTCTTAGCCATACTGCGTCTCGTTAACTCTTTCCTTCCCTCGTAGCGGTGTAACATACCATACCTGAAACATACGCACTACCTGGACCGTGATCGATGCATCATATGCGAATCCCTCCCCGAATCTGAGCGTCCTGCGGTAGCAGAGCCTGAAATGGCCACAGAAAATCCTAGAGCCATCCCTGTCCGGGAAGATCGAGCACCTTCTGCAGACATCTCATCGACGCCATATCTATCTCAGGACGGGCCGCTACAGAACGAATTGACATCTCCTACCAATTTTCCACCTCAGGAAACTCATACGCCGGTTTTTGCAAGGATCGACGCGACAGCGAGTGCAGAACTGACGCCTGTAAGCGTTCCTACCCAAGTCCGGACCAAGAAGAAAACGTTTTGGAAGCGATTATGGCGGCATCGTAAATAGCAGTATGGTAATTTAAATAGCATTAATCGACTTCATTGACCTCAATTCAACGTTATGTAGCATTGATACCGCGTTACCGACTATTCTCTCATCGCCCTGTACACATGCTTTTAAATTCGTGCTCGGGATTGAGACCAATGTCCTTCCCTTTCCGCAGTCATGATCAGTGCCCACTCCATGCTACACTTTCATGAAATCGATCGAGCTGGCGGAGGTAAAAGTGCATATAAGTATTCTATGGTCGACTTGAAGTAATATTACTAAATCCAGGCCAGTCTCGTTGTATGTATTCGATTTCAAATTTACTCAAAGTTTTCCTAGATCTATAGAAGGCCATCCATCCACCGGACCTCGTCATAGCCTAACAAGGTCTGATTTCGCGCGCCTTCCTCCCCTCGGGCGCCTGAAAAACATTCTTTCGTCTACGACGTATTCCGCGTTCAAATTCAATTTCACTGATCTGAACTTCGAAGATGCCTCTACTCGCGGAGGTCGATGGATGAGTACGAGACCTTTGAGGAGGAGTGCTAGTGTCAAGTACGAGAGAAACTGAGCTCTAGCATGGGATTAAGGTCTTCCTGGGTGCGAGTTCTTGCGTGATGGCTCCTTTCGCGATACACGGAAGCCCTATGAATTCGTTGTGGCCAAATCGGTTGTCTAGCATGCAGGCTGATGCAGGTGCGGAGTCCCACGACGCCGGAGTTCAGAGTAACGGAGACAATGGAGCCAAGGCCTTTGAAGGGGAGCATTGGAGAGCATGCAACGACATATTTACACACAGAAATTGCGCACAAGTATCCTCGATCGTATACCCTCCCTGCAAGTAGACCACCAGCAATGACCAGGAACGCGTCGATACTACCTATCCAACTTGAAAACCTGTGAAAACCATCGGATACTAGGTGCGCTCCATTTTGAAAAGAGGAAGACATCGAACCTAGTGAATGGGAAGAAGAGGACCAAAAGGGGTGATTTGAAATTGCGCTTGTACGGATAAATTGAGATTCGCTGCATGAGAGATGGATGTAATTATGCTCGCCCCTGCGCTCTTCTTCGTTGGATGAGAGGAACCTAATGGACTACGTCGATGTTGTTAAGGGATTGAGCGGGGTACAGTATTATATTCTAGTGAAGAACGTGATGTCGACATTGTTCATCATCGTCCACGACAAGCTGGCCGTCACCTTATCGCGTGGTTAGAAGTTCTTAGAACATCCACGTGCCGTTCACAGGATCTTGTAAGGGAAATAGACGATCAGGACAATCACACAGAGAGGGTGGTGTCAGACAAGAATGGCGAAGCTGATGGTTCCGATACAGCCAGTGTGATAGAGCAAGCCAGTGTGATAAGTAGAGCATGTCAATGTGACAATGTCATTAGGCGAGGAGCGGGGATATACGAATCACACGATGAACGTGGGTGTCAGTTGGCCATTGTTTATTCCAGAGGCTGCCGGTAAGATTTGCTCAATAACGTTCACTGTTACGCAACGCTACCCGGCGCCGTTCGCCTCTCACCTATAAGCTTACTTTCTCTGTCTCGAAATTGGCGTTCCTAGATGGAAGGTCTACGTAGCTCGTATTTAACCCAAGAAGGACACTCCAGCTTCTTTGCCCATGCCTTGAACCCCACCATCGGAACGGGAATGTTCACAGCGGCGCAAGGTGACGTTCATATCCACACTCAGAAGTCAGGGCACAGCGGTACGTGAGGCTTGAGGCCTTGAGGCCTGAGGTTCTGAGCTCCGGGAGATGCTGAACTCATGAATGTTTAGCTGGCTTCGAAGAGCTCTACAAGAACGTTGCTCCAGGTGCTTTTTACGACGCTGCTGAGAGAGTCGATCCCCCGAAATGCCATCCACATACACGGCGTGCAGTCCTGGCAGAGATCATTGAATGGGTGAAGCAGCCTGATAACCGACGTCAGTTCATTATGTGGCTCTACGGACCAGCAGGAGCGGGGAAATCTGCTATCGCACAGACCATCGCCGAGATGTGCGCGAAGGAGGGCTTTCTAGCTGCGTGTTTTTTCTTCTCCCGGACGGCAGCTAGGCGTAACGACACCAGTTGTTTCATGGCATCCATAGCCTATCAACTCTCACTGTCCATTCCGGAAATACACGACCGCATTACGACGGCGGTGGAAAAGGACCCCCTAGTTTTCTCGCGCACCCTCTCTGCTCAGATGGAGATTTTGATAGTCAGACCCATCAACGCATTGGTGGATGTGGATCCGAAAAGATTTAAATCTTACCCTAGGTTCATTATCGTGGACGGTCTGGATGAGTGTGGAGACGGAAGATCCCAGAAAGATATTCTTGACGTACTCGCAGCGTCAGTCAGTCAACTCCACATTCCCCTCATATTCCTGGTCGCAAGCCGTCCAGAATACGCGATTCGTCAGGCTTTCAATATGGAACCATTGCGAATGATGATGCATGGATTGGCATTAGATGAAAACTATCACCCGGATGCGGATATCCATATTTTTCTACAATCTAAATTCGACGAAATCAAGAGGAATCATCCGTCGGGTTCCGAACTTGCGCAAGTATGGCCAACTGAAACAGAGATGAAGTATCTCGTTGAAAAGTCATCTGGGCAGTTTATTTACGCTTCTACGGTGATAAAGTATATCGATTCTCCCAGACACATCCCGTCAAAAAGGTTGAAAATCATCCTCGGATTATCTAGTCCAGGCAAGGAGACCCCATTCGCCCAGCTTGACGCTCTGTATCACCTCATCCTCGCGTCGGTTGATAACGTCCCACGGGTCCTAGAGCTTCTCTCCTTGCTGATCCTCCAACTGGGATACAGCAACACTCTTACGGTGGACCTTACTGAGGACTTGCTCGCCTACGATAGAGGGGAGGTCCACGCCGCCTTGACAGACATGCATGCCCTTATTCGTGTTCCGGAAACTGGACCACTCCGGATCCACCATGCTTCGTTACAAGATTTCCTTATGGATCGATCGCGCTCTGGGGAGCTATTCATCGATGCACAGATAGGCCACGCCAATATCGCACGGCATTGGCTCAGGTACTCACTAGAAATATCGCGATCCACGAGTTCTATCGAAGGTTTATTCAACAGGATGAAGGGCTTTATGGACCATTATTTAAAGTCGTGTCTTAGTGAGGAGCTCGCGAATGATTTGGCCAATCTTAATCTCGAGCCACTCTTGTCGAGGATTAGCATAGAGCAATTTTATTACGCGCCTTGGGGCAATTTTTCAATTGCTTGCGTACAGAGGTATGCATGTTCGTCCAACTTCCAGCAATACAGTCATTTACTCATTGGTATTTCAACTCGTACAGCGGTCTGGTGACCCTCAGATAGACCAAGTTGACGTTTCACGTCTATTAGATCAGCTCGACACCTGGATTCGTGACCGACTTGCACAATACCCGGATAGCGTCCAATCCTGCATCCCAGCCGTCTTTTCCATTTCTCAGAGTCCTGAATTCCTCGTTCCGGATATATTTACTATCTTAATTCATGACATGGCGCCCTCCGAGATCCAGAGACTTAGGAAACTGGACGAGGGGTTGTTCGACTTCGACGGGTTGCACTATCGTGTCAATCTATTCCACGGCAAAAATATTCTTGGGCAGTTTTTTACGGACGCCTCTAGAGCGGGGCGCTATTTTGCGAACGGGTCAAAATGCGCCAACCTGGCATGGGAAATTAGCGAACGTTTCTTTGAAGGGTAAGTCGTGTCGCCATATTTGCTGTCCTTGCGTCCAATATTTGTAAATACCATAGTGTCGGAAGGCTAATCCATTTCTTCCGTCTAGATATCGCGAAGAGAGAGCGCCTTTGCCTCGAGAAGAAGCAATGGATCCAAATGGACAGCCCGTCCAACTTCCCGAAGAGCGCTCGTGAGTGGATATTTACTTTCATATGAACAAATTCCATGCGTCCATTTTACCAGACATTGACGCATTTTCTTTATCTAGGTATCGTCTCTCTAGTCTGATCACCACTCGCAGACGAATCGATGACTCCGACAGAATCCCATATCTCGAACTTGAATTCCCGAAATTGAAGTATTTTTACCTACTTCTCGGGAATGCGTTAAAGGATCCTGAGCTAGCAATTCATCTACGAGAGCGAGCTCTTCAATTCAGCAGCCGCAATGTCCTCTGTGAGGGTCGACGAAATATGGCTTTGGCTAGTCTGAGATACATCAATGTAAGCGCGTATCCGTTTTTCTAGATACATGCCAGACATGTGAGCGTGTTTAGCTGACCCTCCGATGTAATCTTCTAAACAGGAGTGCCATGTACCTTATTTGCAGCATGCGCACCGACCAAACTGCGATGTATGCATTATATGCGAGTCCCTTCAGCTGTAGGACTTGCAACATTGGACCGTCGACCAGAATCAATGGCGAGACGAGGGCGACAAAGTGGGGCTAATGAAGGAGCTTACCGATCGCCAGGATGTGGGGAGGATTAGGTGGTCGCCGCCATTTTCCGGTTTGACTTCAGGGTCCCGACTGGGTCCTAACGTGTCCTATAATCCGATTCTTCCAGCATTGAAACGCTGACGGTTATGTCAAGCTTGACGATGAGCATCCTCCCAAACTCAGGTATTATAGCATTCCTATATAGCTTCGTGAATTCATGAGGAAGATTGTCGATGCTGGTTGGAAGTTGCGGAGAATTCCACAATATACGAAGAGAGCATGGGGCGAAGTCAATTCGAAACACGAGATTCGAGGTGACATAACTGGAGATGAATGTAACACTCTTCATCGATGCATCAGTGACGTGGAGACCTTTACGCAAGCGCATCTAGTGCAGGCACACAGCCAAATCTAGTCAAATGGCTCGGGTGGAGAGCGCTCGTCGTCTACGGTCCATTGTATTGTACGATGACTAGCACTTTCATTGTTCAGTGCAGCGAATTTTCTCTGACGGCCACATACTCTCTCGCAGGAGATTCATCTGCCCTCTCGGAAGTCTCCGACTGTCTCCGAGCGGCGAGAGGTTTTCATCAGTCAAATTCAAACATTATTAATCAAATTACAATGGACCCTATTCGACGTTCATTGACAAGACCTGACCCTGGACGCATTTTTTACGAGACTTCGTCGCGACTAAATCTTTAACCAAAATATGGTAAATTCGATTGTTTCTGGGTTGAGGTGTCTGTTGTTCACTGGGCTTATTCGTGCTCTGCATTTTTCATGAGAAGAGGACTAACACGAAGACTGCAAAGACTGCACAGCTCTCGGGTCCACTGGTCAAGGTTGTAAGTAATAACCCACGTTATAGCGCTCATCCTGACGGCTTCCTACCGAGATCGTGCAGGGTCCCCAGTCTCGACTGATCGCCGTGTTTGACCCTAAGGGGAAATATTACGCCCAAAGAGAAGTGGCAGAAATCTTCGTCCGCCGTAATTACACCTCGCTGACAATCCCTTCGCACAATATGGGAAGCTATCAATTTTTTTTCCTTTCACCAAAGCTCGTGCAGAGCGCCCAAGAAAAGGCTGAGCAACGTTTGCAATTACCGAATTTACACTGGACACACACAAGCGCCTATAACTCCCATCACGGTAAATTGCGAGACCGCCACGACGGCGAAGCCTGTTCGGCTCCCACTCCCATTCATGTTACGGCCGTGCATTGGCCGTGCATCGATCTTCAGTGCTTCTAGCGTCTTTTTTCTGTGTGTCAGACAAATAGAACCGCACGCAGCGAAGCTCCTCGAGCCTGGAAGCAGTGAAAAATAAATTATGTTTTTCCTCAGGCTCAACTCAGACGACACGAAAATGCTATAAAGGCATGGGGTGTACCCTCCCAAATCCTCAGTCGAATACCCACTTCGTCTTTTCTTCATCTCAACGCACTCGAGTCCTCTCAGAGCACTTAAAAGCTTCCCCAGTCACCCACTCTCACTACACTCATTTCACCATGTTCTCCAAGATCGCTTTGTTCACCGTCGCCTCCATGGCCGTCTTCGTCGCCGCCGCTCCGGCTCCTGATGTCCAGAACTCTTGCAACACTGGCCCCGTCCAATGCTGTATGCCTCATATGTTCTTGTTTACAACATTCAGTTATTGATTTTATCGTAGGCAACCAGGTTATGGATTCCAAGTCACAGCAAGCTACGCTCTTGGCCTCTCTCCTCGGCCTCGACCTTGGCTCCATCACCGGCCAGGTTGGTGCTAACTGCAGCCCCATCAGCGCCATTGGTGTCGGTTCGGGAGCGTCTTGGTAGATTTTCCTCTCTTTCTCGGTTCGCGTCTTGGTCTAACGTACTTTCTTTTCTTAGCTCTTCTCAGCCTGTGTGTTGCAGCAACAACTCTTACAGTATGTATTCTATCGATTGTCAGGTAATTTATTTCGTTCAACGCTAACGGTATTTTGTAGACGGACTCATCGTTGTTGGTTGCACTCCCATCAACATCAGCCTCTAAGCTGATAACTTGGTGCTGTCGCTCTTTGAGTACTGGAGTTTGGGGGAATGTCGTTTGAGTAGCTGTCATTTGGGTCTCTAGCAATGTCGTCATTCGTTTGAATCTCGCTATATAATCTCATTAATTTTCCATCGTGTTTGATCTCTGCTGTGTTTGAGTTAAGTGAAAGATACATTTCTTCGTCTTACCTTCACTTACGTCTCAGTGGGGTATATAATATTGCTTCGAGATGATCGGTGAGTTTAGGCAATGATACGACCGTGGACGATTCGCCATATGCTTTGTTTGCCATGCATGACCGGCTCTAGCGTACGGCTTTGGACGTGTTGATGTTCTGTACATTTAGCTGTTGTCTTTGCTCTCGTTGTTTCTTCTGTGAAAAAGCGAGCGAGGCACCGTCTGTAGAGTATTTCCTCTCACAACCCAGACTGATGTAACCGTCATCTGTGAGGCCCTGTCAATGTAGCTCAAAAACTCGGAACGTTGCTAAAGGACAACCCAGCCTCAGGACATCTGGAACGATTATGCTCTCAGGTATATGACAACCCATACGAGTCGTACCACAACGCCTGCAGCAGACAACGGGACCAACATTATAAAACCAAAATACTCCAGAAGTTATAGATTCCCACTGAACGAGTTCTCCTTGTGTTTTCGCCCAGCCGAAGTGATGCGCCCTGATAGATACAATCCAAAATCTCCTTAAATTCCAATCCCTCGTCCCAACTACTCCTCTTTCCCCCCAACCCCCAAATTCTCCTCCTCCCTCTTTACCTCACTCTCCATAACCGCCTTGATCATCTCCGCCCCAAGCTTCCCTACCTCCTCAAACCGTCCCTCAAAGAACTTCCGCGTCTCCTCAAACCGCTTCCTATACACCTCAAAGATCCCAAAGCTCACGCACTGACTCCACCCCCGCGCGGCGCACACGAACTCGAGGTCGTCCGCCCTGTGCCATGCGTCGAAGAGCGCGGAGTGGATGGAGGCAGAGAGGAGGGCGGGCGAGAGGAAGAGATGCTCAGCCACGCCGAGGAAGAGGCGGAAGATCGGCGTCGCGGCAAGCGTGAGGTGCGTGTAAGGGTTGATGGAGAGGTGCGCCCAGCAGTCCACCATGGCGAGCAGGGAGAGGTGCGAGTTGGGCGGTATTTGAGCGGCGCGGCGTGGTGTTGCTCTTCCGTTGCGCCCTCTTCAGCGATCGGCGGACGGCACCCGGACGAAGGCGTGCACGTGCACGTCTCGCTCTGCGGTAAACCTTTCGCTGGCGTCGTAGGCGTCTTGGCCAGACTAAACCTATCCAAAACATCCTCGCCGAGCAATATCGGCCTCCTCTTCAGCCCCTCCGCCTCATCCCCAAACACCACCCTTCTCCCCACTCGACGCGCTCGCGGAACTTGCGCTTCTCCGCGTCGCCGCCCGATCCGCCCTCGAGCATGAGCTTGAACAGCTCCGTCGCGCTCGCCGCGTAGCGGTCGATCTGGATCTTCGCGGCGGGGTTGAGGATCGCGAGCCCAGCGTAGACGTGCCATGCGTTGGAGTATATACGCAGTGTTAGGTTGACTTTGGCGGTTTCGATGCCGCCGACGTACAGGCCTTGTTCCCACGGGTAGGATTTGGCGGAGGACCAGGCTGTTCCCATGCTATTTCGCGATGCGTAAATTAGTGACTAAAATTGGATGAATACATGCGAAGGGTCGCACCTCAGGAAAGCAGCGTGCGTTACTGCTTGTGTGTTGGCAGTTACACGGTCATGGTCTTCGTAGGAGAGGTAAACGTGACGCGAGCCCAGAGGACGTAGGATATTCTCGACCAGCGTAAGCGCGTCTTGTGAGCCTCTATGCCGGATCAACACCTACACAGAAAGTATTTTTAGTGTGAAGAACTCGAGAACAGCGAAAAAATAGAACGGGAGTCACACGCGTATAATGGCGAATGGTCATCAATGCCAGCACGCGCTGCTTTCCCTCAGAAATGGCTTGGGTACGCAGAGAAATAGATCCACCGATGTTCAATGAAAGGGTACTCACGAGTGGCTGGCCTACGGGGTTTACGGTCGGTCCGTGCAGAGAATGGCACGAGATGATGTGGACGTCCTCTGGGAGATACTTTTCAAACGCGGCTCTTTCGGGTGCTTTTACCGACGTTTGGCCTGCCACGATGGCGTACATTTTGGTTGCTGGCGGTAAGAAAGGAACGAAGGGATGAGTCAATAACCGGTAGTGCGAGCGCCAAGGCAAGGCGACGTGGAAGAGGGCTCACATGGACCAAACTGCGCTACAACCCTCTCGATGAACTCTGCCTCGACGGAATAGACGATAAAGTCAGACGAGCGCGCTACGCCATGTCCGTCCCGCATTACGCGAATTGTAGGTTTATCTGCGAATCCAAGTGGGAAATAGCCGTCAAGAAGCTGCTCAGGATGCATGATGCATACATGCTCACGTACCTGCGTATTCTCTCTGCAGCTGCTCGTACTTCTCTGGAAGGTCGCAGACGTGTATCCTGCGCGACAAGGCCCAAGCCTCAGTAGTAAACTTCCCAGGCAGGCTCAGAAACACACTTTTTCCACCCGGCCAAGCATAGGGCCCGTGCATACATGTGGCCCATGGCTCCCATCCCTATCAAACCAATCGTTGGTTGGTCTTCTATAGGTGTTGAGGGCGAAACGTTTGGAGAGACGTTGATGGGAATTGTGTTGTAGAACTTGCAGGGGTCGTCCTTTTGGGCTCTGAGAACAGAGTTCGAGTCCATGCCATTTGTGTGAGGCGCTATGTTCGCTGTTGTCAGGGCCATTATATACGAGGAGGTGGCAGGAGAAAGAGAGGGCTGACTATCAGGCGGATCTTGGAGAGAGGACGTGACTCAATTCTGGGATCTAATCTAATCTAAAAATATTTGTCATATCGCTTGCCCAAGGCGTGGATACGGGACTTAAACCACGCCTACCTAGGCCTGAACTAGGAATCTTCCCTATTTCATCATCTTCCTAGGATCCTGGATAATATGAATGCCACATCTGACTGCCGCACAGAATGTGTCGAACTATTGGACTGGGCCTCAGGTCATTGTCGGGCAGGAAAAAGATATGAGCGCGATATATGGCGCAGAGCCGCATCTATTGTGAATGCTTGGTGATTTTTCGAGAGTCGTGCAGATAAATTTCCTCCTCACGTCCACCCCTTTGCAGTGAGTTTGCCTGAGATGATTGCGGAAACGTCGACTTGGAATCTTCCGCACTCATATTACGTGACTATGCCTGTTTGACTACGTACCGTGGGAAAAATGAAGTTACGTAAGACACAATTGGCGTTTATATATTTTCGTTGCCCAATCGCTACCCACATCTTCGACATCAATGCGTCTAGTGAATCCGTTTCAAGTTCTGAACCTCACAAAACCCCTAGCTGCCGCTCGTTAGCTGTCTCGTCACTATTTATCACCCTGTTCGTCGCGTACATATCCCAAGTTCCACGAAGCCGCTTTCCCCTTGTCCGCTCGGCTCTCAGCTACTCCAATGATAGATAAAGCCGCTGGTTACAAGACGACCTACGAAAAGGCTTGCGCGTTGATGAACGAGACAGGGCGATCAATCGACATGAACGATTGAAACTTCATGTGGACGTTCAGGGAGATGCTCAAAGACGATCACATCCTCGAACACTTCAGAGACGTTTACTCCACCGACCATCCAGTTATGCAACCAATCATTCTTCTGACTCGGGTTCACAAATGGGACCCGAAATCGTCTCGGTCATATTATTATCGTGTGCGGGAGAAACCGGAGGACGAGGCAGTGAAGAAAGCGCTCATTGATCAGTATGGATTGCAGGACGAAGATTTCACCTCTGGGTGACGGTTCCAGACCCGTTTTTCGATTCCTTGATTAATCACCTACATGTCTAATTCTGCAGTGGCCCGAGGCCCCGTCCGAGAATATTAACTCTTGCCCTCCTCCCTTATTCTTCCTCTTGTGCCAATGCTTTGATACAGTTCCCTCGACCTGCGTCACACGGTTCAAGGTCAATTTGTCACGTTTTGCACCTGTTTTATGATCTGGATAGAATGTCCGGTTTCGTGAAGTATCAGTGCTTTCTGGATGCGACTGGGCCACCCGCTGCTGGTACTGCCTCTGGTACGAGGAGAGGCATAATGTCGAGACTGGATTAGAGTCAGCTAGGCCAATGTCGACAATGGCTCGACCGAGGGATGAGATCTGAGAAGTGCTGCTGGGATGTGCCAGGTCTGCGGATGTCCGCGTCAGCGTCCTGACTGGGAAGTACTCCCGTGCATCATATCGATGGAAACCAACATCACCTCTCCATAGCGCTTGCGACAGGAAGGCGAAGCAAGCAGTAAAACTCTCTGAATCCAAACGACATCCGAACTTGGTGTTCTTGGTGTCGACGCCATGGCTTGATCAACATGAGGAGTTGGATCGAAGGAGGAGTGTAGAACTTTTAAGAGCAGGTACGTGTTTTCAAGTTTCATACTTTTATTTCGGTTTCCCCCTTCCGAGACGTGTGTTTAGGCGATTCTTCCTTTGTTATCCTTCTGTTCTCTTGTCTCGTTTTGCCGTTGTATCCAGATACTTACCCCTGCTTACCCCTGCTTTATTCACAGCGGTGACCTATATAGTTCTCGAAGCGTCCCTTTTGGCGTTCAGCATCACCAACCCGAGTGCCATGCAAAAGCATGTGTTCATTACGTCTGAGTCTTTGACAAGTCGGAGATGAACAAGGGTTAGGAATAGAGGAAGCTATTCGGAGTGACAGGAAGGCCGTCGAAGGGGGTCAATGAGAGCGAATGGCATGTTTTTCCTCACTTTGTGTTTCTGTTCTTCTGGGTCGTGCTTTGAATTCATCATCGTCCCATTCTATGTGTCTGGCTTTTTCAGCTCCTTCACCGAACTCGCCTGTTTAGAAGTCTTACTCGAATCCCATCTCCATCTTTCAGGCGCGCTATTGTGGGTCTTTACGGAATTGCATTCGAGGACGGGTTTGTTCAGTTACTATCATGGGTCATCGATCATCCCTCGATGCAGATTGCCTTGGTCCTGGTCCAAATTTGAAATGGTGATCTTTCTTTCCTTCTCCTCTGTTTGTTCCTTTATTATTTTTCCCCCTCAAGATTGATGGGTCCCTTTTGATTTCTCGCTTGCGCCCATCAGGTCCCTTGAGATCAATTCGCTTCGGTCTCTCGCATTTCCATCCCACATCTCGCGTCCATACGTCTCTTCTTCTCTCGTTTTATCTTACGAATTAGATCGTCCTGAAATCTCACTGAATAATTCACTATCCTAGTGTTCCTTGACGAAATCTTGCTAAAAGAGGAAAACTTTATCCATCGCGATGAACATCTTCCAAACTTTGTAAGTACCGGAGCTGAGGCTTCGGTGTTCTTTACTAACGCGAGCCGTCCTCAAATACATCTAACTTGGAATCCGAACGACTCGGTGCCTGGAGCCTTGATGCACGAGTTTCCTCCTGGGCAACCGACTGGCACGGTCCATTCATTATGGTTGCATTGACCATGCGCCTAAAATGTACCGTTGAGTAAATGCTAAATTGTGTTGTATATGAGAATGGGCTCTTCACTCACCCATGTGTGGATCATGGCATCATTCAAACTAGTGATTCGGATACTGTTCACGCCGCTTTGGGTGATACAGCCGTTGGTCGCGAATGAACCGCTGTCGACGGCCAGCAGGTCGTTGCAATTGGAGTCCGAGTATAGCTCGATACTGTAGGAGCTTGCGTTAACGCTGAGCACGGCGAGAAGCACAGAGAGCGAGAGAAAGATGTAGTTCTGCATCGGATAACTAGGATGCAAGTGGGCAATGCTGCTATGCGGTTTCAGCTCTGAACACTGCTCTTTTATACCAGACGCTCTCTGAATTCCAATTTCTAATGATACACATCCCGAAGGAAGGGGTTCTAAATCACTCGTTTTGATATTTCCTGCAGCTTACCTCATGCATTACATAGCTGCTTCCCGTATTTTACACATGTGCACCTATTAAATCGGAGAACGTGAGCGTTTCCCGGTGGTCTATTTCGGGTCCGATTTCCGCGCAGGTCGGTTGTAACAGAATGAGTGTACTTGTACACCTTCACCTGCAATCCGTGTTCGTATTTAATCCAAGCTATCTTACTAAAGTGGTCTGTCCATTGCACTCATGCAGTAGTAGAATAGGATGGATGCTAGTCTCGAAACCCGGGTCGGATCAGGCGCCAAAGAATTGGATACAAATGTTGCGTAGATGCTCCACTCCATCACAGTGCGATCAGATAGTAGATTAGGTGACGGTCTCGGGTACGGCAATGAGAGAGAAATTTATATACGTCAGTATACGTCTTACAGTCATACTCCCGGTGGTTGTTCACAGGTTTCTAGCCTTAAGCATTGTTCTTGGTTTCTGGCTTTATCCTAGGGAGCTTGATGAAGCAGAGCTTGGAGAACATCCCAAGCTACTGTCCGAGATGTTCGCGAGGCGTACCGGACCATTCCTCTGCACCATTCCCAATAGAATTCCGGAGTCGTGCAAGTCGGACATGATGCCTTCTGTGTTGACACCTGCTGCGCTTCTGGTGTCTGTCCCTCTGGTGGCGCCTATGGTTGTGTCGGCGACAGTGGCGCTGATTTATTCCGTGCGCAAGGCATTGGTCCATTGTATAAGTGGGTGGACGATAACATCTTTTTCCGCATTCAAATACGTTACCTCACCGACGAGAGAACTATGAGCATCTGGTTCAACACCAAGGTTGCCATCAGTCAGGTGGCCGTCTTTGGTTTGGCGATGGTTATGCTCAGGCTTCGAAGCTATCGAAAATTTCACTTTTCCCATTCGTGACCTCTCCAATGACTATGTCAGTTGCCGACAAGCACGCGGTCTAACCTCGACAGCGAACCATCAACTTCCTGTTGGTTGGGGTCCTGTTACATCCTGGCTTCCTGTAAACTGTGAGGTCCCTTCCCTACTTTTACTTTTTCTAGTCGTGCGTCTTGTCCTTGGCTTCGCTTTATCACGATTTCTTTTCGCTGCATGTTCGCATTGTTACGCCCCCTGTTAGCTTAAAGTAAATGATACACCGGAAGATAACAAGATCATTCGCAGGCTGGGAACGAACATATTGGAAGAGCTCGATAGCGCTTACCATTCTGATAACTTGACGCCTTCCAAACGCGCGTCCATATTATCTTTAGCCTCGCGGCGAGCGGAACCAATGTGAAGATGGAACTCGACGTCTTGCGCAATTGTTTGAAGAATTTTCGGTGCAAGGAGTGGTGACAAGGAAAGCGGCTTTATGCAATGCCCCTCATATTCTTTCTGGTAAATCATATGCGGAGGGTAAGCGAACGAAAAAAAAATACAGCAGGTTAAGCAGACGAGATATACGGGAGCATCTCTTTAGCTTTGACAAGCCTGCTCTCTTTATTCCCCGGACGGGTAGAAATCCAAGCCAAACAGTATCCCAATCATCAGGCTCTCCATAATGTTTCCAGATGAGCTCTGGATCAAACCCGACATCTCCTTCTTTACCTAATAGGACGCGAAGGATACCGAAGTAATTTTGGATGAAGTTCAGCTCGTATGGCTCCCATACTTGAGTCGTTGAAGCAAAGGCGATTAGGACGGCATGGTCGAGCTTTGTTATTGGATTGGTGTAGAGGAGTATTTGGCCGGCATGCCAGTCGCGTTGGCTGACGTCGGCGACATCGAGAACGCGGGCTGCGTGATGACAACTTTGGGTCTAAAAGAGATTTGGCTCGGTTAGTGGCTTCTCAGTGATAGTTGATGACTATACTATGTCGATTCGCCTATCAGGGCTCAATGTCCACGCGAAATCGGGGTCGAGGTCACATCCTTCGACGTACTCCATCAAAAGACCGTAGAGCACCGGGAAGTGTAAACTATCGAAGCCAGTCAGCAGAATACCTTTCAGCGTGACAAAAACGTTGTCTCTGACCTGGTGTGTACGAGCATATTCGATTTGGGAAGAGACTTTTCCCTTGGAATCGAATAAATTGTTAGGCTATTAGAGCATGGTGTTAGATATTCGGAATGCAAAGAACGGCAAAGTCTCTCTGGAGCAGTTAGATGTTGAAATCAAATCTACAAATGCGCGATCATCTCAAGATCGGACTGAGGAAAGCATAGAAAGATTGAATTCCGGTTGGCCTCTGTGAGCGTAGGAGGGCAAACGGATGGGGACTAAAATACACAACAACGGCTTATGTAGTCTAGGAATGAAAATCACGGGGTTGAATCCCGACGCACGTTGACTGGTGCATCGCGCACGCTCGCACAGCCTCCCAATATTCCAACATTAGACTCTGGATTTTGAAGTCTTCAGCTGTGAATGTCTCACCATAGATGGCTACCGAATGTAGGTTCTGGAGACAAAAAAAAGGCGTGAGGGTGGGCTCACATTCACCGAAAGCGACGCGTATGCATTCCATAGGCATCTTCAGCACGCCTGGAGAGTGTAACTGGTTGAAAATGTGCGCTATAGGCCGTAGTAGCGTCGTCAAGTATTCGCTTGGTGAGAGACTACCGAAACAACGAATAATGCATTTTTATAAACAAAGTAATAGTTGGAGGATATACGGACTTGGAGGAAATAGATTCTTCGGCCGGCCAAGCTACCTTTCGTTTGTGAACAGAACGAAGAGTTCGCTGGAGGTTGAAAACCACTCTGGTGAGTGTCTTGTCGTCATCCTTAGACTCCTTCCATTGTAGCGAGGATGAAGCAGTCCAAGTTTGACTTGATGACGGCGGAGTGGGTTTTGCCCAAGGTGGTGGATAGGGAGCAACTTTGGAAAATATTCGGTCAGGGTGTCTCAGAGACGTCGAGCACAATCGATATTGGATGGGTGAAAGCGTTTTGAGAACTAAGCATGGCGCGCACAACCAGAGGAGCTTTTTGAAGTTTCAGCTGCCGAAACTACCAGGGTATAGAGATCACGTGCCGCATAACGCGAGCCGTCAGGTTCATTTTTTCGAACGCCACCCAGTTGAACCACAACCAGCTTTTATGACTTCCCTGCTATCGCAGTGCCTTCAGACGGGGCTGCACCACCAATCTGCTCAAACATGCTGCAGGACTGCCTTGATTCACAGTAGTGCATCGGTCTCAAAAGGCCAGAAATTAGGTATGTGGTGTTAGTTCAAATTCGACACATGGACTGATGTTTGGCAGCTACACGGGCTACGATACGTGGGGAAGGTCAACAGCGTAGAAAAGGACGACAAGCAGCGGATGCTGGCCCTCCTAGACCGGCTTTTACACGGGATGAAGTACCTCACGTGGGAAAAACCCCTGCGCCCGAACGAGGTGCTCGCATTCGCCCTCAAGAGAGACCACGCTCAGGCCAACAAAGTTATCCTCGCCAGCGTTCGAATAAACCTGACCGTACTCAGGATTCGTCTCATAAACCGCGTCCGCCACTCCCATATGTGAGCAGAGAGGCCGCAGGCAGAAGTATCATACACGATTTTTCTCGGCGGGTGGAGACAGACACCGTTCCACACGGAGAATCCTGGAGCGACCGAAAACCCATTCGCTCAGGCGCTTATGACGAGCCTGAAACCCAAGACGAATTCTACCATCCCCACCAGCCCGCCTCCGTCATTAATGCCAAAGGAAAGGGCAAAGCACTCCCATCAGACGACAGTCTCCCCGCGGCATTCACCTCGCCTCCACTACTCCCCGGTTTCGTTGGCTCTCTCAAGGAGATGCTCGGCCCAGACGCGCAACCGACGCCCATACAGAACCTCAGCATGAAATGGCTTCTGCAAAACCCAGCGCCGGTTCCCGGTTCGCCTGGGTGGCGACAATTCCTCCTTGCCTCGGAAACAGGCTCTGGAAAGTCGATTGCCTATCTCCTTCCGCTTCTCCAAAATCTCAAACAGGCCGAGATAGCGGAGAAGGATCACCCACCGACAGCTCCATCAAACGCGACGCAGCGGCCGCTTAATCCTCGCGGTATCATCATGGCTCCAACGCACGAGCTTGCACGTCAGCTGTCGGGCTTTGCTAAATCCCTTCTGCACGAGGTCAAGTTGCGCGTGCTGTGTGCGAGCCAGGCGAACTCGAAGAACACGTCGAGGCAGAAGGACGCGACGTCGAGCAAGATGGCGTCGAGATTCCAGGGCGTCGGTGGTGATTCATCGGGGGCGTTTGAGATTAAAAAGTCGGCTCATCCTGTGAGCATCGTGGTTGGGACGCCGATGAAGCTACTGGAGATGGTTCGTGGGCGGGGGTGGGATCGAAAAGAGGAGACGGAGGAGAAGGACGAGGAAGGAGAGGTTGAGGATGAGGAGAACGCGAAGAAGCCTCGACGAGGACGAGATAAGGTTGTCCACTTTGGTAAATGGAGGAGTCAGCCTGAGCTTGGGCTTGCTAATGTGGAGTGGGTCGTTGTGGACGAGGCTGATGTTCTCTTCGGTATGTCCTGCCCCTCTATTAATCTTTGCTATTCTCATTGCATTCTCTCGCAGACCCCGATTTCCAGGAAACGACTCGAACTCTGCTAGCAGACATCAGTGCCGCTCGTGGACATGTTCTTCCTCCCTCTGCATCGACGCTCGTTCCAACTCCTGCCCTTAATCCACCCACCGCACCCACAACCCCAGAACCCATCGACTACCCATTCAACCTGGTCCTCACCAGCGCAACCATCCCCAAATCGCTCAACACCTACCTCGAGAAACACCATCCGTCTCTCGTGCGCCTCGCCTCGCCTCGCCTGCACCGCCTGCCCAAGACGCTGCAGACCGAGTACGTCAACTGGACGGGCGGGAACAAGTTCGCCGACGTCATGCGGCGCGTCAGGAAGATCTGGGCGGAAGACGCCGCCTCTGCGGGGAAGGGTTTGTCGAAAGTGTTGATCTTCTGCAACAGGAGCGCGAAGGTCGTCGAGTTCAGCGCGTACCTCGCCGAGAACGGGATCAAGAGCGTGGCGATGACGAGCCAGAGCGAGCATCGCGGGCGGGGGTCGAATAAGCACCTGGAGGGATTCCTGCGCAAGCGCGCTGCGGATGATGAAGGGGAGCAGGTGGCTCCGCCGGCAGCGAGCGTGGATGTGAAAGAGCACCCGTATGTCATGGTGACGACGTCGTTGCTGTCCCGTGGGTTGGATTTCTCGCCGGAGATCAAGCATGTGTTCATCGTGGATGAGCCGCGGAACACGATTGATTTCTTGCATCGGGCAGGAAGAACGGGGCGGGCAGGCGAGCGGGGCAAAGTTGTTATCTTTGGCAAGCTGAAAGGCCGGGGCAGTCAGAGGACGAAGGATGTGAAGAAGAGGATTGGGGTGCTAGCGGCGGCGTAAGGCTGGGTTCATTCACCCCACTCATTCTGCTTATGATAAGTATATTTAATCTTAATGTGCTGGACCCTAACCATATTCACCATTTACAATTCGTTAACCCCACTCTTTCCATCGGTTGCATCTGAAATTCTGCCATCTTCAATTCGCATCGAATCAATGCTTTCTTTCGAAAGCTCCGGCTGACTCGGGCCGGCTTCATGCATTACTTTTTCGTCGTCGATATCCTCCTCTGATCAACTTGAATCACTGACAACCAATGGCTGAAGCTCGTGGCATTCTCTTGAAAATGGATTCGGAAAATTTTCATGTCTATCAAGAGTGGTCTTCTCCTAATGCCCATAACGATTCCCCCAGGTCCAAAGCAGATTCGGAACGGCAGGGATTTAAGTTTAAATCCAGTGCTTGACCGTCAGACCGGGTTCGCAGACCCTTAGGGCTTTGCTTCTCGATGAAGCGAAGGCAGAAGAATTCTTAGCCCAAGGAGACGATGACAAGCCACCGCGAACGATTCGCGCCAATCTTTACGGCCAAAATGCACTCAAGCTACTCCGTGCAAAGTCGTTCAAAGAAGAAAGGATCTGTCTATCCTGGCCGCGTCAACTTTGGTTCGAAATCCGCTTCCCGTGCCAGAGGTTCGCCCCTGGATGTATGCAGTTCTAGATATTTTGGCAGTTCAATCTCCTCCAAATAGACAGATGGGAATCTCTGCCTCCATCGAAGGATCTACCTCCACGACGAATATCGAGCGATACCTCACTTTCAAATTATACCTCTGCGTTCACGACCACAAAGCATATCATTTCACTGGTTCTCCAACTATCCATTTCTTCGACCTAGTAAATCTTCGATGGTCATCCATTATTACGTCTTTTCAATCGGACGAGGTCGTGAAAGGATCCTGGCCTTACCTTGACTATAGAGTTACGAAATGCGCGATGAGCTGTGTCGAGGGGCGTATTTACGTCTTTCGTGGGTTTCAGCCCTCTGCTCCCCTCGGGTGCCACCTGTTGTTGGAATTAGACATCGCAGAAAAGCAGTGGC
Organism: Flammula alnicola; assembly: GCA_015499995.1. NCBI lineage: Eukaryota > Fungi > Basidiomycota > Agaricomycetes > Agaricales > Strophariaceae > Flammula > Flammula alnicola. The sequence goes on from JADNRV010000133.1 coordinate 113,501, forward strand.
GAGGGCTGAGTGGTACACCGTGGGACTTCAATAACTTCGCTCCCGGAATGTGCACTCAGTCGCGACAGAAAGATCATTTTCATCACGTATGGCAACGTAACGCCAGACCGCCTTTCAGCTGGAATTCATCAACATTATTATGCTTATGACGACCTATGGAGCTGGGATACCGCGGAGGAGACATGGATACGAGAGGAAATCATTGTGAAGCCCGAACAGAAGGATTCAGCCACACCGCTCCCAGTTTCGTTGAGGAGAGACGCTTGAGAGGCGCCAGATTCCATTTTCATACTTCGCAGACACATTCATTTGTGACACCAATTCTCCGCGCCTGACGTCCACACTACATTGACAGGCGACAGAAATCCCAGTGATTACCACCTGAATTGGAAACAAGTTCTAACCCGCGGATTCTCTACTTATCGTGCAGCGGCGCACCTCGTCGTTGATCCCGCCTCGCATAAAACATACCTCTTCTCTGGTTTCTTAAATCTTTGAGAGAGAGTTTCTTCCGAGCGGGATCAAGAATTCTGTTCGCAGTTTTGCTGATATCTGGGGGCTGCGGCTTCATCTTCCTGTAGGTAACTTTGAGGGTGTCAATAGATGATTCAGAGAACGGGGAACGTGGGTCCTTGGCAGTGATGCGGTTCGGTAGGCTCATGGAGGAACTGTGATGGTAAGTGTTAAAGTACTTGTCAGGGCCTTTCTCCTTCTCTTTAGAAAAAGGACGCTGATCTTGAGACAACTAGGTGCATGCGGTGGACGGGGTTTCTTCTGCGATCTTGAATGCCTTGAAGGGTGGATGGAAAGAGCACAAATCAATCCACGGGTGTCGCAAGTCTTCGTAGATGGGAGGGCCCTCTCTTCATCGCGTTGAGTGGCTTTATCCGAGTCGGCGCCCATATCATAGTATCATAAGTCGGAGTATGTACAGCACGTATAATTTTAACCTTGTCGTATATTAATAATTGACTGCGTGTGGGTTTCCAAGCATATGACCCAACTAAAGGGGTCAAGTGGTCAACCGGAATAGGAACTTCTTCCTCCGAATGTCGAAGACATACTCTCACGTTCCACTGCGCTTGAGAATTGCGCGTTCTGTTCAGAAGCACTGCTCGACAAAAGATAAGTATACTGGTATACCCAAACAATACGCCGTCTCAACGCTAGACCCCTACGATCCGGAGGTATCAGACATTTTCTGTAACGTCGGACCGCCGAAGTCGATGAAATACATGGCAAATTTTGCTCTTCAAGTTAGCGCCCAGAGGTTCTAATTTTCTGACCATCTTGAAGGCGGGACCCAGTTCAGATACGCGGATCCGTTGACGTCGGCTTTGGCATATTTGACAGGATGAAACTAGTATCCACCCGCGCAGACGGCGGCTGAGGCCGCTATGTATGTGGGCTGTGTATGGAGACGTCGTCACGCCCTTCTCAGGGACCAGCATGTGGGAAGAGATAGGGCTGGTTTATTTTGAGGCGCCGCACCCTGCCTTGGTCTAAGCACCAAGCTCAAGGAGCAGCTTGGCCGTCCCTCAAATTTCGCAATTCCCTCCCAAGTCCCCTTTTATTCTTTCATACCATGGACTCCAACCTTTATCTTCGGGATGAAGCTGAAGAGGATGGAAATGAGGGATACCTCCTCCCTCTCCTCCCGTTCCATCAAATATTACGCCGGTCAAGGACGATAATGGATTTGCGAGAACCTAACGATACAGTGGATGGGATAGTAAGCCCCTATTACTCAGGCGTTTTCCACTCGCAGGTAGCGCCCAGGCGCTCTGCTCCCCAAATGCGGCTCCAGGTATCGATTCCAGCTTCAGCTACGGCTAATACTGAAGAAGAGATCACACCCCAATCCGACTCCCCTGAAACACCGGCGTCGGTCACCTCTCCCATTGCTGGAGTTGTAGACCTGACCAGAAGTGTGACCACAACATCTCGTTATGCCGTAGCGCAAGGTGGATTATCGGATATCTATATGGGAGAGTGGCATCGCGCAGTCGATGATGCCGGAGCAGTGGAGAAGATCACAGTAAGTGAACCACCTTACCGTACATTCGTTAACTCATCCGTTATATTCGTGTTCAATCTAAAGGTGGCTATCAAGCTACTTCGTGTCTTAGCGTCGAAAGACCAGGACGGGGTTCGTGCACGACAAGTAAATTTCATTTTATTTATTTAATGAACGTCGAATGCCTTTTACTGACCTCTACGATAGAAATTAAATCGCGAGGTATACGTATGGCATCGCCTCGAGCACCCGAACGTGGTCAAACTCTTTGGTACTTCCTACCACATGGCAGGCAGACCAGCGATGGTGATGCAATGGTACCATAATGGAAGTGCAGCGGAATATCTAGCGCACAAGAACCAAAATGCCGACAGACTTCAGCTGGTAAGGCAGTTAATGTTATCGTCGAGTATTTATCTGACTTGAATATTCTTCAGATTCTTGACATTGCTCTTGGGCTGGAGTATTTACATACGCATAAGCCCCCCATCGTTCACGCCGATCTGAAAGGGGTACGAATAAATTCTCTCTATTGATTCATGGTCACGGCTAAACTCAAAGCAGAATAACGTGCTCATCACCGATGATGGTCGGGCTGCCCTTTGCGATTTTGGGCTTTCTCAGGTTGTGGAAGATCTGGGACGGCCAGCGGGATTAACCCTCTCTGATCCAAATGTGGGTCCATTGAGATGGCAAGCGCCCGAGCTCTCGAACGATGATGAACCCGCCACGCTCAGCTCTGATGTGTGGTCCTTCGGCTGTACCGCATTTGAGGTGAGTTCTTTCAAAGTGCAACCCACGCGAATATCCCCATACTTATCTCCGTTATTTATGGAAGCTTCTCACGAGCCGTATCCCATATCCACATCTTACTCGGGACGCCCAGGTCTTGAAGGATATGCATAACGGCAAACAACCATCAGGTACTGCAGATGTGGCTTTGCTCATGTTCGATTCCAGAGCTCGGGCTCTCCTGAACTCCTGCTGGCACTTTACTCCTGCCAAGCGCCCACATATGACACAAGTACGGACCCAGCTAGAGGCGATTTGCGTCTCAAGAGCAAATCAACCGCAATGATTGGATATTTCGCCTTCCTTTACGACCCGTTATGACTATATGATACAACACGGACTACTCCCAGCGGCTTGACTCGACGGCATAAGTCTATAATTTAACGGTATTTCAGACATTTTAATCCTCCGTAATCCTTGACGGAACTTTTGGCTTCGAGAGGGCCTTTTCAGATGGCCATTTATTCCTTCGTTTTTTTTGTAACACGCCGCCTAGCTTTCGATTGCAACGCCTAACACACCATATCGCACATAACGTCGTAGTTGTTAAGCACAGTACAGTAGATGAATGAAAGAAAATATTTGAATGTATCACGAAGTCGATTACCAGTAGTCATTGTAGACAAGATCTTGTACCCAGGGTTCGGATCCATCTATGGTCAAATTCTGTGCAATGTGTCCCAGGACTTGGTTTTCGATGCCAAGGGTAGAGAGGGACTTGCTGTCGACAGAGTTAACGAAGAAGGAGGCAGTGCCGAAACGGGCCTGGGCCCACAAGGCGCTGATCTGCGCTTGACTGATCCAAGTGTTAGCAACGCCTCAGCGAGACAGATATCATAGGATTTAAGCTTACTCTTTCGAGAGGCCATCAATCTAATGGAGGAAGAAGAGGTTCAGAAAGGAAGGCATAAATCGAAGTTATCCGAATATACCTGTTTGCCTCCATACTTTACTGCCGCATCATTCAACCACCCTTGGAAGAATCGAAGATTCTCTACACATACACGTATATATTTAGCGCGATAATTTCTCGGAGTTGAAAACTACTCACCGTGAGTCTTGATGGCGCCTAGCCATTGGAAATGTCTACCGTACCCCTTGCGTTCTTTGTATAGCTTGTAATAACGGCGCCAGAGCTCCTGGGTGGAAGGGAAATCAGCCGTGCCGGACCAGATTTTGGCGATGGCCAACGAAATAAATTCGCTGTAGGTGAACGATTGCATGCCAAAATTAGCTACGGTCGGCCGAAGGTCAGTAAATGGTAAACGAGACAACCGGAGAGCACGTACCGTTGATGAAGGTCAGAGTGGGATCTGGGATATAGAAGGCATCTAGGTAAAGTGAACGCAGGTGAGTTCCGTCGGTAACGATTGGCTGGATGCCGTCTGCAGGTGCTGTGTCGTTGGCTCCCAGCGACGAGTTGTGGTACTGCGGCAAGAATGGGTACGTATATCTGAATCCTGTAGCAAAAAGGATGCGATCTATTCCACTTATAATCTATGATGCGAGAAATGTCAATTGGCATGGAGAATGATGGATATTAGGCTCGACGTACAGTACCGTTGACAAGCTCAACGCGCCCTTGGTTGAACTCTGAGCTGATAGGAAGGAATCGCTTGATTTCGGGGACGACGGTAACATTCTTAGGAATTCGGTTCAAGAAGTCAGCCTGAGGACGCTGGGGGATAGGAGCTATGAAGCATGTTCAGTTAGTATCCAATGGGGGTAGCGTTGCCGGGCTTACATCTGTCTGGCTAAGGAATTCAAGCATGCTCAGCCTGGATGCCTTTTGAAGATCTCGCGGAAGTACTCACTCTGATAGATTGATAGACTTTCTTAACGTGCTTGTTAATATCCCGGGATATCTCACCCCCACTCGTCTATGACAATCGTTAGGTATATGACTAAAACTCGCGAACTAGGACGCACAGCTGCCCCGATAATCAGTATCGTTTGGTTTGCGAAGATTTCTGGGCGACGGTATTGGCGAGAATGAATGATGTGACCCGGGAATCGGTCCGCCCATTCTTTCAACCCATCAATGTTGGGAATGTAAGGAGCATTGTAACGGCCAGTCGCGACGATAACAGCATCGAAATCCTTGACGAATAATTATTAAGCAACTGAGCTATCATTGAGCTGAATCGCCGAGTTGAGCGACGTACCTCTTTCGTCCACGTTGCCCTCAAGGTATTGCGACCAGTGCTGGCCAAGTTTTTCAGAGTGAGAGTCCAACCATTTTCATCGCCATCTTTGTCGAACCGTTTCTGAGCCAGCTCAACACGTGTGTTGTACGATACGTTGGGGTTGTTGTCGTTACTATTGACGCCATGGTAGGAGGCGAACGCACGTATGTAACCCTGCAACCTGCGATTGGGAAGTGCTGGCCGGACGTTAAAGGCGGAGGGACAAGGAGCGTGATAGATGCTTACCCCACGGAGTACCTACAGGCCATGGAATCTGCCTAATTTGCTGAATAGGCTGTGAGGTGGAGCAGAAATGAGAAAAGTCCAAGAGTTTATGGAATAATTACATTACCTACCGCTGGTGCATTGGAGGTCAAAGAATCCCAGATCGGCTTGGGAGCACGATGGGCCCTTTGGCGATAATCAATTTCCGCTGCGCCGTGGTATTCCTCTACGTATGGGAACCTGACGTCTTTAGGAGGCAGAGAAGGAGTGTAGTCGCCAACTGCAATGTCGGGGCTGGGAATTGATGTATCAACGGGAATTTCGTCAGAGTAGTGCCAATTGCCACCGGGTACATTGTCGCGCTCGTAAACATGAGCATCGAAGCCTGCTTCAGTCAACTCGCGATAGGCAATTAACCCCCTATATGCAAACCACGGGTCAGCAACCGTAAAGAAGAACGCTGTCGGAACTGATGATAATCTACTTACCCAACACCAGCTCCAATGATGGCGACTCTGCGAATCGGCCTTTTGAACTGGTAATAGTCAGGAGATCCCCCATTGTCCAAGGATTCATACGCAAGGGGTGTCTGGTCTGAAAAGCCGGCGAGAACTGGCGTAATGACGAGGAAAAGGAGGCTGGAAACTTTCATCATCGAAGGTCAACGCAACAAGGTGGGGTGGATGGACGATGCTCAGACGGTTGAAATAAGATACGAGTCCTCAGAAGCTTTATAACAAAGCTTATCGGAAGACTACCCAGATACGATGCGATGTTGCGCACTTTGCGAGGAATATGGCGCAAGACATTGACGCCTCAGCATCGTCGACAAATATAGTTCGACGGTTGTGGCTTGAGTTCGTTTTCAATGTTTTGATCAAAAATCCCACGACTGCCAACTTCATAGCAGCTATGGCCCCAGAAAGTACTTCGCGGCATTCGAAATGTGCTCACCCCATCAATTATGGCACAATCCTGGATAGCTTTCCGGATTTCGACTGCAGCAAGAAAGTCTTGATATGACACAATAACAGACAATGCGCTAGACGACATGACCGAGCGAATGTACCAATGCCATCGGCAGAACAGTCGGCATCGGGCGTGAAAAGACAAGAGATTGATAGACAAGTCTATGGAAATATGTACAAGTCGCGTTGAAGGAATCCATACATGTACCGGGTTTGAAACCATAAAAAGTACAGAGATCAAGGGATACGGATGAAAATGCGCACAACCAAGGTGAAAAGTAGTCAGTGTGACTGTACACTTTACAAAGGAACGAGTCAGGAAAGAAGAGGCGATAGCGCCAATATGTATATCAGATGGGAAGGCACAGTACACAGGAGGCGTTCGCCGACTTCGACCCCCCCCCCCCCCCCCCCCGCGACGTCCAAAGAGGGACAGACATATTCACAATCGATCAGCAACTACGTCAATCATCAGTCAGAATGCCTTTCACACCACCGCTCTGGGTCCTCCCTCCATCTCTTGCACGAGCAGTGTGCATGCGCTTCCCACCCGGTCCTTTAGTCGAAGAATTTCGCGTCCGTTCAGGGGGGGATGACGATGGGTCATCAGCAGGAGTAACTGGGAAAGGATAGTGCTCTTGCTGTTGGGGCTGAGCAGGAAGCCTGACGGAAGGAACCGGAACCGGGATCTGCTTCTTGCTCTTCTTCGACTTCCCAGTGCCGTTACCAGCGTGTTTTGATGAAGATGACGACGATTTACTCTTGGCCAAAGGCGGCACGTTGGAAGAGGAAGGAGGTGACGGCGAGGAATCCTTCGCTGGAACATGTAGGGGTTGTTGGAATTGAGGAGGTCCGGTGGGTGTAGGCACAGAAGGGTCGACCCAGTCGTCCTCGATATCATCGTCACCGAATCCCTCGCTATCCTCTGGATTGAAATCGAGCTCTTTGTCTTCATCGTCGTCGCTGCCGCCTTTGGCACGCAAGGGCTCCACGATATCGAATCTTGAGTTCGGCCCAGGTGTTACGGGATCAACAGAATCCTCCTCAGTATCGATCTCCTCGCTCTTGCTTCGGTCGTGCCTCTGGCGGTTGCTAGTAGCACTAGCACTCGAAGGCGACGCAGAGCGAGACCTTGTGTCGAAGAACTGGTCTCCATCACCGTCTCCTTCGACTTCTACGCCCTCTTCGTCCAAGTCCATATCATCCGGCTCTGAAATTGACTCGAGGCCCATATTGTCGTCCGAGTCGGAAGGCCACGTCGGCTGTTCCTCTTGAATAGAAAATATCGTCTTAGGAAGCTGTAACACAACACTTAGCTTAGATGAATAAAAATTTCGGAAATCTGAATTGCTTACGTCGCTGACCCTCTTCCTAAAGTCCCACCAGTCCGCCTCATCCCGACACAAGAATCCAATGAGCATACTGGGGTCCAAGCCGCTCATGGGCATCTTGCGCACCCGCTCGCAGTGGAAAGTCTTGAGGTCCGCCGCACTATACGCTGTACAATAGTGCTGCTGCACCGGATCAAGTCCTCCGTTATTGCTGCCGCCGATATTGTCGCTACCTGCTCCAAACGTCATCAGCTCGCGATGGTCCATCTCAGACGAAGACAGGCCAGGAGATCCAGGCTGGCTGCCAGAAGCAGAACGCCACCGACCATGATGCTGTCTGTGCTGTCCATGCTGCTGATAGGAAGGTGGCGGTGATCGTGAATCCGTGTAATTGGAGGATGAATCCGCTGAAGAGTTCGAGAACTGGTGTTGGAGCGGAGATGGAGATATAGGGGCATGGTAGGAGAAGTTGGAGGATCCTGTCTTGATAGATGAAGGCGATGTCGGCGCGCGATTGTTGAGGTTGTGTTGGGTATTAGGAGTTGAGGCTCTAGGTGGCTGTTGTCTGGATCGATGCACATCCCGATCCGATTCAGGAGTAGGCTCGCGGTCGCGGTTATCGGAATCTTCGGATCCAGGAGGAGGATGGAGAGGAATCGCTGGTCGTGGATTGTGAGGGTCAAGATAGAAGAGATTGTCGGCTTGTGAACCGAGGAAATAATATGATGAACTAGGACGGCCGCCTGCAATGCCAACGGACTGAGGGAATGTATACAGAAGCTGAAAATTTCGTGTGACGTAAGCAACGAGGATTACGTCGTCCGGGTGTATACCACTTCACCTTGATGGTATCATAATAAATAGGATTGACTCCTTCGATTCCTAACCGAATTCCTAACAGGAGAAGGACGGGTCGATCACCCCATGTCGTTGTATGTCGACGACGAGGGGAACGACTTCCATCTCCATGCGAAGCTGCATAAACCTGAGTCTGATATAAGGTGCTGTCTGTCGCAACAGATACAGCAAGACCACAATCAGGAAACGAATGGACAAGTGTTCTGATATGGCGAGAAATTTTAGATGAATGAGAGTAGCAATACAATAATACGGATAGAACGTACTTGATCGCGCCGGCAGCCACGCTAGGTCCAAACCACTGTCCCACGTCGGTTCCTAATTCCTTCCCAGCCAAAGCCATGCGATGAACGCTAAACGGTGCCTCTGGAGCAGGCGTATCGAGGAACCATGTGAGTATCTGCACGTATGTGGCATAATCTGCAGTTTGAACTGGATAAGGAGGTCGTCGCCAATCTAATAATAAAGAAAGCAAAATGGCGTCAGGTCACAAGAAAAAAACTAGTAGTAGAAAGGGGCGTTAGCTACCTCGGCCAAGGTGCATCGTAATAAGGGCATTGGCAAGCAAGCTCTGCCCGGTTCGCAGCATGCAGCCCCATCCAGAATCACTCGACCACGTCTTCTCGCCACCCCAGTTCCATGGACGCGGTCGGACAGTGGTCGGACTGTTTGCAACCATGACGTCCAAGTTTTCTCCACAGAGATCAGCCAATCGCCCGTCTCGGATGGGCGTAGGGAAATGTGATCGATAAGTGAGCCAGATGCGCGATGTGAAGTCGATATAAAAAACTGGAGGCCAGTTGGCCGCAGGGTGTGGGTGTTTTGAGCTTGACTGTGATTGTGAAAGGGAGGCTTCGCTGTTGAAGGCCACGGAGGACGTGGAGGAGCGAAGTGAGGGCGGCGAGACAGAACCGTGGCGACCTCCTGTGGCGCTGGGAACAACGTCAGGAAGCGACGGAAGTGGAGGCTCATAGCCTGGATGCTGTACTCCTAAGAGCCAAATGGGATCTGTACACTTGTCAGGCGTCGCGTCGCTATCAAGTAGATATCGCATCGCTTTGCCGAGGTGGTCCTTCCCATGCTTGGCGACATTCAGAAGGGCAGAAGGGCCTTTGCCCTTAGGAGAAGATTGTTGCGCCAGTATGCTGGGTAACGAGAGGTCGGTCGAGGAGGTGCTAAATGTGTGCGAAAACCAACCGGAAAGTCGGGTGGGAAGATCGCCAATGCGTGACGTAGACGAGGCAGACGAGTAGAGCGTAGGAATGTGGTGAGATTCTGGGGCAGAACTGGCCGGTCGTTCGGAGCGGGTACGGGGTCTGGGTATAGTGACTGGCTCCACGATTACAGGGGGTTCATCCATCTCCATAGATGAGTTTCCATTGGTCAGAGAGGCAGCGTTATCGGGTAGTGGCGGGGTACTGGTGGACTTTCTGGCCTTTTCGTCCTTGTTTATTGAGAGAAATTTGCTTGTTTTCCTTGGTTTGGCGATTGTTACGGTCTGAGGATAGGATTCAGGAGAAGCGGAGGCAGAACTGCTGCTTGCGATGCTACTGGTGCTTGGACTACCGCCAGGACCAGGGTCGGTTACTGACTTTGATCTGTCGCGATTGCCTTGCTTCTGGAGAAATCTAGGCAGCTTCGATGGCGCATGACTCAGTGGTGGAGTAGACGGAGACGGAGACGGGGTGTGTCGTGAGTTCTTGTTGGACATGAAGAAGATGGCTAGAACCGGTAAGATCAGTTGGCATCTTTGTTCCAAGCTGAATGAAATACGCACTCGTAAACGTAAAGTAGGTGAATTCGAGGCAACGGTGATCCAAGGAACTTGCGATCAAACTCTAGTGCAATCGAATTACACAGAGAAAAATGGAAATACGCCTCAAGGAGAGAGCACTAGACAGACATAGCGATTAATAGCGTGAACATCATTCACGGGAAATTTCAAATCAAAATCGACAAGTAGCAAAAGGTGCTGCCCCAGAGGGGTAACGACGACAACATCAACTGTCCCTGCGGCCTTTGGCACGTTTCCGATCAACCTTCATCGCACCTGGGCCATGATGGCACAGAAGACTCAAGAAGAGCGCCCAGCGCACGCTAGGAGCCACAAACGCCATCGAAACCTGGCAAGAAAAGAGAAGAATGCGCCGTACTTACCTGTGGAGTTCGCGATACCTGCACCCTTGTTGCAGCCGATAACCCCAGGGTTGTCCAAACTCCAGCTTACGGCCAAACGAGTTTCTATGTGCGACTCGAACTACCATGGAAGACAACCGCAGTCAGTAAGATCCTTGGTTCGACTTGTGGAATGTTTCTCACCGTTCAACGACAAGGACCACCCAAACCGTCACTTTTTCGAGCCGAGCACACCCTAAATGGACCTCCAGGCTCTTCCGCCACGAAAAGGAGTACAGAAGAAGTACAAGAAAGAGAATAAAGATATGGATGCACCGGAGATGGTTGTGAGACAGAGGCAAGAGATGCTTGGACGATGTCGGTGGCAGTCTCCACGCGATAGCCTTGTTTGGATGTTTGTCATCGTCAGGGTCCTTTTCTTCAACAAACCTCCTTTCTCACAATCCACATCGCTTTTTGCCAACTAATTCCTGTTACAACATCTCAGAGCATGGCGCGGACCGATACCAGAATTACTGGGTCAAATTTACTGCCTGAAATCTTGCCAACAACTTGTCGCAAAAATTTTGTATTCCTGTCGTCGCGCCAAAAACGCAATTTTGGAGGACTCGCCGGGGGCACAGTCGATACAGGTAAAGCAAAATCAAACGCAGTAACCCTTATTCTGCGTAGATTACTCATTTAACTTATTGTTTTCAGTACACGCTACTTTGTGGCACCAGTGCTACAGCGACGCGTCATTCTGAAACGTTTTCTCTGCGAGATCACTGGCCTGTTGAGGGTTTTTTTCATGCCTCTGAGCTGTTTTCTAAAACCTCTGCATTGCCAAACCTATGTTTTTTTCTAATCACGAAACCGCGGAATAACGGTGTCCGAACATTACGCAAGGCGCGACGTGAAGTCTATTCGTCTCGTCATTTATTGCGTGTCTCTAGGTATGTTAATGCACTCATACCTGAGACCTCTCTCACCCTGGTGCTTGTCGACAATATTTAAGTCCGCAAATTCGGAGACCACAGCGAAGCCCTTGATTTGACAATATCACCGCAAAAGCGCGAAAAGAAGCGACAAGCCTTCACCTGTTAACCTACGCACAGACCCCTCTCGCAAAGTCCCAGCGTTAGATCTCGATCCAGCGTAGCCGTGTAAGCATCCTACCTCGAGCGTGGCGCAGAGTAACCAGCTGACCACCCAGAACTGTCTTATTTAGAGCGTACATAAACACAGGCCACGCACCTGGACTTAATACGCTGCCAAGGAAACCGCTTCCGACGTTGGGGCATGAGCCAGCTTCACCCACGTGAGCGAGAAGAAGATCGCTTGAAAGATGCCTGAAGCAAGCCCAGAAAGAGAAAGAGAAAAATCGGCCACTGACGCATTGCCGCCGGGAAAGTGTCGCGGATGAGTCACCTCGAGCACATACCGTCATTCCTAGGTGCCAAAATCCAAGAAGCAGAGGTGGCCTTGATGTCATTATTATCTTCGGCGTCTTGCTTACTCTCGTAATGCCCCTTCAGATGGAAGGCCTGGGGAGGTGGTTTCTTTTTTTTTGTTAAGTGTATCCGTTTCCCTGTATCAATTTGAAGAAGATGCTTATAGGCGTGGATTTCTGAATACATATGAAGTTCGTCCTCTCCAGTATTCAGAATTATAAGAATGAGCTTACGGGTAGCTGCGAAGTTCAAGACCATCAATCGCGACTGGCGCATCGGCAGTAGGTAGCTCCGTCGCATTTCATATTCGGTGATAAGGCTTATCACTATCTCTTAGGTGCCGTTTTGATAGCAGATCGATGATTTAGTCTTTCAGCTAGCCATCGCTGTGAACGAGGGAATCTCGTGGCTCACAATACCGCCATGAACGCGAGAAGATGCAAATACTTCTCTGTGCAGTGACGGACTTCTTCGACCACGTCCCTAATCTGCTTGGCATTGCATCTCAACAACGCGATTATTGATATCTCTCTAAGTATAGTGCTGTTCTAGGTAAACAATCAGCTACGTCCTTGACCAATTCCTTAACGGCAGGAGAGGTAAAGCTAACGCAAACAATTGACTGCAGGGCATCAAGTCCGCGATCATTGGTCTTCCTCAAACCGGACTCGTCCGACATTAACAAACTCTTAACGTTCGTGTTTTTCCATCCACCTCGTGAACACCCCCGTCAATTTGGCTGAACGCAATCCCAAGCAGAACCTTTATCTCTATATCTATTTGTATCCCCTTACTAACCTATATTTGTCTGCGCCGCGGCGTCTAAGCTCATCCCAAGATCCATTGTACTCATCAGTGCCGTCACCCACGGCACTTCAATCGAACCTGATCAACAGCACGAAGTCTAGACTAGCCCTAACGCCGCGTCAGGAACTACGTGGCATCGACAAACGTTTTCCATTAAGCCTCCTCCACGCAGCCATCGGAGTCTTGCGCATTCCAGGACACCGATGTTAGGTAAGTCAATTACGCTTCACCTTCAAAGGAAAGGTTTGGTCGCTCGGACTTGGACTAGTGCACAGCGGGTACCTATCGGCGCTCCAGATTCCACCTTGTTCAATTCACTGACTCGGATTTGACACCTAGATCAGGTCCCGTGTAACGCCAACTTTAGGGTCCGCTTTCTTTATCTCGCCACGTCCTCGTATAATTACCTCGCTGAAGTGCGCGGACCTGAAGACCTGATGGAGAACAGCGGCAATTGACGGGCACAGATACCGCCAGCAGCGTCCATGGCGAGGAGGAAAACATCTATTCATCCCAGGTCACGTTGTCGCGCTTGTACGTTTGCTTGTCCCGGTCCGTGTCATTCGTCAGCCTGTTTCATTGATCCTTACCCCCATGCTCTAATCCACAGCCTACAGGTGCCACTGTCAATCAGTCACTTGGTTCGAACCCTCTGATGTGCTAAATTCCGCCTAAATTACCCACCTAAGGCACGGACCATTAAGTTCGGAATATCCGATTCATCATGGATGGGAACATGTGAGCTGGACATGATGTCTATAAAAAGGCTATTTCGCGCCTGGCCTGAGCGTTACGCTCGCACCTGAGGTCGCGCTCAGGCTCAACTCGGAATTCAGCGGACTCCGAGAGCTGGGGAAATGTATAGCCCTTGACGTTTCCTGAATAAAAGGGTCAGGTACTGCACGTCTTTGAATGCAGTCAGAAATTTTACCTCATTATCGAAAATCTAGAATGACCTTCGGCCGAACACTGTTACACGAGTTTATGTATAAACCGCGCATTTCGTCCTTGTATTGACGATCAGTGTGAGTAAATACCCTCGTACAACACAGCTAGCCTAATTATAACTTGATCAATTTTATAACATATCGCAGGAATCATGTCGAGAGCAAATAAGGAAACCAGTCTTCGTATTATGCCCGGTTTTCCACAACGTCCATAATCAATGCCTTCATGGCTTCTCCCTTGCATCCTCTGTAATCAGAAACAGATTTTTATCACGACCAACGCAAACAGGCCCGAAAAAGTATGTCTCCGCTTTACCAACGCCCCGCAGATCGCTTTGATTCATTCTCTACGTTCCTCTCAGTCCCTCTCGTCGCGTAAAACAATCAAGTCGCGTATGTATGACATTCAGCTATTGAGCGGATTTAGTTCTTACGCGTGATGCCCTTAGCCGACGCAAATATTTAGGCAAATGCGCTCGGTCTCTTATCTGTCTACTTAACGATCTCATCTGGCGCAAAGCTGCGGGAAAATTCGAGGTGAGTACTATCATTGTCAAGTCGCGACAACGTGGATTTCAATCCAGCCTGTGAAATTCTCGCAAAAAATAGAAAGTCATGGATGTCAATACCTCTGCTCGAAGGAATGACATGTACATACAAATCAGTTGATGGAAGCAGACGTATCCCTCACTATACATTCGTTCGACCTGCAGAGAACAATGTCCGGGAAATGAATGAATGAATCACGATGGACCTGTTTAAATTTATTGGAGTACTTAATGAATGGTCAGATAAATGTTCCGTATCCGTAAAATATCTCCATAACACACATTCTCCTTGTCATCTGGACCAATCCTCCCGGCCGAAGATTTAGTAACTGAGAGGAGCGGGAGCGGGAGCACAACGGGAGGACCGGAGGCCCTGGCACCGTGGGAACATGTCAGCCAAGGCATGACAGTGTGACCCTCGTCCTCATGTGGCGGTTTCTTTGAGACTCTCAGGTGCTGGAAAAACATCTACCCTTTCCTTGCATCTTTTTGTACTCGCATCTGTCCATAATGACAACAAAACCTCGCCGGACCGTACCTGGCTCATCAATATACACAACGACATCCAATGTTGCATGGATGCCGGAGGCTGACGAAGAGTCGAAGACCTGTAGGCGTTCTGGGAGACTTTTCACAGGTGGCACGATCAAAGGCGTTCTGATAATGTTTGTACTTTATTTCTGCTCATGTCCATGTCAATCATAGGGTTCTCAATGCAGACACTTCCGAGTAAAGGATCATTTCACGGAGATTGATAGTCAAGATCCCCAGTTTCTCTCTGCATCGCTTGTCCATCCAATACTATGCAACTCTGTTACACACGCGTGCGAGCCACAGAAGCACGCCCTTATCTGACCTGTTGCAAAATACGTGACGGATTATCCGCTAGGTCTGGACGCGTGGATGTTCAGGGAATCTCTTGCCGCTCTTCAAGCGCCCAGTTCGTTGTTCCGACATCCTAGGGTCAACCATCGCGTACATGTGTCGTAATTCACGCATTGCCGCTCTTTCAAGCCGGCACAAATTGCGACAATGCAGGTATGATCCCTTCCTTCCCTGTGAAAAGGTTATTATCATCAAGGAACCAGGTGCTCACCTACTGAATCAAGTTCCTTCTATGCCCGATCACATTTCTGCGTACCTGCCTGCCATTTTCAAACCTCACGGAAGCATGGAACGGACGGCAGTGAGATGACCTTGTCAATCCCAGGATCTGTATCGCACACAACCGGATGGGCGGCTCTGGACAATATATAAACACCATTGCTAGCCGACCGAGGAAGAGCAGGACAAAGTTCTCTTCCTGTGAACTTCGTTTACTCCCCCCTGCCTCTCCTCAAGATGTTAGTATTACCCTTTCCTCAACTTCTGACCACCATCTCCCTTGCCATTGCGGTTTCCGGTACGTCGTTCTCCCTGTCGTGTTCAAAAATTCTGCAGTATATATTTAACCTAATCCTTTACTCACAGCTGCCGTTACCACGGTTGTGCCACCTGCATCCAAGGGTATTTGGGACGATCCTTCCAACTCCCTGGATTTGAACGGCACTGGTACCGACACCTCCTCCATCGTGGCCACGGCTCAAATTGTCGACCAAAAGTCTGGAGCTGCTGGTGACGTAGATCCTAACCCACCTGTCCCTCCGACGACTATTACTGCTGTCGACGGGCAGCTGACCGACGCGGGTACCGGCGACGCGAATACGACCACCACGTCGCGTCGTTCTATCCCTGCTCGCCGCTCTTTGAGCCGTCGCTCCCCATCTGACTATGAGCTTGTGTTCTCCGGTTCAGGCACGGGCCCAACGGACCGTGACGCGTCTATTGAGGGCACTGCTTACTTGACCTTCACTCTCGTCGACAACTCGACTTACAATGTTAATGCGTGTCTCGATTTCTGCTCCAGCGTTGAGACCTGTGGTATGTGTCGTTCGAGTCATGCTAAATCGCAGCACATCTCACCTCTGATTTTTAGTTTTCGCCAACCTGTTCTACGAGCACAACAACCCCGGCCTTGATGTACTTTTCTCGAACTTGAAGTGCGCGGTGTACGCTGATACCCACAGCGCTGCCGAAAAGCTTAACTTTGGAGGACAACAACTCGCACCACCTCCGGCTGGCTTGACCTTCATCCAAGACAGCAGTGGATACTCTGCTAAGACCCTCGTTGACCCGGCTGATCCTGAGGGTTACGAACTCGTTTTCGGACCAACTAACGGTGCTAATAATGCTCCCGGAGTAAGTGTTCTGATTGCGTCCATGCGTAATCGCAGAACTGAACCCAAAATAAACAGTACATGGGATTCGCCTTCCTCGACAGGTACGACGTTGATGCTTGCGCCCAGCAGTGTAACACGCGCGGTGCGGACAGCCAGGGTGGTGCTTGCCAATTCTTCAACATCTGGCGTGCTGTTGTCAACGGAAACCCCACTACCTACACCTGCAGCATGGTAAGTGGCCATCAACATTGTCTGAATAACCCAGTATTGAGCATTCAATGCAGTACTTCATCGTCGCTGATGCTTCCACGGCCGTCAACACTGGCCAGGGAGATCTGCAAGTTACATTCTCTCGCGGCTACAAGCGCAAGAACTTCGTCATCGACGGAGGCTTTGAAGGTTTCAATGAATGCGACGACTTCTGTTTCGATACCTCTTACGTCAACTGGATCGGCACGAGCCCGGCAGGCGGCACACTCGATGCCACCATCTTCTTCTTCCAGCCATATGCACACTCCGGCAACGCGGTATCTCTCCTCGGATCGGCCACCGGCGAGGACTCCCTCTCCGGCACGCTCACTCCCGCTCAACCCCTCGCGACTGTAGCTGGCAAGACGTACTCCATCAACTTCTTCCACGCTAGTGCGTTCAGCGGCCCGTCGCTCGAAGCTAATGCGTTCGTTGATATTCAGTGGAACGGCAACACTATCACCACGATCCGCCCCGGCTTCAGCAACTACCAGTTCTTCCAGTTCACGGTCACAGGAGCAGGCAACGATGTGCTCTCCTTCCACGGTGGTGCCGCCCCAGCATGGTCCTTCATTGATGACGTTGCCGTGTTTGAACAGTGATCTTCCTAATCCGCGTACGTACTTCTTCCGCCCTTCACTCTATCTACGGGACCACCCTGTGGTGGCGCATGATATGGACATCTTTGGGTACTTGTTCTCGTCTTTATTCAATTAATACACGTCTTGTTCCGTGCTTTTGTACTTGTTACGTCGTGCTAGCATGTAGGCTGCTGAGGGGGAAATAATTCCCAACGGGAGTTCTCCTAAACTGGACCGCAGGATGACCACTGTTGCAGTGCTAAAAGCAAGTGGAAAGATTGGAATTCCTTACTGGTACTGGACGTACCTCAAAACGGGCAAACATCTAGAAGGACTCAAGGTTATTCCCCCCCCCTGGGCCCTGTGACAAACTTAATTTTTGAGTGATTGGCTGCGAACACATCACCTCAAGTCGAGAATGCGGAACTTAGATCCGCGCGTAAACACCGCGACACATGTGCAGGACCAGAGAGAACATTCCGGATACCCAAAATTATTTCTCGTCGCTGCAGCTCCGCATCCCTGCTCCCTGTATATTTGATGAGGTCTGACTTAAGGCGCACCCGACATCACTGGCGCGCGGACGATGTCATCTCAACCTTCGGAATCAGGTTTATGTCGACATGGTCGTAGCTCCCCCAGGTCATAATGACATCCATGGACCGTGCGTAGCGATACATACTACTGGATTTGATTGAGGTGAAAGCGGCAAATAACAATATGACATATCGATGATATCCAACGCATCCGCTATCATGAAGTACTTGGCCTGAAACCCTCGGAATCCGGATGATCTACAGATCCTGCTTGCTAAATTCTAATGAAGTCTCCGCCAAGACCTCACTATTTGGAAATATGCGAAGTATATGAATTAAGAACAAGCATGTGTATAATAACGCTTTCGTCTAGGTCCTTCGGGCGAAAATTAAATATCCCAATGGCGGCCAGCGCCAAAGGCTGAGTTGAATTCGAACGCGACATCAATACATGACGACTGTGCATCACATGACTCCCGCTATTTTCCGAATCTGAATTATTACAGGTTGCACAAATTTACCCCCGCCTGTGATTTCTTTGTGATTTCTCTAGTGAAAGGAGCAAGAAAGGAGGCTTCAAAATTCCTTGGGAAAGTGATATACTCGAATTATAGTACTTATCCTTATCGAAAAGGTAACATCGTACACAAACTTTCTCCTACTATTAGTGTACATTACATATATATTACTATCGTATAAGGCTCATGCAAAACCGCTAAGGATTTGGTGGGCCTGTTCATGAGATACGCCGACAGTCGTCAGACCCGCCTTTGATGGCGGACTTACCAAATCGGGAAGTGCCGCAACAGTGTCACCCTATAAGATACTATACTTATGCACTATTTCTCTGCTACAGGGATGCTTCTAGGATATGTAAAGTAACCTGAGATAGTACATGGTGTTGTTCGGTTGTTTATACCCCACGGCACCCAACGCGAGTCACCGCGTATCCAACGCGAGTCACCGCGACTCAACGTGACCCAACCTGATATGATCTGACACATTATCAACTGTCATTCTGACCTAGAAAAGTGATATGTCAAGTCAGTGCACCATAGGTGAGATGACGTGACCCAACGCGAAACAACGCGCGCATATGACGCGAGTCACCGCGTGCATATGACGCGAGTCACCGCGTGCATATCACGCGAGTCACCGCGTGCATATCACGCGAGTCACCGCGCGCATATGACGCGAGTCACCGCGTGCATATCACGCGAGTCACCGCGCGCATATCACGCGAGTCACCGCGTGCATATGACGCGAGTCACCGCGTGCATATCACGCGAGTCACCGCGCGCATATCACGCGAGTCACCGCGTGCATATCACGCGAGTCACCGCGCGCATATCACGCGAGTCACCGCGTGCATATCACGCGAGTCACCGCGTACATGTCACGCGAGTCACCGCGCGCATATCACGCGAGTCACCGCGCGCATATCACGCGAGTCACCGCGCGCATATCACGCGAGTCACCGCGTGCATATCACGCGAGTCACCGCGTACATGTCACGCGAGTCACCGCGCGCATATGACGCGAGTCACCGCGTGCATATCACGCGAGTCACCGCGTGCATATCACGCGAGTCACCGCGTGCATATCACGCGAGTCAACGTGTACATATCACGCGAGTCAACGTGTACATGTCACGCGAGTCACCGCGTGCATATCACGCGAGTCAACGCGGTACAACGCGCACCCTACGCGACCCTACGCGACCCAACCTGATACAACATAAACTGTTGTAAGGCATATTTCTACCTAGAAAGTAGTATGGGAAGTCGGAGCGCACCAGGCATACCCCACGACTCAACGCGTACACCCCACGCGACTCAACGCGACTCAACGCGACTCAACGTGACCCAACCTGCACCGCGTGGTGCCATGCACACACCACGATGCATATGAGACACACGTGTCTCGTATTCTCTCTCTCTAAACCACCATGTCCAGCCATGCTAAACGGCCCCCAATCTCGGTATGCCAACCAAATACATATTACTTCTAACCTAATCTCTATCTAGCCCAAAGCTTCCCCACCCAAAGCGAGCAAGCGGTCCAAGCGAAACCCGGAATTCACCATTCCGACTCCTGCGCCAGATGCTGCTCCACGGAGCATTAGGCGAACGAACAGATCACGTGCAGAGGAAAAGATTATTGAAAAAGAAGAACAACTACTGTACAAACTCGCGCAGAAATACAAAGAGCAAGCCCAAGTCATCCGCGCCCCTTTCACCCGTCGTTCCCTCCAAAAAAACGCAGATGTCGCCCATCTCCAAGAAATCTGCAACAAAGAACTTGGTCCCGACAGAGCAGCGCAACATCTTTCCGCTCAGGTTATCGACAGAAAAGGAGAGCCGATACTCTTCTATTTCGGTTATCGCATCACACCCGAAGACGGGAAAGCACCGGTATGCTTAATTTCAATTCATATCCGCTCATATCCTGCTGATGTTATTAGCCCGAAATAAAACTCAAGGACCAGTATCTCAATCGTACGAAAGCGTATTTCGATTCGGTCGAGGAGACGAAGAACGCTAAAAAGGTCTTCGACGGTATTCACGTACGCTTCGATTTCTCGTTGAAATCTTGGAGTCTGACTTTTCACAGCACAAAAAGATGGAATCCTACCATGTACAAGTTCAGGATCTCGTATCTGCTGTTCCACTACACTCTCGTAAAGACCCCACGCGACACGAAGACATGAACTCTATAGAATATACCGTCGAGGGTGAAGATGCGCCAAAGACCGAAGACGCGGGCGTCGTCCACGGGGTCCAAGGGTGGATCCAACAGGGTCAAAAGAAAAAGGTGAGTGAATCAACGTTTCTATTCATGCAAATCAATCTGATCTATTTATTAGGGCCTCTATCTCTCCGGCGACATTAGCTATTCAAGCTCGAGCGTGACAAATTTCATACATTACTTCCTTGCGACACGATCTGTTGCCAGAGCCCTGGCTATTATGTTCGAGACAGTTTTTCCTGACATCTACGCACAATATCAAGAAGCCTTTGAGGCCGGCGTCTGGTTGACTCAGGACCCAGGACCCTTTCTCGGACGCGCCATTATTTACAAATTGCAAGGAAAACTGCACAAAGACCGCAACGACGTTGGCCCATCGGCGAGCTTCCCCGCCGGCTATTTCACAGGCGGTGAGATGCTTTTCCCCCAGCTAGGTGCCAAATTTACGTGAGTATCTTGATCATTCAAAGTCCAGAAGACTCAGACTGAAAGTAACCGCTAAGCTATGGGCCTGGATGCGTTTGTATTTTCTACTCCAGCGAGCTTTACCACAAAGTCAGTCGCTTTGAACCCACGCCCCAGACGAAGGAACAACAAGAAAAGAACATCACTCCGGGCAGAATTGGTACGGTTATGTTTTTTCCTGAGGCAAGTTTCGACTTGTTGAAAGGAAAGCCAAAACACTGGGCCCTGGAGACGAAGTATGGGCAAAAGGCGAATACTTAATTAAAACATGTATTTCCAATCCCATAGAAAATTTCTTTTGCATTGTATGATGGGAAAAAAAATACGACATGTGTTAGATGATGCGGGCCTTGCACTTAGGGCATTTGAAGCGCCGCCAAGTCTCTTGGGACCTAGCAAATTCTACCAACTCCTTACCTAGGGTAGCTTCCCAATCCTCAGGGAGCTCCGAGTCCATCTCCTCCAGCCAAATATAAGCCTGCCGGACTGCGTATCCTGATCCAGTGAGGCTCCACTCGTCCATGCCCTCATATGATCCTCGCAATATAGGCATCTGAGCGACCCGTTGAACGTCGCTGATATCAGACGAGATGGAATCGGTCGAGGGAATTCCGAGACAACCCTCATCAAACCAAACCTTACACTTCTGGCAGAAACGCTGACAATCCCTGTCGGGTTCGTAGGGGTTATTGCACACACAATGGACATTCATGCCCTAGCGACATCAA
The DNA here is from genome assembly GCA_015499995.1 of Flammula alnicola. Taxonomy (NCBI): domain Eukaryota; kingdom Fungi; phylum Basidiomycota; class Agaricomycetes; order Agaricales; family Strophariaceae; genus Flammula; species Flammula alnicola. The sequence continues at coordinate 135,275 of JADNRV010000133.1, forward strand.
TAAAATAATCAGGTAACGAGTAATAATGCGACAAGTAGTGGAAACATATACCGTAATCGAATATTTCTTAGACTGGATGCGCAGGGCTGTCCGAACGACCCACCAGGTCTTGTGAATTGGCTGGTGAAAACCATCTCTATCGTCATATTGGTGGATGAAGCACTCCGCTGCAAAACACGTGTCAGATAAAGCTTAGGACAAACCTTGGGGGAACGCACATTCTAAGCAGCTCAAGTCCACCACATCTTCGTGGGTAGACAACGCTAGTTCATTCCTTCCAAACGCTCTCAACGATGACTTCGAACTAGTGGCAAATCATCAGTCGAAATCATAATCGTCAGAGATGTGAGTGATGTCATACCTGTCTGTAATTTTCACTTTGTTCATGTCCTCCACGGAATAATACCACCTTACGATAAGGTAGCAGGGTTCGGGGTCATCTTCTTCATCACTGTCGTCGGAGTCATCTTTTTCCGGAGCCTTCATGTGCACAGAAACTATCTTGCCTTTCCAGTAGAGGTCGCCGTCGACAGGTCTGTCGCTGAGGTCCATGCCCTCGTGTGCAAGAAAAACACTGATGGAGCGATATATAGATCAACGTTCGAATCGATCGCTTGAGGAATCAGTGAGATGGACGTACTTGTCTCCTCCTCTGAAGGTGGTAAGCTCTCCTTCATCCCCCTCCACTTGGCACAAGTCTAACTCAGGTATTAACCGAACTTGGCTTACAGAAGGAACAGACATCGAAAAATGAGATGGATGTCGAGGACGAAAGACGAGATGATCAGATAAGGAGTGATATATGAACTATTCTATTAATAGGTATTACTAGTAAAATTAATTAATTCAAGGTAGAAGCGCAAAAGACAAAACCTCAGGCTAATCCGAGCTCAAAGCAGCCCATTCCCAACAACGGGCGACAAAAAAGAGCCCACGCAACCTGATCTTAGGGGCGTCACTCGCCCATAATTGATCCCTAAGCAATGTTTCCTTAGATAACTTCCTGATGGCGATCGCCACGGACTTGACTTTGGATTGCCTCTAGAGGTAAGGATGATGTCAAAATGTACCAAATAAACGAAAGGTTTGGACGTACGCTCGCGGTAAGCTCATAAAAAGCGTCCTTGGAAGGGATTCCAATCATGGCATAGGAACGGAAAAATGTATCAACACATTTCCAGACGAGGTCCATTCCATTGTTTGAAAGCTCAGTTCCCTCTTTGGATTGCCTGTCCGCGTCTTTGAACTGCCTGTTAAGTAGCGTAAACTCTTTGAAGAAATTCGAAATCGCCACGCATTCTCCCGCATTGAGTTGAAGGTAACTAACGGCGTCCATACGGCCCACTAAATCTTCTGGCGTCTTGCAAGAAGTTTCCAGAGAGGTATCTCCAGTGGTGACAGACACGGATGCGTCTCGGGCTTTACGGCTACCCTTCCGGTTGGCAGGCTTTGCAACAACAGTTTGAGATGAACTGGACGCGGCCGAAGAGCCTCGTACGCCTTGTGGTTGCCGTCGCCTTAGGATAAAGACTTTCTTGGCGGCCGAGTAACCAGAATCAGGTTTTGGCGGGGAAGAACTCAAGCGAGACTGGGAGAAGAGGTCTTCCTCGTTGTCAGAGATGGGCGGCGTAACCCCAGTCGAAGATGAAGGAGGGGGTTCGAAGGGGTCTTCCTCGTTGTCAGAGGCGGGCGGAGTAACCCCAGTCGAAGATGAAGGAGGGGGTTCGAAGGGGTCTTCCTCGTTGTCAGAGACGGGTGGTGTAATTGCAGTCGAAGGATGGGGTTCGAAGGGGTCTTCCTCCTCTTCAGAGATGGGCGGAGGAGCAGACCCACCCAAGTCCATTTCGACATCACTTGAAACAGAATCCGTAGGGCCTGCAGATTTCGGAAACGCCGTTTCGATATCATCCGTATTAGACCGCGGAGGTGCCGGGGACCTGGGATCCATATTCTCGTCTTGGGCGGGCGTAGGTGTAGGAAGAGTTTCTAAGATTAAAGTCGTTAACGCTGGCAAGTGAATCAAAATAAAATTTAGAAGCTTACGCATGCCATTTGCCATACCATTTCCCAAGTCGTTGAAAGCTAGAAGAGAGTACAAAAATCCAATATATAATATGACAACAAATTGTTGTTAAATATCTCACCTCCTACATCTACAGGAAGTGGAACAAAAGGTATGTGAGCGTTATACCAAGTCCCTTTTACAAAACATTGAGTCGAAGAGTACAACAACAACAAAAAATCAGTCCAAGAATCAAGAAGTACCCTTTCGTCGACCGCTTTCATCCCGATCACCAGCGGTATAGTGTCTAGTCCAAACTAAGCGGAATGGAAAGGGTTAATCAAATGCGTAATGAAAAGAAAAAGAACTTACATGCCGGGGCAAGGTGCATATCCGACAGGCCGTGTTCTAAGCCCCTGCCAGGCCAGTTTACGGGCATGTCGTCCAACCCCGGCAACAGGTCTTCCCAGTCCCTAGAGGCTAAGAAAGTGAAAGATCAGTAGCGCACCAGAGGCATAGATAAATGATAACTAACCAAGCTCCCGTAAACGTTGGTAATCCTATCTATAGTGTTCCTACATTCCTCGCTCGGATGTGACCCGAATTCAGCCGGGGACCCTGAAAATTTTTTTGGGGGGTCCTTGACCAAATACAAGGTCCCAAAAAAATTCTTGGAGTGAAACACCTCCTCGGTCCCTCGGGGCGGCCTGCGCCGACGTCCCGACGCCGCACCACCCGACGCGAGGTCTGTCGACCTCAAAATGGATCGCTGTCTATCTGGAGGGCTGGGTTAGGGCTGTCTGACCATGAAACAAAAAACTTTGACCCTGATCGGTTAGGGTTCAAGTGCTCTGGGGCCCGATCGGCGCCTTTCGTATGACGTTCGGAGGGTAATAGGCTCACTGTGCATGATCAAAGAGGTGTTTCTCTCCAAAACCATGACAGATAGGTTGCCACAGTTCATAAAGATTAGAATCCCACACCACTAAGAGAAACACCTCTTGGGGGCGGAGCACTGGCCTGAACGGTGGTGGCGTTTCAGCGCAGAATGACCGTCACATCAATAGCGGCGGCATTTTGAACTGTTAAAGCCCTTCTTGTATCTCATAATTTATTATATATTTCAAACTATTTTTGTGCCAAGCCACTAAGCTTAACAGTTCTTGGTTGGTTCTCTGCGCCCAGATGGTGTTTTGGCCCTTGGATCGACTAAATATTCATAGAGGATGATCAAAGAGGTGTTTCTCTTCAAAAACATGACTGATAGGTAGCTACAGGTCATAAACATTAGCGTTCCACACCGCTAAGAGAAACACCTCTTGGGGACTAAGCACTGAGCCGTATGGTGGTGGCGTTGGAGCGTAAAAGGACCGTCACGTCAATAGAGACGGCGTCTTGAACTGTTCCAGCCCGTCTTCTATCTGATGATTTATTATATATTTTAATCTATTTTTGTGCCAAGCCGCTAAGCTTAACAGTTCTTGGTCAGTTCTCTGCGCCCAGATGGTGTTTTGGCCCTGTGATCGACTAAATATTCATAGCGCATGATCAAAGAGGTGTTTCTCTTCAAAACCATGACAGATAGGTTGCTACAGGTCATAAAGATCAGAATCCCACACCGCTTAGAGAAACACCTCTTGGGGGCGGAGCACTGGCCTGAACGGTGGTGGCGTTTCAGCGCAGAACGACCGTCACGTCAATAGCGGGGGCGTCTTGAACTGTTACAGCCCGTCTTTTATCTGATGATTTATTATATATTTCAAACTATTTTTGTGCCAAGCCGCTAAGCTTAACAGTTCTTGGTCAGTTCTCTGCGCCCAGATGGTGTTTTGGCCCTGTGATCGACTAAATATTCATAGCGCATGATCAAAGAGGTGTTTCTCTTCAAAACCATGACAGATAGGTTGCTACAGGTCATAAAGATCAGAATCCCACACCGCTTAGAGAAACACCTCTTGGGGGCGGAGCACTGGCCTGAACGGTGGTGGCGTTTCAGCGCAGAACGACCGTCACGTCAATAGCGGGGGCGTCTTGAACTGTTACAGCCCGTCTTTTATCTGATGATTTATTATATATTTCAAATTATTTTTGTGCCAAGCCGCTAAGCTTAACAGTTCTTGGTCGGTTCTCTGCGCCCAGATGGTGTTTTGGCCCTGTGATCGACTAAATATTCATAGCGCATGATCAAAGAGGTGTTTCTCTTCAAAACCATGACAGATAGGTTGCTACAGGTCATAAAGATCAGAATCCCACACCGCTAAGAGAAACACCTCTTGGGGGCGGAGCACTGGCCTGAACGGTGGTGGCGTTTCAGCGCAGAACGACCGTCACGTCAATAGCGGGGGCATCTTGAACTGTTACAGTCCGTCTTCTATCTGATGATTTATTATATATTTTAATCTATTTTTGTGCCAAGCTGCTAAGCTGCACAGTTCTTGGTCGGTTCTCTGCGGCTGAATGGCGTTTTGGCCCTTGGATCGACTAAATATTCATAGAGCATGATCAAAGAGGTGTTTCTCTCCAAAAATATGACTGATAGGTAGCTACAGGTCATAAACATTAGAATCCCACACCGCTAAGAGACACACCTCTTGGGGGCAGAGCACTGAGCCAAATGGTGGTGACGTTTCAGCGCAGAAGGACGGTCACGCCAATAGAGACGCCAGTTTCACCCGTGCCTGGCTGCATTGTGTGCTGCAATTATTATTTGTATGTATCAATCCCTGTTCCAGACAGCTAAGCTGCACCATACATGGTTGGTCGTCAGTCTCCTAAAGGTACTCAAGGTAGACATAGATCATATCGACGTAGACGTCGATACTTCAGCGTAAAGGTAGATTATATCGACATAGACGTAGATTGTATCGACGTAGACATGGATTGTATCGACATAGACGTAGATTGTATTGACGTAAACGTAGATTGTATTGATGTAAACGTAGATTGTATCGACGTAAACATAGATTGTATCGACGTAGATAGACGTAGAGTATTTCAGAGTAGACATAGAATCCTTCAATACAGACGTAGATCATATCAGCATAGACGTAGACCACGTCAACATCGACGTAGATCATATAGGCATCTAGCCAAACCAAAGATCAGTCAGATGCCAAAGTATAGCAGATAGCGCTGCATTCGTCATGGTGCTATGCCGCAAATACAAAAAATTAGACGGCACAGACATCCCTATGGTGGCTGTGTCACATGTCCGGCGGTCATTGTCGGTTAGGAAGGGATGTACAACATCCCTTGAAAAAAGGACAGCGAGTCCGCATGTGAGCTTGGAGCCCGGGGGGAACTCTGCGTTAGGATCGGTGGCACAACTGAGATGTCTTCCAGGATGCACAGCTTGGTCTTGAAAGCAAGTAAAATAGAGACGCCGGAGGTGAGTCGCAACTGAGCTTGGAAAGCCGGTGGTCATACAGAAAAGGAGAAGACGGTCGGCGTCTGTTTAGAACTACACAAAAAAACAGGGCACGCACCCAACTCACTTGAACCGCAGTGCGTACTGGAAAGACGGTGAGTTGACGGGAGGAGCGACATTCGCCGCAGGCGTTTGGAGCGACGACCCACGCAGTGAGTTAGGGTTCATACTTCTGCGGTGCGGTTAGGGTTGTCTATCTCCCTATTAGAAAAATAACCCCCCTCCTTGCACAGGTTAGGGTTCTGCTCTATCCCCCAGAGTTAGGGCTCTCTTATACTACTTGAAATTAAAAAAATCCCTCCTGTCTCAAAGGTATGGGTGCCTGCCCTAAACTGCCAAATCAGTAACTGCCTGATTGGGAAATCTGGTTCATCTCTTATCAACCACCACCATCTATCTGCAACAACATGAGGTATGACTGTCTTTCCTTGCTCTTTCACATCTGTTGACCTTGCCTGAGCATAGCCATACCTGTAAACCCTGTAACCAGCCCTTTCCTAATGGCCAAAAGGGTGCAAATTCCCTTGTAATGCACAACAAACGTTTGCACAGTCAGTCTGTGACTGTCTCTCAGACCTGTGAGTTTTTTCTCTTGAAATCTCCTTAAGCTAAGTCTGATGTCATCTACACTAGCCGACAAGACGCTGCTGGGCAGCTGCATCCGATCTGGATATTCCGACGTCATCGTCTGCTACGTCGAAGACTGCGGCTTCGAAGACGACAACTGGGCCAAGCTAGAGGCCCACATCAAGAGGGTTCATACCAACGGGGCCGCCATCTCCTGCAAGTTTTCCATGTTTCCAGCGCTCGTCAGCCACAACTCGCTTGACGTAAACCGGTTTGCCGCCCTTCCCGTCGAGGACGCAGACGAGGACGGGTCGGAATCCACCTCTGCATCTGGCGATTCTGGTCCACTTGAACCTGCCACTACCCGAGCGTCTCGCCCCATCACCTCACCTCTCAGCATTCCCAGGCCGACACGTAGCAGGAGTCGTCCATACAGACGCACATCGCCTGCGTCGACACGCAGCTCCTCTCCTGTGCTTGGGCAATCTCTGGGAGTGCTTCTGGCGTCGACACCAGTTCTGCCGTCTCCGCTTGGCCAGGAGCCCTACTCCCGTCCGCAGACGCCATCAGAGGAATCGTCGGAGGCCGACAAGGACGTCTCGATGAATGACATTGCAGATGACGTCTTCTCGATGGACATCGATCTTCCTGCTGCACCTGCAAACTGGACTGGCGATCTGGATGACGGGGAGTCTCTGCTCCCCAAGGCTGGCTTGTTGCTCCTGCGTTTAAGTACACTTGGTGAATTCCCTGTCCCTCTTCTCCTCGTGTGCATAGAGTGTCAGTGTGGTGTGCCTCCCAAGAGTGCTAAAAGCCACGTCGCCTCTCATGACATCCATCTGACCAAGAAAGAGAAGAAGATCTTGTCTGGATGGTTGGCGGAGACGAAGCTTGCCCAGGAATCGAAGGACGTCTCGACTCCCAGGCCACGTCAGGCGCCGCTGCAGGGTCTCCAGGTGCAGCCTGGCTTCTCCTGCAAACTCTGCCCATTCTGCGCCCCAGTGAAACGCACGGTCGAGAACCACGTCTATGAAGAACACCCTGAGCGCCGGGGCTCCTCTGCTTCAAAGTTCATAACAGCCGCCGCCCTTCAGGCGTACTTTCGCAAACATCCCAACTACTTCTCCGTCACTGAATCTCTCGCCGGTCTCGACGTTGATGACCCCTTCGCTTTGTACATGGAGCAAATCGTTCCTGAGATCGACGCATCTACGCTGGTGAATGCGGCCACGTCCGTCAATGAGATCCCTCCTCTCTTGAAGATGACACAGTGGCATGAGCACCTGGCACCCTTTCTGACCGACAAAACCACCATCCATGACCTCTGCTCACTGATGGATCTCCCGACGTCGAAGCGCGGTGACGCATGGCTGGGCACGCCCCTCGGCAACGTCATTCTTGACTACATGAAGGACATTCGGAGCAAGGCGAACAAGGCGTCTCTTGGTATCAAATGCCTGCTGATGGAATGCCCAAGGTAAGGTGCAGTTTCTCACTCCAACACCACAGCTAATCGACTTGTTCTGCGTCACGCAGACCGACGCAACATGGTGAATGGTGGCAGACGCTCTCCGACAATGTCTCGCTTGCAAAGTATGCAAAGCTTCTGCACCGCTGGACCCACGCCGTCATCGTTTCCATGAACAGCCATCCATCGGGCTATCAGTTCCCTCTGACGGACGAGATCCGCGAACACGCCAAGACATTGACGGACATTCTGAAGTCGACATCCAGGAGGGAGGCGTCGATGCCTTCCACGATTTCATCAAGCTCATCTTGTATCCCATGGACCGCTCAGAGGACGACGATGACGAGTACAGCAAGTGGGATGAGCCCATTGAGTGCCTCCTTGCAATCGACGCCCTCCGTGAAGATGGGAACTTCAAAGCCGCCCATGAGATTACCGGTATATTTGCCAAGTTCTTCTACCACCTCCGTGGCGCAGTTTTATACCAAGGCCTACGCAACAAGTTCAACTTTGGCAACAATGCATACAAGTACGTCTATCCTCACTATTGTTCACGTCAGCCAGAGGCTGATAAGATTATGTGCAAGATCTGTCGAAATGAGGCTATGCAAAACCTGCAGCCAGGTGTCCTCTCGCCCTACAATAGCTGTGTCGACTATCAACGATATGCCACCGCACTTGCTCTCAACACCAACACGCCCCCGACGACTCGCGTCACTGCAGACGGTATGTTCGTCACGTTCAAGAGCACACGCTCGACATCGCCAAGTGGCGACATGGACTTCATCGTCTTGCAGCAGAGATCAAGTCCGACCTCGCCGAGCTTTGCATGGGACAGGAAAGGCACCTGCAAATCCCTGATATCGTCCCGACGACTGGACCAACGAGGTCCGTGGTTATGGCTGGACGAAGAATGCACGCTTCTTGGGTGAAAAGCGTCAGTTACTAAAGGCCTTGCTTGCTGATCCCGCCGTCAACCTCGCCAGGATCGAAGACGGCAAGTTTACGTTCAACGCCACCCGCTGCTGGGACTTTAGCAATAGATGTGACGCAGTCCTCGAGAAGATCCTCCTCTTCGCCTTTCTGACTCCTGGACAAACACCGCGCATCACCGAGTTCATGGATCACAAGTTCGCCAACTCGACTCGCCCACGCTCGATCTTTAGAGATCAAGACGGACTCTGGCTCGTCACCCGCAGAGTCAAGACAGAGACGCAGACACGCAAGGAGACCTTCCTTCCCATCAAGTGCCACCCGATGCTCACGCAGTTCTTGGAGACGTACCTCCTTCTTGTCCGACCGGCGCTAGCTGAGTTGGTCCATCACCTCAAGGGCGAAGAGGCGTACCACGTCTACTCAGAGTACATGTGGACCAAGCAAGGTAGGCGCATGACGGAGGACGACACTTACAAGATCCTCAAGACGTTCATGAATACGCACTGCGACATCGACGTTGGCAGCCACGACTACCGTCAGATCTGCGTGGAGGTGGGCAGAGTCTTTCTTGGCTCTGGCTTCGAGGTCGATCAGGAGGAGCTCGACGTTCTTGCCTCTCAGGCTGGCCACACTGCGTCGATGGCTCAACTCAAGTACGCCGCCGAAGCAGGCCGTCTCCCGTCCATGTCCAGCGATCTTCTTCTTCGCTATGGCAGGATCTCTGAATCGTGGTGGGCCGTGACGGGTTTCAAGCCAAACACCCCTCCCATGCTTCCTCTGCGTTGGAGAGCGCAGAACAGGCTCTCGACAGTAGGTCTGACTGCCAGCAGCTCTGACGACGGAGCCCAGACTTCATCCGTCACTCCTGCATTTGACGCGTCCCAGTTCCTCGAAGTGCTTACCGCTACGCTGACCAACGAAATCCAACAAGTCAAGGTCGGTCTGAGAGACGAAGTGCGCAACGCTGTCGCCGAAGCACTCGCAACCTTCCAGCAAGCCGTCCCGCCAACCAGGGCACCTCAGGCAGTTCCAGCCGCTGTCTCCGTCGCTGCGCCGCCTCCTAGTGTTTCCGCTACAGTCCCTGCAGACGTCGACGATGACGACATGTATATGCCTGATCACACAGAAGTGCTCCCTTTACCTGCACCGTCTGCGCCGTCTACTTCCTCTGTCCCGTCCACCCTTCTACTGCCTTATGTTCCTGCAGAGAATACACGTGCGTATCTGGAGGGACTCCTCGCTAAGCATTTTGCAGATATCGACCATCCCAAGTTCAAGTCGGAGATGCAGATGCAGGTGGTCGAGATGGCATTGGCGAGGCAGGAGAACTTTGTCGCCGTCATGCCGACTGGATCTGGGAAGAGTCTTCTCTTCACGCTGCCTCCTTTCAACGAACCTGGCTATCAGACATACGCCGTCATTCCAATCGGGCACTGCTTCTTGATCAGGACAGAAAGGCGCAGAACGTCGGGCTTTCAACGCAGACGTGGAGGGTGGACCACCAACAAGTGCGGTCAGCGACGCAGCTTGTGTTTGTGGCGATTGAGAGCGCCACTCATGTCAAGTTCAATGCGTGAGTCTCACGTCTTCTCTGAATCCTTCTGAGACTAATGTTACGTCAAAAAAACCACTCAGGTTCTGGCTTCGACAGGAGAACAAGGCCATTCGTATCGTCGTCGATGAAGCGCACCAACTGCTCACGTCGCGCGAGTTTCGTTCCCACTTCAAAGACTTGCAACGTCTTGCACAGCTCAAGGTGCAGAAGATCATGGTGACGGCGACGTTGGCCATTCGTCTTGAACACGCCTTCCTCCAGGAAGCTGGGCTTCCCCTCTCTACTCGCATTATCCGCGCTCCTTGTGATCAGCCGCATATTAGCTTCAACCGCGTCACCTACTCGACCATGAATACCAAGGTGGTCCGCCTCGCCATCGACGTGGCGAAACTGCTGAGACGTCTTTCATGGCTCCTGATCAGTGCGGCATCATCTTCGTCAAGGACCACAAAACCGCAGACGCACTCCACGCCAACTTCACCCAATGCTCCACTCATTCTGTGCGCCAAGCAACCGACAGACTGCATGACGAGAACGCTTGGAGGGAGGGCCACAAGAAGTGGATCGCCGCGACTACGACACTCATTCAGGGGATCGACCAGCCGAACGTCGGCGCCGTCATATTCCTTGAGGTGCCCTATGGACTTATCAATTTCTACCAAGGTTCAGGGCGGACAGGTCGGGACGGACGCAAGTCGTGGTCTGTTCTTCTCGATCCCAAGAATATGCACCTTGCGCTCCACCCATCAGACGCCGACTACCAGTGTGAGAGGGAAGGCCAGGAGTGGACCATGGCACAAGAATGTCGACGTCTTGCCTTTACACGTTGCCTCGATGGAGCCGACGTCGCCTGCGCCGACTTGCCTGGCTGTCATTTGTGCGACTTCTGTGATCCAGCATCTGTGCTTATGGCCGCAATCACACCTCTCATTCCTGATCCCCTCGTCCCTCATCCTTCTGTTGTCGATCACGTCATGGCTGGCCGTCCGCTGCTGACGATCAGTATGATCGATTCAATCTGAGTCAGTGGAATGACTTGGACATGTCTCTCGTCCCCGATCCCGTCTGGCACGCAGCACCCAGCCCTATGTCGGTTCAGGTCCCCGCCCATCTTGCACCCCCCACGACAAGTCGGCTTCAATGGCGATCCTACGTGATGCTTCCTTCTATCACCAGCAACTCAAAACGAAGGTCCAGAAAGGCAAGGTCCTCAACTCCTTCGTCTCGATGCTGTATGGCAAATGCGTCATGTGCTACGCCTTTACCAACAATATCGTCAACAAGCATACTGGTGGGCTCTTTATTCAATGCAAGCCACGTGGGACTGGTTACGTCGACTATCTCATGGGTTGGCAAGTCTTCAAACGCAAGATTCAATTCAGCGAGGCGTTCAAGTACTGCTTCAAGTGCGGTTTACCTCAGGACAAGCAGTTCATGCCGTCATGTCACCCGTCTCTGGAAACTGGCAACAAGGGGAATAACAAGTGCCCTCTAGAGGACTTCGTCATTCTCCTGGTCTGGTGGATCCGTCACGAGGAGCGTTGGTGGTTACGTGCATGTGACGCATTCACCGCACTGCAAAGGAACTGGGGAGAGGATGAATTTGCAGCATGGCTCCGGAGGACGGAGAGTGTCGACTCGTTTTACAATGGTATTGAGCTGATACTTTGGTTCTATCTAGAAAGACAGCATGATGTACAGTAGAGTAGCGTCTCTGTACTTAGCTTTATATGTTTCTGTCAACGTCTGAGATGCCTATGAAATTTTATGTGTGCATAGCCAAGACGATGATCAGTCAGATGCCAAAGTATCATTGAGCGCAGGAGCTCCGTCACATTCTTTTCTCTAATATAGACGTAGAGTATTATTTGAGCATTGACGCAGAATATTTCAACGTAGACGCAGATTATTTCAACGTAGACGTAGAGTGTTATTTCGACGGAGACGCAGAATATTTCAACGTAGACGCAGACGACTTCAACTTGGTTGTAGAATGTTATTTTGACGTAGACGCAGAATATGTTGACGTAGACGCAGACGACTTCAACTTGGTTGTAAAGTGTTATTTCGATGTAGACGCAGAATATGTTGACGTAGACGCAGATGACTTCAACTTGGTTGTAGAGTGTTATTTTGACGTAGACACAGATTATTTCGACGTAGACGTAGATTATTATTTCGACGTAGACATAGATGACTTCAACTTGGTTGTAGAGTATTAGTTCAACCGAGACGTAGATGACTTCAACTTGGTTGTAGATTTTTATTTTCGCGTAGAGAAATAATCCACCTCTATGTCCACATTGACATTATCTACATGGAAGTGATCTGCGTCTACGTTGAAGTGTTTTACGTCTACATTGAAATAATCTACGTAGAAACAATCTACGTCTGTTTATGTTGAAATAGTCTATGTCTATATTGAAATGAGCTACGTCTACATTGAAATAATAATCCACGTCTACGTCTACATTGAAATAGTCTACCTGGATGTTGAAGTGATCTACGTCTACAATGAAATAGTCTACGTCTATACTGAAATAATCTATATATGTTCAAGTAATCTACATCTATGCTAAAAGAATAATCTACGTTTATGTTGAAGTAATCTACATCTATGTTGATATACTCTACGTCTAAGCTAAAAAGTTGTCGTCTATCTATGTTGATACAATCTACGTCTATACTGAAATATTGCTATGACTATCTAAGTTGATATAATGCACGTCTATATTGAAACAATCTATGATGGTCTACGTCAAACTAATGTATGTCTGTCTATGTTGAAATAATCTACGTCTAGCTATATCGAAACAATCTATTATAACCCAAGTCAGTGATATGATTTCAACAGAGATTAGTGATTACACAGTATTGCCAATGCAAGTTAGTCAGATGACCGAGTAGTAATACAGTGCAGTATAAACACAAGTCAATGAAATGATATTGACAGAAATGCAGCTAGTATAAACACAGTATTAGCGACAGACATGAGTGAGATAATGTTAAGACAAACAGCATAAAGATACAAGTGAACAAGATAATATGGATAGAAACCGGTAGTTGTAGCGCAATATAGCAGTACAAGCTTGTAATAGAAACAAGTGAGATAATATTAGTGTAGATAGAGAAAGGTAACAGAATAAGTTTACGCAAAGTTGTAGTATAATATTGTACAAGTAAGTGATATGATAGTAATAGAAAGTGACAAGTATAAATACAAGTCAGAGACGCAATTGCAATGCAAGTAAGTCAGTTAGATAGTGATACAAGTTGACAGTAACAATACAAGTGAGTAACAAGATATCAATTGCAAGTAGTAGTAGCCAGATAATACAAGTCAGAGACATGATAGTAATCAAGATACAAGTCAGCAATAGCATATAAGTAAGTAATAGTAGCATTGAGTGGAAGTTGGAGTAGAAAGAGTGTTTAATGGTTGAACCCAGTCCCATGGAGCATGGATAGAACCCCAACCCGAGTGTTTGAAAGAGTTGAATGTCAAGTTAGGGCCGAGTGCCACGTACAAGGATAATGTTAGGGTTAGGGTTAGGGTAGTGGAGATCCTCACCACCGCCGGAGCAGTGGCAAGGGCGTACCGTTGTGTTGGGGTTCAAGCGGGATGCAAAAGGGCTCAAGTCGTCTTGACTTGAAAGCAACTTTTCGGTTGAACCTCTTCAGTGCATCCTGGCTCGTATTTATACTGCCTGAGCATAGGCAGTGTACCAACGTGCGGGTATTATTGCGCGAGATGGCGCAATAATGGTGCGATAAGGTGTGTTAGGCCTTGCCGTCCAAGCCGACCCACGGTTCTTAGCTTCCGCTTGGACAGGTGACCACGAATGGACCCATCGAAGCATGGCATGAAACACGCGGCCGATTACCCGGAACCCATGCATGTACTTTTCATACATGACTCACGTTCCAGCAGCATGTGGTGGGGCCTAACCGGCTGACCACCGCTGTACTGGAAACAAAAATAGCGTGTGCGTGCGCCACAATTCTAATAATAATAATGCTTCTAAAGAAGCCGGAACCGGCAGCGGTACAGTTTTCCCACTGGCGACCCCAGGTCTCTAAATATAGCAACACGTGCGTAACCAACGTGTGACAGGCAAGGGGTATCCGGCTTTCCATGCCGAGCCCGCACTAGACCGGTTACTACCCGGCCCCGAGCATGTACTCCCGCGCTTAACATTCGGAACCTAGCGCCTAAATGCAATTAGAGCGCGCGTTAACGCACGGGTATATCTCAACCACAATACGTCCGCAACGATAATAGCACAAGTCGGACCGAGATGCCCGAGAAACCCGAAGTTCCCCGAACACCAGCCAGAATAGCAGTGTACGTCCTTGCCGTCACCCCTGGACTACTCCAACTGTTCCCGATCTCAAAGCCGAAGCCTTGCTAAGGTTGGTATATTCTCCGCTCCCACCCCGACGAACTTCCCGCCGGGTCGCGGTCCCTTAACCACACCACTGCGCTGCACCGCGACTAAGCCGTATCGAACGTTCTGTTCCCCGCACAGCCGCCGTTAAGCTACCGTTTGGGCGTACTAGTAAGAGACTCGAATAAGTACTTGGGCCGAAGCTTTCACGAATAAGAGTAGCCGTCACTTGGCGTATCCTCGCGTTTTGACACACTTGAGTACATAGCTCGTTTTTAAGACCCGAAGGCCCCCTTACTAACCGAAGCTTTTAGGGTACTTGCGTCACTTATAGGCGTAAACTCTGGGACTCCTGTCGGTGATATTTCAACCTAAGGGCGCCTACAGTCCACTCAGCTGGTCCGATCCCTGAAGCGATCATCTGCAGGTTGGGGGATCAAATCCCAATGACAACTTGCACTGTCTTATTTTAGAACGAACGACTACGCTCGATACTAACGAATTACCTAGTGCCTGATATCGATTAAGACGAACCAGGGCCTATTACGGTTTCCATACCTTCCATACTACCTTCGGCTAGGTTTCTGGGTTAACGGTTAGGGTTCGGGTTCGGGTTTGAACCGAGCCTAAAAGGCAAATAGTAAATATCTTCGTTTGGATATTTAACCCAACGAGGGCTCTTCTCCGAAAAATGTATCGTCGAAGAGTACCAGATCGTCCGCAATAATGGGACTATCTTCTTCAGAATTTTGTAGAGGTAGAGCATGTGTTACCGAGCTCAATACCTCACGTCTCACCTTACCCACAACATCGCCCAGGTTAGGCAAACGTTTGCGGGAGACAAGCCATCGTGCAGTCGTTAGACCAACTTTACGAACGTCGATCACGTCCCTGACCTCCATACTGTTACTGGTAAACCCCATGGGGCGCAGATACGTAAGGGAGATATCATCCCAACCGAAGTCAGGATTGTTCAGGGTATCAACCGCTTCCAAATCTATAGGCAACTTAACAGCCGGAACTGACTGGTCACCGTTCGACTCGTCCACTGACATCGACACTTCCTCCTGGGCTGGATCCGGAGACCCACTCACGTCAACATCCATCGGTTCGGCCGGAGCCAACCCGCGACGAACATCGAACCCAAGTCCTTCCGCGTACTTTGCGATGGTAGTATAATCAATACTAGATATATCGGCTCCGTAACGGGACTTAGCGAATTCGTAAAGTCGGGATAACCTGTTCGAGCGAACCTCGGACAGACTGGTTATCCAGCGTTTAACGACAACATTCTGAAGTTCTCGTAGGTCGAACGCTTCCCAGATCGGGTTGAACTCTGATTTCAGGACCAAGAGATCGATTATGGCTCCTCCGGTATCCGGTCTTTTGGACCGGTCTCCATTTGCGCTCTCCTCAAAGCGCGCATGCCATCTCTTGTTGGTGTTGTCCTTTAACCATTTGTTTAACAACTTCAGCGGGTAGCCTCTACTGAGGTAGATACTTCGAAGATCTTGGAGAGCCTCGAAGTAATTAGCAGGATTACTACTAAGTACGGCTAGCCGTGACATCTCTCCCAAGAAGGTGCCCTTTCGGACATCGAGGGGGTGGTGAGATGCGAACGGGATGCGTTCCAGGTGGTTACGTGCTTTGCGGTAAGGTTGCCATTCAAGCCGGTTGCTAGCCGGGTTGATGTACAACATCATGTCCAGGAATGCGAGATGAAACTCGCTCACGTCCCACGTAAGTTCGTGCTCGTCAAACTTTATGAATGACTGACAATACTCAAGCGCTTCTTCGCGAGAGTTGGCATACACTAAAGCAAGACCGTCGTCGATAAACCGAGCGTAGAACGCCAGTTTACCTTTATTTAGCTCGACGGGAGCCCATTTTTCCTCAAAGACAGCGCCCCACAGGTTAGCAACATCCGGGCTACAAGCTACGCCCATTGCTAAACCGCGCTTCTGCAGGTAAAATGTTTGCTCGAACTTAAAGATAAGATCCATGCACGCAAGCCGCATCGCTCTGTCAGTGAACTTGAAGAGTTGTGTAGATGGGCGTGGATTAGATTTCCTCAACCATAGCGATAAAACCGCTTTGATCGCTTCTAAGGTTGGTATCGTTGGATAAAACGCTACGATGTCGAATCCAACGAGGAAAAGTTTGCGTGTAGGATCAAACGTTGTTTTGGATAACCGAATCGCTAGGTCCTTAGTCCCGCGAAGGACGTAAGGACGCTGTGCTAGGAACGGTTTCAACGTTTTTGATACAAACTTGGCAGCCGGGTTTACAAGCGCGCTGTGACAAGGCACGATAGGTCTCATCTTTACAGGTTCCTTGTGAATCTTGGGTATACCATAGAACACAGGCACGATGAACTTATCGAGCGCTAACTCGTCCGGGACAAATTGCCGCAAAAAATCTGCCAATTGGTCATTACTAAAGATAGCACGAGCGTCCGCCGACAACTCAATGACCGAATTACATGTTTGTATTAACATGACTTCTGCGTTCTCCCGACTAAATATGGTGTAATTAGTCGCGTCTGAGAGGAGCGCACGTGTGTTGTCTAAGAACCAGTCCCGAGTTACTATGGATGCACCTAGATTCTTATCCGTTGGCAAAACGATGTAGTTATTGCTTCGGAGGAAGTCCTGGACACTCTGGTAGTCTACCAGCTCGGGGCGTGGTTCGACTTTGAGTAGCTGAGGTACGACGTTGGCACAGAACGAATCTATGTACGACCTTCCGGCAGCAAGTCCATCTTCAATGTAAGGGTGCAATTCGACCGCCTCTGACCGGGGGCGGCGAATATCATAGTCTGGGTCATAGACTTTTTTCTCGGTTTCTCCTTTGCTTTCGCGTTCTAGCCAGTATAGGCGCCACCTTAGACGATCACACATATCATCGAACGCACGGTAAAGCAAATTTTTATTAAGGTTTTTACCGCTGGAGCTTCCAGCGCGAGGGAGATACCTTAAACCCGCGGACACTTGTACAGATATATAATTGGGGGCCGAAACCCCCGGACCGAGATGTACGCTGCTACGGAATCTAGCCGCCTCCACAACCACAGGAGGCGTAGCAGCGATTATATACTGTATGGCGAGGGGGAAAGGGATCAGTAAGATTTCGTCTGGATAGGTGTCAGCTCTATCGTACCGAAGGGCGGGCACCGCCCGCGTTCCTCCAGCGACGGCAGAGGCAACTACTGCCTCTGCTTCCCTTTGCCTTTGCGTGAGGCCGAACTCGAGGCTTTCGCCTGCGGTTTCGGCGAATTGTTCGAAGAAGGTTAGGGTTAGGGTTAGGGTTAGGGTTAGGGTTAGGGTTAGGGTTAGGGTTAGGGTTAGGGTTAGGGTTAGG